>JAOTQJ010000091.1:2359490-2377017 GCA_025642045.1 Solanum sejunctum | reverse complement strand
TCACTTCTGGTTTCCAAAAATGTTACCAACCCGTTTGGCCTTTGTTGTCTAGCCCATTTGTTCTTGCAATCTCTCGTCGCAGTCATATATAATGATATATTTTTGTTTAAGATATTATGAGTGCTTAAGTATGAAAATTCAATCATAGGATTCTTCTTGGTTGCTGTCCAAACTTTCTTTACTGCTGAAATGATCTGCGTTAATGATATGTTTTGCTGCAACATAAGCTAAAAATGTTTTTTTTTAATGCTTGTGTCTTCTCTAATCCCACCCAGATATATTTTTAATCCTTCACTAATCTTGATTTCATTTCTTTGCATGAACTATGCTCCGAACCCATTCTGGGCTCACCATCCTGCATTCCCCTTAGGCCATTGAGGCCTAAACTCACTCTTCTCTGAGTCAACCTAATTTCAGGAGAAAGAAGTTGTTATACAGATATCGGGAGGCACTGGTCGCAATAGAGAATTCAACAAGTTTAAAATGGGATAAAGGACCCAAAATTACTTCAACTCTCGTCTTTTATTTTGTTTACGTATTTGTGCTGGTCGAATGCATAACATTTGTTTTGTTATTGGTTTCAATCTAATTAAAATCCCAGCAAGTCAAAATAGTTATTTTCATTTCTTATTTTGAGGAAATGCTCTTCATTAAAATTAAAATATAAAAGTGGGGTAGTATATAATAAAAAAAAATAAATAAAATAATAAAAATGTTATTTCATTATTTCAGATTAATTTTAAAATATGGTCAATTTTTTAAAGTTTAGTCAATTGCTTTAGTTTAGTCAAGTCTAGAATCCGATTTTTTTCAAGTTTTGATCAAAACCTCTCAAGTTTTCGAAATCAATCAAAATTAGTCGATTTTCAAACCAGACAATTTTTCAAGTCAAAATTTAGTCAAATCACCTAATCGTCGGATAACCGCATTTAGCGGCCATTTCGAATACGTAAAACCTTCTCGAAGTGGAAATGTGAATCCGAACCTGTTTTCTAGATTTTAAAAGATTTTTCTATTAGGTCTTTTAAAATATTTAATGGTTTCCTAATTATCCGCAAAATTAGGTGGCGACTCTGTTTTCGTTTCGAATTTCGAGAATTGATTTTTCTCAAATTAATTGAATTTAAATTGAGTTTTGATGTTCAAATTATTTTCTTTTAAAGCAAGTAATTTTTCAATATAACACCCATTTAAATTAAAATAAATTATATTTTTATGAGCTAATTTTATCATTCTCAATATTTTTTGCCCATTTTCATTTTTCCCTTTTGTTACTTAAGGAGGAAAGTGATTCTTTTTGTTACTTAAAAGCGTAAAGCGGAGAAACCAGTCCACTCTGTCAACAATCCCAATTCCTCTCCTTAAACCCCCACTCTTCCCGTCGCCGTCGTTCACAGCGGCGCAATCCCTTCATTTTCTTCTCTTCTTCCTGCCCTTCGCTCTAATCTCATTACCCGATGGAGGCTGCGGCGGCCTCTGGAACCTCCGATGGACCTGTCCTGACCGTGATCAACAAGCGCCTTCGAGCACTCCACAAGAAGTATAACCGCATTCTCCAGATGGAAGAATCTCTTTCTAATGGAAAAACCCTGAACAAGGAACAAGAAGGAACTCTCCGTTCAAAACCCACCGTGGTTGCTGCCGTAGACGAGCTCGAGAGGCTTCGTAAGCCACTAGCTGCTGCTGTAACTGAAGAAATCATCCTAGCTATTCGACGCCATCTCGCCTCTGCTGCGGATTCCCCAGATGAGAAATTAGCTGGAAAAGACGATAACAGTTGTGTTGAGGATTTGCTCAACATTATTTATTTTGGTAATATGTTTAATCATGCGAATTGGGGGAACATTGAATCTGTTTCAACTATGTGGAAAAGGGCTATTCATGAGAAGGCTTGTTGTTTGAACTATGATTGTATGCCGGAGGATGAGTCCTCGGATGTGATGGATTTGTTATCGGAAAAGGACTTGGATTTGATCGTCATGCTCAGTAAGCTGCTCATTTGTCGTCCTGTTAACTCTACTTTGTCACACAAGCACGCCCTTCAGACTTGTATTGAACATGCCAAGCTGTGGATAACAAAGTCTGATCAGCACATTATACCAGAATCAGATGCTACTTGTGAGTGTAAATTTTACTCCTTTCACCTCATTTTATTTCGTTGCTGTTGCTGTTTCTTTTCTCTGAATGCTCTGTACTGATTTTCTTATTAATCGTTTAAGTATTTTGATTTGCTGCACTTGAGCCAATCTCTCTACCTCCATGAGACAGTGGTAAGATATGTGTATACACTCCTTAGAACCCAGTTGTGGGGTTACACTGGGTATGATATCATTCTTATCAATGGATGAAAAGATAGCTTGATAATAATAAAAGTTTAATATCTCATCTAAAAATTTAATCTTCGTAACAGTTACACGATATATTTATATTCTTGAAAGTTGTATAGAAATGAGAGAATGTGAGACATTTTGGAACATGGAAACGAATGTGGTATGGAATGAGAATGAGGGGAGTCTACTTATAGCTATATCCCCTTTTTATTTAAGATTGAGATGGTAGTTTTTAGATACTTATATTTTTGTTTTGTTGCAGATGCTGATTTGCGGTCCAAGTTGAACAAGATCATGTCTTCATTGTATTTTACCACCGAACCTGTTTTTAGAGCGGAGCAGGCTTTTGCACAGGATGAGTCTTATCCGATGCCAGTAGAAGAGACGGTTTTGCCTGTCAATGTGGCTGTACATGTGAAGAGTCCAGTTGCGTGCTGTCAAGAGAAGGTAAACTCTACTTTGAGCTACCTCTAAGATAAAATATCTAATACTGACTCTATGTCAAGTTGTGAACTTGTTGAGTTTTTGATGATTATCCATGTTTGCTTTAACTATATCCTATGGTGTTGTAGTAATAGCAGTTAGGTGATGTTGAATTAGGCCCTATACTGATTCTGAATATTCCAAAACACACTTCAGCACAGTGCTAAACTATGTACTTCAAAAGCCCAAACCTTCTCTCTTTGGTTTGTGGGAAAGAGAGTAAGACTTTTATGTGGTTTTGTTTAGGATGATCTTTTTGACTGGTCAGGTTTTTGGGACCTGATCGTTACTATTTTGCGTGCTTCTCCCCTTTTCTGGTTTTATTTGGGAAGCGTTAGGACTTATACCTTTAACACAACACACCTTCCCTTTTGTTTTGCTAAAATAATGGTGCTTTATACTATTAGTTGTGTGATAAAGAGTTCATAAACTTTATTGGTGAGTGGTGTGGACTTTTGTGCTGTACTTTTATTGTGGGTGAAAAAGGTGAGTCTTTTGGTAGTTTAGATACCAAGAATACCATCTTGAACAATAAATAAATATATAGTCAAATAAAAAGATTACTACAACTGCTAATTAGAAGTGATTGTTAAACACTATGTTTAAGTATAATAGTTGGTTGATACCATTAACTAAACTAAATAGCCCAATGTACTGAAACAAGGTTACCATATTTTTGTGGTGACATGGACTAGGGTTGAAAATGACTGGGTTGGTAGCTTGGACTGCATTTGGTTAGATATTTAATGTATTTCATGGAAGATACTTTTGTGGAAAATGTTTCATTTTTTTATTCTAGATCGGTTTAGGTGTTTGACTGTGTTCAAGGTAGTTCTTAAGGCCTGTGAGTTGTGTCTTGGTGATAATTGTATCAACATTTTTAATGTGTCAAAGCAAATATCATGGTTTAAGAGTGAAGTCGGCACTAGAGGAAGATGAGTTATGTCCTTCAATGATGCAAGTCATTTATGCTTCAGTTTTGGATTCTAGCTTAAATAAATTAGGTGAGTATATCTGCTCCAGCTTTGTAGGGTTTACCAATCATGGACTAATTTAATTTTTCCTTTTGGTTTATATGCTATTCTCTTTGCCCGAAATTAACTATCCTACACCCTGATCTGTTGTCTTCATATCTGTAAGCCCCTTCTGTATTCCCTTTAATAATTTTAGTGCAGGAGTTAATAGTATTTTAAGGTTTGTTTCGAGATCCACTGGGGGTGGTTCGGATTATGCATTTTTCTTCTGTGTTTAGGAAACATTGTTGTTAGGGAAACATAGTACATTTCTGAGGTTGTAGAAGGGAACAAATGAAAATTTGTGGTTCGACTCCCGCAAGTTTTTACAATACAAGATAGAGATAAAAACAAGTAATAACATGAAATGATGCAAACATTAGGATTCCAGATAAACAGTGGATGCACTCTTGTTCCAAAAAAGGATGGTTCCCACTATGCTCAATTTCTGTTATCCGGACACATTATAAACACTGGAAGTCCTCAATAAGACAATTCAAACCTTTTATAAATTGCTCATAAGTTGAACCTAAAGTTGCTTCAAGCATGCTCATGTTGCTAAAATCTATCTACATATTAGTAAGAGAGTAAATCCGAGTGTCTTTTTATAACGCGGCTTCTAAACCTGCTTGTAAGCACTTCAACTATTTCATCAGGCACAGATTGACTGCTATCTCCTACCTACAGAAAAGAAATCATCTAATGTTTTCTTGCCTCCACTTGGATTTGACCTTGGACCTCATGATTCTTCTCCCTAGTGGTGAAGTCAAAAATTTCATTAAGGGTGTTTAAGATTTGATATTTACGTATGAAAAATAATTTTTGACCTATATATGTTGTATTATTTTTTATATACATAATTTAACTTGTTGATGAACTGTATTTGACTGGCCACCTGTCACTACATATGGTTAAGCCACTGCCCATCCCATTATCCACCACGAGACCATACCCTTGGGTTGCAAGTGATCAGAGTATTTCATTAGAAGGAAACATAAACTTATTTACATTCACTTCTGAAACATGCTTTTCTTTTTCCTGCCTCTTTAATTGATGTTGCTTTATAAAAGATATAAGTTACTAGTTGATCAATCTTTTTGATGCAACAAGACACCAAAGGCAGCCTTTGAGACATTCCTGTTCCTTTTTCATCTTCATCTTTATCTAGGAGAAGACCCATTTTAAATTTTCGCTCAAAGGTATGTATTCTTCTTTCCTTTAATTTCTATTTCTTGTTTTAGGAAAATGTTGAGAATATTTGAACAGGCCTAGTGTTTTGATTTATGTGGGAAGTTGGCTTTTTTATGAATTTGCCTTTTGGGTCATTGTGAATCAGTGAATTCGGGATTCTGAATCGTATTATTCTGATATTCTTCCTTTTTTCTGATGTTTCCTTGAAAGAAGCGATACCTTCTCTACATTTCTTGGTTCTCAACTTTTGGAAAAGGATCATTTTCTTGTTTCTATGTGTTTAATTGGCTTCAAATTTGGCCCCTTTTGGAGTTTCTCTCTTTAATAGATCAAGGAAAATTGTATTTTTTAATGCAAATCCTGAAGCAAGCTGATTTTTCTTTGAAGTTTATTTTGTCCCTCTTTTTAGACAATTAGCTTATCCTCTTTGCATTTGTTTCTGGAATACAGTCTTGAATTGATACTTTTAACTTATAGCTGCATTTTGCTGGGATCTGTTTCTGATTAGCTGCAATAAGGTTTAGGTTGTGGATCTCTCGCTCGCACACGCATGTGTGTGCACACTGAGACAAATGTCTTTTGGTCATTGATTGTTCAACATTTCTTTGTTTTTTGTTCAGTCTCTCCTTTAATCATTTCCGTGAAGTGTAGTACTCTATTTTGACCTCATTAATTTAATGTTGTGCCCCCCTGTTTCTCCCTCCTCCTCCTTAAACAAATAACAGAACTAAATAAATAAACTTGTGTTTTTTGTTATTCAATTTCTGTTTCTATTTTGTTTTCTTGCACTTCGACATGCTTCCTTCTTTTTTTAGAAGTCTGCCTTGTCATGCTGTCAGTAGCGTTTTGTCTTTCCTTCTTCTCTCCCATTGTTTTCTCATTTCGAATTGCTTTTACTTGATCCGAGATGGGGGTAAGGTCTGTGCGCACACTACACTCCTTAGACCCCCAGTTGTGGAATTACACTGGTCTGTTATTGTTTGCTATGTTCTCTGAAAACACTGATGTCACCATATGCGGAAAGGATGGAAAAACTTATTAGTCGTCAATGTGGAATGTTCTATCTTTACCAGCTTCTTTTTGAAGGTCTATTTGTTTAAGGTAGCTGGTAACTACACATTCTTTTCTCCAAACCACTACATAGTGTCTCTTCTCCAAACCACTGATATCACCATCTAAAGAAGTATAGTGTATTGACGCTTGACAGTCTTTTGGGCAGCACTATCTGAAAACAGAATGTTATGGTCTTCCCCATGTGTTTTTCGAGAATTTTGATGTCTTATGTTCTTTTTTCATGTGTTCACTACTTCTGATATATTGATGTGTAAAAGCTAGAATTTTATCAATTGTCGTGCTTCTAATTTCTTGTCTCTGAAATAAATATGGTGGGATACTTGTGTGTTTTTAGTAATGGCATTAGTTCGTCAAATGACTATGCATAGGTACACTTTTTTAGCACTTCTTTTCTAATTTTTATTGTTATTTTAGAAGTCCTTGCTGTAGCTTCTGTTCCTGAATCATCCAACTTCATTTATTTATTTGTTTCCCAGGAGGAGGAGCATGTGAATTCTCAAGCTGATAGATCTTATGAAATTCATGATAGCTCAGCAAAAGAACTCCGCCAGGTATGCATGTGTGTTTCTTAGAGAACACCTTTTCGAGTTGAATGTTGTTATTTACGAGATACCTTATAAGGCTATACATTTAATTTTAACAAATAAATAAATTACTTTGATGGGGAACAACAGAACTTGTCCGAGCAATGTGTTGAACCAGAAGAAGTTGGACATGAGGGAGAAGGTGTTGAGGATCCAGAGGATGCAAATGTTGATAATCAACAATCGGTTCCTTGCAGGTCCCATCAGAATTTCGGGGGTAATCGTCGTGGTGGTGGTCGTCGTTGTGGATACTCCAATGGCCGTGGAGGTCGTCGTGGATACTCCAATGGACGTGGAGGTCGTGGCAGAGGTCGCTCTTATCATGATGACTGCAACCCATTCTATGATCAACCTGGTAAATATTACCCCAGGAGTTATCCTAATTATCGGGGAAGAGGTGGTAGGGGTAGCCGTGGTGGTGGGAATTATAGCCACTATGCTTAGGTGATCAAGCTAGAAATTTCCCCAGCTTTTTCATGATTGTTTAGATAAGCATATGCTATACCTTTTTTGTTGGAAGGTTATTAAACTATTTCCCGATTAACGTGAAGCACTAAATCTGTCCAGACTGTTTTTGCTTGTGTTAAGCCCTACCAGAGGAGCATTGGGAAAATGGTTAAGAGTAGTCACGTTTTCAACTTTACAACTTTGCAGACCAATTCTGAGTCTTGAAAGAGTACTACTAGCTTGATCTCAAGTGAAATTGTATGATACGTCTGCTATGCTCTCAGTGTGTGAAAGCTGCCCGCTGTTATATAACATCCAGAAGAATGATATATCCAGATGTGCCTTTTTAAGGCTTCCTTGGATGGATTTTATCCCTCGTTTCATACATTGTGCAAATATAGCCTTTGGGAAATTATTCTCCCCTAAGTTGCTCGGACTCGGGTGCGGGTGTTTGATACGTGCGGATCTAGAGGTCGGATCCTTCATGGTCTAGTTTTATGATTCGGGGATATGGATCCATGTATGGATACAGGTGCTGGGATTCGCCTAAAAATAATCAAAATATCCAAAAATAGAGTGATAAAACCTAAATTATGAGATATTATGTGGAAAACATGAAGAGAATTCTGGAAGGAGATTAAAGAAAAGGTGTGACATAGAAATTTCTATAGAATAGGTATTCCATTTTCTTCAATTTCATCTTAACTTTTGTATTGATTACAAAAATCATTAAAACCGTCCTGACTTTCCCCATCAATATTTGCCAAAGTACCCGAAATCGGTTGACCAAATTGGACATAGATCCCACACCCACACCCACACCCACACCCACACCCACACCCATACCCATACCCACACCGACACCCACACCCACATCCACACCCATGTCTTGTCGACACGGGTGTAGCACCAAAAGTGTAGAGTCCGAGCAACTTAGATTCTCCCTGACAATGTTTGATTCGGGTCTAGTCTTTGCTAATCTATTACTTAACCTTGTTGACAACATTACGATTTGACGGTTATCTAAAAGGAATTTTCAGTTTGGTCAAAAGGAATCTTTTGGTTGTTGTCGCATGAAGATCTATATACTGCAAGAAAATAAAGAGAGTACTATTAATAATAAATAGCTACTTGAAGAATGCAACTTTTTTTTTATGACAAGAAAAACCAATAACCGGTATCCTTTGGGTGTCCACAAGGTAAAACCCTCGCTCCTATGCAATAGCTCACAAATCACATTGTAGAGGTAATCCACACCAAGCAAGTCTGGTGCGACGAGCTCGACCCAAAAGGCAAACCTCTTGCTTTTGCTGGCAAGGGGTTTCGAACTTGAAACTTCCAACATGGAAGTCCTAAGCACATAACACTGGGCCACCCGAAGTGTAAGGAAATACCACTTGTTCCTTATCCTTATGCAGTTGATAGTTTGATGTATGTCGTGGTTCGCACTAGATTAGATATATCATGGTATTATTAGTTACTTTGTTTTAAATTCAAGAAATGAGTTGAAAGTCACTTGATTATAAGGAGAGGTACATTAAAACTAGGTGGCATGGATATTTAAGATATCTATGAAGTTCTACCAATTTGAAGTTATGTTTTGGTGTGGAGTTTTAATAAGAAAGTACAAATGAAGTTAACTCTTATCTTACTAATTCTAGTAAAAGGAGGGGCGTTTTGAATGGAGTGCTTGTGCATATTTATTTTTGAAATAGTAGTGCCTCATGTTTATTTACTACAGAATATGCCTTTTGAAGTCATCCTTCTATTTATTTTTCTATATATTATACGATGCTCTTGGTCCCCGCACCTCCCCACCCCACCCCACCCACCTATGCACTTTTTTTTTCCTGTGTATTCACTTTATTGTCACTGTCTCGGTAAAACTATTCGGATTGTATTGGCAATGTCTCCCCTGTGCAATAATTCACTTTTCCTTGACTATAATCGAAACCTGTTCCTTATGTTCTTCTGCCGTGGCAGTAACGTCTCACTCTCTCCTGATGATCCCTTGCGAATCCACTTGACAAAAGAGCCCCTCGTGGAAGAATACAGCATTGCAGCTGAGGTCAGTCCATTTTTTTCCGATCAGTAAAATATTGACATGTCCTTGACCAACTGTATATTTCAGGTATGGAAGCTGAGCTCTTGTGACCTTTGTGACATAGCTAGGAATTCGGTCTATCAGTCGGGATTCAATCAGGCGGACAAGGTGAGCGACAGCAGGCCTGATTTATATGCAATTAATTCTCTTAGAAATCTTGTGTGTGGCCTAAGTAATGTTTCTTTGGTTGAAAAATCACAAATTTACTGGTAATTATAGCTTTATAGCTGTCGTTTCTGATAATTCTGGTTCTTAAATTTCGTTGTTTACAGTGGTATTGATGACTTCATTTTGTTTCTACTTGTGTCAAAGCTCACATCTCTGAGGAACTTGTGTAGTTAAATATTATTCACCTAGCCCAAAGTTGAAGGTGACTGAAATTCAAGTGATGTAGGCTTTAGAAGTTAATGGAAATTCTTGAGATGCAACTGACTGCACCCTAGCTTATGATGAAAAGGAATTTTAGCTTATTCATGGTTAAAGGGTGTTCGAGAGAGCTCTTTTTAACCTCAATGCTAATTTTACTTCCTATGGTAAATGCTGCAGATGCATCGGCTTGGCAATAAATACTATAAGAGAGGTCCTCAAGGAAACAATATCAAATGTATCCAATACTAGGATTTCCTTCAGACATGAGGTAAGCTTTGCTTGTGATCCCTTTTGTGTTTTCTCCTGCTAAGATGATAACTGGCAAGATTTTAGTATTATTGGAACTCTGAATGTTGCTCCTATAGAAAATCAGAGTAACTAATATAGCACCATGGTCTGTACTACAGCACTAATGTAATGAATAAAATGATGCCTGATGTACTGCAGACATGGAAGGAAGAGATGCAGTATATTTACAGAGGAAAAGCAATACTTCCTGAAGATGTAGAACATTGATCAAAAGGGTATCAACAATCTCTATCTCACTCGGGCACATCATGATTCAGGTATCATCCTTGTTCTTCACAGATTGTTCCCAAATAGAATGATGACTAGTGTGTGTGTGAATGAGGCGTTGCTCACTATTTTCATGCGCTTGCATAGATATCCAGAAGTGATGCTCCTGTAGTGGCGAGATTTAAGAACAGCGAAGATGTGGTTCCATCAAATATTGCTGGTTAATTTATGCCTATCTCGAAAGATGTTTGCTTTTACGGGTCTGCTCACCATCATGGTGCAAATTTAGTGCCTGCATTTCTAGTTCTATTAAATCTTCAGTTGGAAATTTAGCAAAATAAAAAGAATGTAGCTGGCTTATTGCTGAATGCTCTTGTAGTAGCACCAGGTTTATACTATCAGAAGCAACCATTGTACTATATGTCTAGTTGACCATAATGTTTGTATTCTCTTTCATTTAGCATCCACATTGCGTTAATGTGAGTTGCACTTTCCGTGCAAGTAGTGTTAGAAGTTGGGATTTAAACTAATTATAGAAATTATGGAAAAGGAAAATTAAGTCAGAGAAATTTGTAAAGATGATACATAATTAAAAAAGCAAAGTGTCACGGAGGTACGATACATCCTTTCATCAACATCTACTAAAAAACAGAAATTTAGTTTCCAAATAGAAATCATACTGAAATTAACAATCGAAAGAATCATTGCTGAGGGGCTAAAGACGGGCGAAATTTAGTTTACAAATAGAAATGCACCATAATTAATTGGTTAAAGATTGAGAGAATCAGTCGAGGGGCTAAAAACAGGTGAATTTAGTTTTCAAATAGAAAATATACTATCATTAATTGGTTAAAGATTGAAAAAATTAGTCGAGGGGCTAGAAACAGGTAACATTTTTTAGTTTCGAAATTGAAGTTAGTCGAGGGGCTGAAAACGGGTGAAATTTAGTTTCCAGATAGAAGTTAGTTGAGGGGCTAAAAACAGGTGAAATTTAGTTTCCAAATAGAATCATACTGTAATTAACCGATTAAAGATCGAAAGAATCATCGAGGAGGGGCTGAATATATACAATGTTTGGAGGAATATATATTTGTTCATGTAGGGGACTAGTTTAGTGCATTTTATAACCCCTTGTTGGGACAGTTGTTATTTGTTGTATTGTATTGTGCTGTTAATTTAAATACAATGTTTGTTTTGATTGTTATTTAAAATTTTATTATATTGTATCGTAAATCTATTGCTAGGTAACAACGAAAAGATCCATTTTATGTTACGATCGATTTGGTATTTTTTTTTTTGTTTGATGAAGTCAGATTTAATCAATTTGGTATAGTTGCATCGTTACTTTTATATCTTTTTCTCATTTTTGACTTTTTTTTATTAGTTAATAATGTTGTTTATCCTTTACCCTACCTTTTTATGGTAGTTATACCATATATCCTACAATATTTTGTAGGTTTATCATTCAAATTATGGATGTAAGACATTACGTAACAACGGATAGCAATGCAATCTATCCAAACATTGTATTCATTGAAAAACTTACATTACGATACGATATGATACAATACAACACAACACGATATATTATGAAATAATACATAACAATCATCCAAACAAAGTGTAAGTTTCATTGACCATAATGGTCGTTAAGTTTGGTCCATTAGTGGATCTTATACAACACAATAAATTAGTATGCTACTAAAAAAAATAAGTTTTTATCCTTTTTTTGGGCAAGTTATTTTGATCACTTATCTTCTTTCATCCATTATTTAGGTTTTGGATTCCTCCATCCCTACCAATACCATGTCTTCCTTTCATATTCATTTATTAAATCATATAAACTTAATTTTAAAATAATATATTTGCTTATCTGTTTAATACAAGAAAATTAATGAGAGAGCGATTTATTTTTCTGAAGATTTCCTTCATACAATATAAAAACACCCTATCTAAATTTTTTTTTCTTAAAAATTGAAGTACCTTATAAATTTCTTTTCTTTCTTATTATGGTTATATATAATATATGGTAAGTTAATAGAACTAGTGAAAAATCGGAAGAGTAAGATTGGTATAACTTGCATCCAGAAGATCAAGTGGGTGGGTTTAAGTTGTAATACTCGAAATGCTCAAGGGATAGGAATGAAATAGACATTTTACTAGACAAGGAGCTTAGGGAGAAGTTGGTGGAGGTTAGGAGAATTAAGCAAGATATTAACGGTCAAGCTAGTCATTGGATAACTTATTTTGAACATGATTAATGCATACGTGCCGAAAATGGATTTGGAGGAAGAAGTCAACAAGCGCTTCTACGAAGATTTGGACAAGGTGGTGAGAAATATATCACGTTCTAATTTATTGGCTGAAATTTCAGTGGCCACATCCCATTAACCACTGACAGTTTTGATAGTATTCATGGAGGTGATAATTTTAGGTTTGAGAACAGAGGAAGAGCGTCACTTCTAGATTATACTAACATTTTTGAGTTGGTGATAGAAAATTCATATTTTTCAAAAAAATAAAAATAAAAAGTTCACTTGATTACCTTTTAGTGTGAGGTTAGAATTTAAATTGATTACTTATTCATTCTAAAGGATGATAGAGGTTTTTGTAAAAACTGTATGGTCATTTCGAGAGAAGATCTTACTACTCAACATAAATTCTTGATGATGATTGTGGAATTAACATGCAGGGAAAAAAATATTGTTGTATGACCAATCAAGGATCAAATGGGATGACTTAACCTCTACATGAGCATGGGAGATGGGGGAGACATTAGAGGCAATAAAGGCTTGGGGAAGTAGTGGAGACTTGGAGCACTTTCTAATTGAAGTGGTCGGGGTGCATTAGAAATCTGAGTTGAGCTCATTTCTTATTTGCCTTGTTGATGGATAGCTCGATGTGGCATATTAAAGGTGAAGTATCTTTGTGTTTGTTATTTGTGTATGAAATTATTTTGATCAAAGAGACTCGCATAAGAGTTGGTAGTAAATTAAAAGTGTAAAAATAGACTCTGAACTCCAAAAGGGTTCACGTTGAATAGGACCAAGACAGAGTATTTAGAGTGTAAATTCATGAGAGTACCCTAAGTGTAGCTTATATTTAGAAAACATTGTCAATTTTCAAGCGAACCACTTGGCTTAATTCATTTATTAAATAGACGAAAGATTCAATGAAACAAAAGCAAGTATTTAGTGTGCATTTAAAATAGTTTTCAAGATTTCTCTCACTAAAATAACTCAACACTTCGATGCAAATAAATAATAATAGTTTTCAAAATTGGGTTTGAAACGAAAATAGATTCTACTTTAACTCGAGTCTGACTCGGTGTATGAAGCCTCTATCAACTCATAAGAAGATGTCAACACAGTCCCAAGGCTATCTCCAAAGAATGAAAATAAATAAATCAAAATAAAAAGTGATTCCTCTAAATGCAAGGAAGTATCACCACTGCTCTAAAACAAATGGATCTTCAACGAAGCATCTGCTGAGGATCTTGAATAGCTATATCAGCAACATAAAATGATGCAATACTGAGTGACGTCAGTACCTAAAATGTAGCTATATAAGATGGCTATGTAAAACAAACACATCAAGGTACCCAAAGAAAGAATGAAGCTTAATCCAACTCAATGTAATGTTCAAGTTTAAAAATAAATAGTACTTTTAATAATCATAATTAAATATGCAACTCACTTCTCTAACCGACTCTTATAACCTATGAGCGAGTGATGGTACAACAAGCTCGTTGTAGTTACCACAGTCGTCTAAAATTTGCGACCATAAGAGACACTCAACTTCTTTAGATCCAATAATAGAACTCCTCTTTTCGGTATTAAGGAGTCGCCTAAATTAACTACACAACTATCCTATGCTGGCTACGTAGGTTATGGGACTTGAGTTATCTCTATTCTAACTCTTACCCACATCGGTTAATCATAATTAAATATGCAACTCATTTATCTAACAGACACTTATCACCTATGAGCGAGTGATGGTATAACAAGCTCGTTGTAGTTGCCATAGTCGTCCAATACTTGCCACGGCAAGAGACACTCAACCTCTTTAGATTTAATAATAAAGTCCTCTTTTCGGGACTAAGGAGTCGCCCAAATTAACTACACAACTATGCCACGATGGCTATGTAGTTTATGGGACTTGAGTTATCTTTATTCTAACTCTTACCCAAATCGGTGCTCACTATTACTTTCAAAACATATATATGCTCATATGCTCAATCAAGCAGAATACTCAAATCATCTCATTTAGTCTCATTAGACTTTAAGATAAAACATCAATCTCATCTCTAAACATCATCATCTTTTTTCATGAAATTTATACTTTAAAATCATTTATATCATCATCAAAACTCTTCTTCAAAATATCATTTAACTCAATGCTTAGTTTCATCCAGAACTCTTTAAAACTTGCATTGTCTTAGTTTGAAAATAATACTTTGTTTTATACATAAAAATTAGCAAATGTATCTCAAAATAATGCATGACAATCATAAGTTTTAGCTCAAAATAATGCATAGTGAAATCATGATCATCATCTCGTTTAGTGTTCATGGAAAAGTAGCCGCAAATATTTTTTTCAAAAACTTAATAGATAGAAATGATAGTTTCAGTGCATAATTATACAGACTCAATAGAAAAAGAATTTACTCAATTGGACTTCAAGAAACTAGTTTAACTCAATTCAATATTCAATCAAGACGGAATTTAGATGTTGAATGTGTGGACAAACTCAATACGATGCAATGATAGTCTTACATACTTGAAAGATTTAGATTTTCGAAGAACTTTGAAGAACTTGATGAATACTCTTGAAAACCTAGATTTTTTCCTCTTCAACTTGCTCTCAAAATATTCTAGTGATAATGAGAGAAAAGATTCATTGGTACTTATAAAAGGTCTTATTTTAGTCCTAAAACATCAAGATTTAGACTTGAAAAGGGTGGAAAATATCAAGCTAACACTCATTTATATTTTCCAGAGTCGTCTATGAGGCCATCTATGGTCCGTAGAAACTTTTGCCGGCTTTAGAAGCTAATTTGTAGAAACTTGGTTGAATTTTAAGGTCTTGAATTGTATTTCACATGCCCAAACTACAACTCATAGAAGTTTCTACAACTTGCAGTTAGGTTTGTATGAATTTGGACCCAAAATTTAACCTTTAGGATTTTTTCCATTGAGTCGACAGTACGGGTAGTCAACCCATTTACGACCTGTAGGTCAGGTGTCATAGAAACTGATCTAGAAAACTCTGCTCTCGTAGTCTGTGGTAAAATGTTCATAACATATTACTTCAAACTCATAATGAGGTAAACTTGGTGGCATACGAAAGAGAATTTAGAGACCTTTAATTTGGTAGATCATGTACCACCTAATTTTTTATATTCTAGAAGATATGGTCGTTTGAAGACCCTTCTATGAATTCATGCGATAACCTAGTCAATAGAATTTTTTTGGACTTGACTTGTGTATTAGGTCCCTTATGACCGTAAACAACATCCGATATACTTTAAATACTTAGAAATTAATCCTAACATATTAAATACAATTTGAAGTCATTGGATTATCTAATTTGTATAGAATCCTTATATCAAATCTCATTCGGTAAGGAAGTTTTTAACTCAACTTTATGCTAGAGGGTTCTTGTGATCTTAATTCATCTCCAGATGTATTCCCACACTAAATTGAACTTAACACCTATGGTGAATTAGGAATTATCCAATATAATCGTATACACAATGAAGGATGGCTCGAACTTATCATAGAAAATCTTTGGAGTGTTATAATTCAGTGATGTGATACATGAGATGGGTGTATAAGTGAGATGAGATGCTCAAATTAGGTTCTAGATTGATAGATTTGAGTATCTGGGGTTTCTTATATATGGTAAATGAGAGATCGATGATGATGTCACATATCGTATTAGTGTGACATGAATGAAGTGAAGGCTTGCATCCGCCATCTTGTGTAACAAGTTGGTACCACCAAAACTTAAAAGTCAGGTTTTATAAAGTGGTGCTTAAAGTAGCTTTGTTGATAAAGTCCAATATTGGCTACTCAAGAACTCCCAAGTTTAATAGATGCAAGTGGCAAAAATAAAGATATTAAGATGGATGTGCGGACATATTAGTAGCAATATGATTAGGATTGAAGATATTTGAAATGCAGTGGGAATGGACAAGATGATGAAGAGAGATTGGGATGGTATGGACACATAAAGAGGAGAAATATGGTTTAAAAGGCTAGATATATGAGATTAGGGAAAGACAGATATAGGCTGAAGAAATATTAAGAAGAGGTGATTAGGCAAAATATCGCTTATCTTCAACTTATCGAGGTTATAGGAAAGTGTACAGATCACGGCTAAAATTATGATATTATAGATAGTTGAAAATTGTGTATTATTAGCCTATTTATGTCTTTAGTTGGGTGGGAGAATAGAGCTCCATGTTTATCTTAGTCTTTGACTTTTGTTATTTAACTTCGTTGGTGGTTTGCTCTATTTAGGCGACTGCACCTTCTTGTTAGTGTTGTTATAGTTCCTTACACAATTGCTCCGTACTGATTATTAGGTGTCATATATTTTTTTAGTTACTGCTTAATCCATTTGAGTCGAGGGTCCTTCGAAAATAATTTCTTTACATCAGTAAGGTAGAGATCTGCATACACCCTAACGTTGAAATTTCACAGAGTATGTTATTATATTTGAAAAAAATTATATAAGTCAATTTAGGCTATATATTATATAGGTTTTTTATATATGGTTAGATTGGTATTTCCATGGAGCAGGCCGGAGGCCCATCAGTTCAACGACAAATAATTTGTTCATCACCTATGGATTCAGAGCGTCATTTCACAATTTTTATGGTTCAACATTTATTGTTTAGTGCTTAATGTTTTGGTTTACTACTTGGGTTAGGAGTCTAGGATTTTGGGTTGATGCTTTACTCTTCAGTAAACTAGTAAAACGACTAAACCGTTAAACTACAAACCCTAAACCACTAAGTCACCTTTTTAACTTAGCCGATTCTTTCAAATTTTAACCTTATGTATACACACCTAGTGTGAATACACTTTAATATATATATACACTTAATACATATACAGTAAGTGCATATGCACATTATTATACATGCAGTTATTGTATATACAATTAGTGTATACAGTGATATACACTTATTAAAGTGTATAGATGTAGTGTATATACACTTTTTGTGTATATACTAGAATGTATATGTACTTTAATATATATACGGTACATGTAAAGTGTATATATAGTAAATATATATGCTTTAATATATATACACCTAGTGTATATACACTTACTATATACAACTAAGTATATATGTAGTTTCTTTATACAGATAGCGTATACACTTTCATATACATACAATAGGTG
>JAOTQJ010000091.1:2331359-2342968 GCA_025642045.1 Solanum sejunctum | reverse complement strand
TTATCAAGAAGAGAAAGAAAAGCTTAAAGAGCTTATTAGAAACCAACGTGTATGTCTTACTAGTGATACATAGACATTACTCCAAAATTTTACTTATATGATTGTCACTGCACATTGGATTGATGATCAATGGGATCTACAAAAGAAAATTTTGAACTTTTTTCAAACAACAGATCACACGAGCGAAACTATTGCTAAGGGGATTTAGAAATGCTTATTAGGTTGGGGCATTGATAACTTATTCACGATAACTTTGGATAATGCAACTGTAAATGATGCTGCCATTAAAAATTTAAAGGTGCGTATTAAAGAATGGAAAGGAATAATACTTGAAAATGAATTTCTACATGTTAGATGCAATGCTCATATTTTAAACTTGATTGTGAAAGAGGGGTTAGATGAGCAAATTCGGCCTATTTCTTATGTAAGAAGTGCAGTGAAGTACGTGAGATCTTCTCCTTCAAGATTTGCTTCTTTCAAGTCATTTGTTGAGAAAGTTAAGATAGATGCTCGTGGTCTTGTGAGTATCGATGTTGAAACTAGATGGAACTCGACATACACAATATTATATAAAGCTTTAAAATTTGAAAAAGCTTTTACAAGAATGTATGTGGTTGATCAGAATTATCAAAAGTATTATCGAAAAAATGGTACAATGAGTAAAAATTCATCAGCAAATGATTGAAAAGATGTGAAAGCTTTTGTGAAGTTTCTTTAAAGCAACTTTGAAATTTTCAGGAGTTCATATGCTACTTCCAACTCATTTTTTCACGACTTTTTAATCTTCGAAATGATATTATTAAGTATACTATGCATGATGATCCAATTTTGGTTGATATGGCAAAGAGGATGAGATCCAAGCTGAATAAATATTGAGAAAAATTTGAGAGTATGAATATGTTACTAATTATTGTTGTTGTATTGGATCCCATATACAAAATAAAGTATGTGAACTATACTCTTTCTATTGTGTATGGTTCGTTGTTGGGAAAACTTAAATCTCAAGATGTATATGCTACTTTGAATCTCTTGTATAATCACTACAGCGAGTCTTGCTCTGAATATTCTAATGGCGGTATTGAAAATGACAATTGCATTATAGGGGAATCTAGTGATTTGTTGCAAGCTCAATGGGGAGATATATGCTACATGATGAAAATTATGAAAAAAAAAATCTGAACTTGAGTCCTACTTGACAGATGATGTGGTGAAGATCAAGGATTTCAATATCTTGAGTTGGTGAAAAGCTTCTTCTAGTAGATATCTGATTATTTCAAGAATTGCAAGGGATGTTCTTTCTATTCCTATTTCTACTGTTGCATCTGAATCAACTTTTAGTACAGGTGGTCGAATTCTTGATACTTATCGAACTTCTTTGTCTCCAAAAATGGTAGAAGCTCTTATTTGCACTCAACAAATGGATTCGATCACCTACTAAAGAATGCAAATTTAAAGATATATTGGAGGAAGTCTAGAAAATTAAGCAAATTGAAGAAGGTAATTTTATAAATTCAATTTTTGATTAAGTATGATTTTATTTTTTAATTTTATTTAGTACTCAATTTATTTCTTTTTTTTTTCAGAATATACAGATTCACCTTTGAAGATCGATTAGTCAGCTTGTTCAAATTGGTATCATTGAAGAAGTTGATCTTTTTGGTATCCCAACTTCTAGTTTTGTTAATTATTTTGAGGCTGTATATACTGGATGATTAGTACTTTTTTTTAATATTATTTTACTAATTAGTATTTTCTAAGAAATTGAAAAGCAAATTAGCATGTAAAAACAACTTCATTATTCATAATAATCAACTTCTTCTATGGCTAGGAAAGGAGAATTATTTTTTTACACATAATTTTGTAAGAAAAGGTTGGTTACCAAACCATTCAAAAAAAAACCGAAAAATCCATGAAATTAGAAAAAATCCAAAAAAATGTAAGGTTGAAAAACCCAAATTTTATTGGTTTGGTTTGGTCTATATATTAAAAAATCTGACATAAATGGTTTGATTTGATATTTAAAAAATCTGAATCAACCCAGTTCATGTACACCCCTAGTTGAAAGTATTTACTAAAAATTATTTCTCAATATTTTAATTAATTATAGAAGGGATTTAAATAATCAATTTGAAACATAATTATAGAAGACATTTCAATTTTATCCAAACCATCGACTCTTATATGTATATATTGTGATGGTCATACAGCAATAGGAAGACTTAGGAGCATTAAATATAATGAAAAGTCTCATCATCTACGAAGAT
The DNA here is from genome assembly GCA_025642045.1 of Solanum sejunctum. Classification (NCBI taxonomy): domain Eukaryota; kingdom Viridiplantae; phylum Streptophyta; class Magnoliopsida; order Solanales; family Solanaceae; genus Solanum; species Solanum sejunctum. The sequence goes on along the minus strand of JAOTQJ010000091.1, from coordinate 2,340,704 downwards.
ATATTAGACAACTAATCTCTAATAAAATTATCATAATTGACTACATAAAGTCAAAAAATAATATGTTGAATCCACTTATAAAAGGATTAACTAGAGAGGTGATTGAAAGATCATAAAACAAACTGAGGTTATGATCGAGGACACGTCCTCATGGTGGTAACTCTACCTAGCGTGCTAGAACTCCCAAGATCTAGGTTCAAGAAGATAAAAAAAAATTACTAAGGACGGTTAAATATTGTGAGAAAGTCTTTTTGATCCATTCTCGTGATGAGACACCTTTCAGTGTCAAGGATAGTATGCCAAAATTTTTTAATGGTTTCTATATTTGATATGAGGTATATCAAATAATGTATCTACTGAATAACACGTTTATGAATTATGTACATGTGAATTATAAATTTCTTCAAGGAGAATTCCATAAGGTCAATTCTCTACGCACTTATAAATTGAAAAGAGTTCATGAACAAAATAAATAAAACAGTGAGAATGGAAGATGGTCAAAGGGTTAATTGTTTGATGACTTATGTTGTCTAAATATACATCAATTAATCTCAATATATCCGATATATGTTCAGTACAGGAAGTTCAAAGAAAATCTATTTATTCAGATGAAATTAGTCTATTTTTCTGAGCTTCTACATATTTTCTTATAAATAAAAATATAAAGTTTTTTGTCTGATTTATTACTTTGAATTCGACAAAATTATTAAAGTTTAAAGTATCACTAAACCAATATTTGATATATCCATTTTATCTCTAGAAAAATCAATCCATAACCTTAGAAAAAGTGAGGAATTTAAGTTCTTCAAGGACAAAAAAATGTATAATGTGGCGCCAGATATTTTATATATAAAAGTTTTTACTTTCTATTTTTCAATTTATTTTGAAAATCTGATTTTCTGTTTTTTGATGCAGTGGTACAGCCGATGGAACCAATAAGAAATAAAAAAATTCTATAATTGCGGCAAAAAAGAATTATAGAACTTCAACAAATTCAACTAATGGAATAAATCATACGATATTCACTTTGTTTTCGAAAATGCTGCACAAATGAGAGGAGAAAATTTGCAAATACTTAAATAATGAAATGATGAGATGGAAAGGAGCAATTCAAATGGTAACTTTTCTCATTTTTCATTCACACAATAAACCACAACACGTGATTTATACGTTCACATCTATTTTTTATATATGTCAAATCAATACATACATATCATCTACTTGTATATAAGCTTATGTCACTTGAATAAGATTAACAAATTCATATGTTTATTTAATTAAATCACTCAACCATGGTAAGTTAAGTTAATCTAATATCAATACTCGGGACGGATGAATATTTACCGTGAACTATTGCATCAGAGATTGAGTTAATTGACATATATCAAATTCGCATGAAAATGAAATGGGAAGGAACAAGTTACTCTGATAGACCCTTATTTCCCCCCTTTCTTGAGCCCTGCCGCACATGGCGAGAGTTTTAGTACATTAAGCTTACTGTGACAGCAGGAATGCAGGAATGAAGGAACAAGTTATACCATCTACCCTTCATTATGTAAACTCAATTTAACTCCTTAAGTTATTTCAAAATAATAGGAATCAATAATTGAACAGAACATAAGTTTCATCAATAGCAGCAACATTTTTTTTTTTTTGAGAAGGTAACAGTTAATCTGGAAACAGACGCTTTATGTTTTTAAACATAGGGGTTAGGCTGTGTACATCCGACCCCCCCTCACCCCGCAATGAGCGGAAGCCTTTTGAGATACTGGGGTATGTTGTTGATGTTGTTGTAACAGTTAATAGCAGCAATATTTTGACTTCTTAAAGCTAATAATAAAGTAATAGTGACGAACAGCTTTTTTGCAGGTTGAAAATACAGGAGTATGAGAATAAAGTGGTAATGATCTAACATTTGAAATAACTACAAAATGAACCAACAGAAACAAAAGATGCATAGCATCAAATCCTCCAATATTTGGTGGAAATGATCTACACCATGAAGAACATATTCTATATTAGCTTTAAGTTTCTTTTACGTTTGAAAAGAATAAGATTTTATACATCGGCAACCAATATAAGAAGGGGTCCCTGCAAGACTATAAGCTCCAATAATAATCCAAAGGACATCTTTCAAAAAACAGAAGTTGAAAAACAAATTTGAAGAAAATGGGTGCTAACTATTCAGCTACTTTGCATGATGCTCATAATATGCCAATCACACCACAAATCAAGAGGTCTCAAGTCATTGCTTTCCACTCTTCCACAAAATGGAAGCTCCATTTTGATTCTTTGAAACATACAAACAAACTGGTAATGAGATATTGTATATTGAATTTAGTCGTCACCCTGTATTGTATAAAGTTTGTTACTTGTGTTATAGAAGTCAATCAGATGGTACTAACCATTGGTACTTTTTGCTCTGTCGCTACTAGATTGTTATTGACTTCACAGCTACATGGTGTGGTCCTTGCAAATACATAGAACCAGTTATCAATGACTTTGCTGCTAAATATACAGACGTTGAGTTTGTCAAGATTGATGTCGATGAACTAGATGTATGCCCTTATTCTCTTCAACGTTCACAGCCCTTATCTTTTTTCCCTATTCTTTCAATATTTAAAACAGATATTAATTTCTCAAGTCTTGGATGAACTGTAAACAGGATGTAGCTCAAGAATATGGGGTTCAAGCAATGCCAACGTTCGTGCTGATAAAGAAGGGCAAGGTGGTTGACAAGATTGTTGGAGCAGATAAGGATGGGCTACAGAAGAAGATTCAGAAACACAAAGCCATCTTCATCTAAACAAATCAAAAGCAGTTATGTAATGAGCAGAGTTTACTAGGATGATAAGTCTCTGTGTAGAATGTCATATTATGGTCACTAAGAAATAGTTATGTACTTTTCTATGGTTCTTTCTCACTTCTGATCATAAATTTCAAAGAGGCTGGTTTAAGCAATAATGTTGGTATATTGATTTGAATAAATAAAACTCTCTGGCTACTCTGTTCATGGAATATCTTTTTCCATATTCAATGGCATATCACATGCCCCTGAAGTCACCTTAGGAATACAAAATATGAAAATACAAAAGTAAATTTGACATTCCCATACCAAGTCTTTATCATGGAAAATCTATATAATGATAAGACAAATGAATGTAAGTAAAAGACGTATAGTCAGTGCACCTTGCGAGTAAACCTGTCATCCTGATTGAGTTAGCTGATGAGTAGCTAAATGAAAAGGGAAATCTTTCTGCAATGCAAATATACTCCAAAGAAAAATCCGAAGGAGAGTTTTCATCCATACCAATGCTAAAAAGCACCAAGGCAATATAATCACCAAAGGTCTGCCGTAGATGGAATACACAATTAGAAAAAACTGCCATTACTCACAACTACAATACTTGATATATAGCATCCGCCTCCAAATCAAACAACACAGCTATTAAACAACTTAGTCATACTATATCCAACAAAATAAAATATAAGCAGCTAAAGTGGCAGCTACATTAGCTCCTCTTTTAGCGCTTACTACTTGTAAATGTTGGAAGGCATCCTTAGATTATATCCTAATATGCACAATTTCATTTCTATAGAAAACTTGTTAAATATTTACATTCCGCAGCACCGCCAAGATAGTGGTTAGTGACACCTTAAGTTAAACATAGGACTAGTCAATGCTCCTGCATAGCACCCTTCTGAGATCCGATTTCTGATCTGCACTTAGCCTTGATGGAAATTTAATGTCAAACTTGATCTTCAAATTCCCTTTTTTGCCATGTTCCTTTGATATTGGCATTCCCTCATTTGGGACTATCAGCTCCTGTCCTGGTTTAACAATATCTTTGATTGGTATTGTGAGTTCCCTTCCATCCAAAGTAGTCAAGTTGATAGTTTTCCCAGTGAGAGCATCTAGTAAGGAAATTTTCTGATTGATGACTAGATCATTTCCATCCCTCTTGAAGACAGCATGTGGCTTTTCCTCTATCACAAAAATGAGATCACCAGGGGTAGCTCCATATTCATAGTTCCCTTTCTCTGGGAAAGTTATTTTTGTGCCTTTCTTCCAACCTGGCTTGATGTGTATTGCTAAGACCTCTTCAACAGTTGTTGGGTTACTGCAAAAATAATTTCACACATGGAAGAAAAGTGATTACAACAGAACTTGGGGTAAGAGCCATTGAGAGTGGAATAATTGAGTGAAACTTCATAATTTAATACATTCATGGCTTGTAATCCGCATATTCACAGAACTCTATTGTCAATTTTGCCATTGTTTTGCTACCCCTACCCTCATCCTGACCCTCCAAAAAAGAACTATTGCTTTCAGTGGCTAAGAGTTTTCCTCCGATGAACTATAGCTTTTGAAGTAGTTCTATCATTGCACAAGGGAATCAAAACTCAGCATACCAAGGTGATCATAAGCTCTATCTATAAAGAGAATGGGCATTGAACTTCACTCAACACTAAAGTTAGTTTATCAGGTGAGGATTACCAAATAGCATATGCATAAAACTAGACATTTGGAGTGTGGATAATATAACATTGGGATCCAACAATGGGTAAATCAAGAACAACGATAGAGTTGGCTCAAATACAATGTAAAGAAAATGGAATTTTGGCCTGACTTGACACTAAAAAGCTTGCTTATGATGTGGGACTACAAGGAGACAACACATTCATTCTCCTCTAACAATATGAGACAATTAATATTTTGAACAGGGGAATTGCAATATTCAGGAGATCCATCTACCTCTGGGGCGATAATAAATAAATCTTAAGCAACAGTCACTTTGATATACATCTGTAAATTGGGCTGGGTTTAAGAGCTTTTGATCCCTAATAGAAAAAATTGCCACCTATTTTCTCAAAAAACAATTACATATCTTTTTCTACCTTTTAGACTTGTTAAAGTAACAAAGAAATGACAGAATAACATGCTTTGCCATTGTGCAAATGGAGGATGAGCAAAAGCACAAGAGTTACGAAAATAAATATCTAATACACTCAAATTAGCTAAATAAAAACATTTCGGTCAAGATGTATTTAAGATATTATTTTCACTAACAGATATTTTTGTAAGTGATGGGCACAAAAACGACTTTGCAGTAGGTTGAACGCAAGTGTAAAACTAGTTAATTACCGTTGAGTTTGTTTACAGATTTGTATGTCAGGAGAAGTTGAAAAGAACTTCTGGTGTATCAGAGAACCAAATTATAAAGTAACCAAATGAAATGGGTTCAATCAGAGAGAAATAAGTATTGATCCTGTCGTCAGCCTCAACTACTAGTCGTAGTGTAGGAAAATAACTTTACCCAATTGAGTTTTATCTTTCCCAAAAAAAAATTTAACACAAAAATATAGGATAATGATCCAACTTCATCCTCAATACTGTCAAATAGGTTTGCTGCAACACTAAGGTGTTCTAACCTTACAGCCAGTCCAAAGCATATTCTTTATAGCTATGTCAAGGAAAATACTGGCTAATACACATTGGGATGGCAAAGAGCTATCGAACTTCTACCACACACATTGGGATGGCAAAGAATTACTGGGAATTTTACCCATTGAACCAGGTAACAGAGTGAATCTTCACCATTAACAAGTACGAGTCTATAACGATAGAAGCATAAAGAGCCTCAGTTCCCCCTGAAACTCATCCAAAAATTGCTAAACAATTCAGCTATTAGCAAATTCAGCAATTGAATAACATCATCTTCTACCAAAATTTGCATTCAATATCAGCAATTTGATGATTTAAAATGAAAATTTATCCCAACTACAGAACAATTTTGATTCGGTCAATACGTCAGAAGAAAAGAAAATTAACTTTTTGCTTCAAAAGAAGAAAATTGACTAAAAATAAACAAATGAATACTACATTAAAAAAATATTTTCATTTATCGAAATCATCAAACATAATTAATATAGAAACAATGATGTGCAAATTACGTATTTAACGATGACGCACAAAAATACTTGATAATATGCGTACAATTTAAGGTATACCTACCCAGATTCATCAAGTAGTATCCTTGAGATCTTCATTTTCCTTCTAGATCCCTTGTAAAGCTCTTCCAAGCTACACGGAAGTTTATTCTCCACCGGCGCCGCTTTCCGACCTACTCCGGCACCAGAACCACTACTATACCCTTCCGATCCACCGAAAAACTCAGCAAAAATATCCTCCGCATCACGAGTATTGAACCTAAAACCTCTACCGTTACCAGTACCACTACCAGCACTAGTCGGCGATGCTGAAGCAAATTGACCGGACTTCAACGCATCCTCACCGTACAAATCATAGATCTGACGCTTCTGAGGATCACTAAGCACATCATAAGCCTCAGAAATCTGCTTGAATTTTGCTTCTGCTTCTGCTTCCTTGTTGTTCTGACTGTTCTTATCTGGATGCCATTTCATCGCTAATCGCTTGTACGATCTCTTTAAATCTTCTTCAGTTGCATTCCGAGATACTTTCAGTATGTTGTAGTAATCAACTCCCATGGCAGTCGTCGGAAAAATCACCGGCAGTCGTGAAATGGCGCAGGGTAGATGAAATGGTTGATGTTGTGCTAAGATACGCAAGAGAATGAGAGATTTTTGTATTCGGATTTTGTTAAGATGACTGCGCTGTTACAGAATGATAATGACTAGCTCAAAGGGATAAAAGCTAACATAAAAAGAAGAGATGGAAGAATCATGGTACCAACATGCATAGCTTTTTTTTTTTTTTGTACGATTTTTAAAAAAAAAAAACTTTTATTATTGTGATTGAGCTTAAAGTATGGAGGTTAAAATAATATATTTTGTGTAATTTGAATATTCGGGATAAGATACACGTGATTTTGGCAAAGGACAAAATATCAAAAGTAGAGTTGAAATAGTTTGAATATGTGAAAAAAAAATGTCTGAATATTTCAATACGAAGATATGAAAATTGATCATGTTTATACAAATAAAAAAGATAAAAATAGATCGAAAATGTATTGAAAAAATATATTTAAATAGAATATGCAAATTCAGTTTATGAAAGACATGATAGTAGATAAGATTAAGAATAAAATAGAGTGAAAGATGAGTTAAATAGTTGAGAGTTTATCTCATTTTTTTTCATAATAGTAGTGATAATTATATTACTCTAATTTTTTAAATTCTATTGTCTCTATTTTTCAATGAATTTTTTTATTAATCACCAAAGAAGCTCGTTACAAACTTATAGTAATTTTAAGTTAATTGATTTTTCAAGATGAAACTCTAGTTCAACAGTTACAAAGATTTAAGTTTAGAATATTAATTTTGAAGTTTCATTTTAATTCTTGACTTAACTGTCATGTTACAAATATAAACAATCTCCCTTGTAATTTTTTTGCATTGTCTTCTCGTCTTCAGAAGTCCTCAAGTTTTTTTGGATCCCAATCATATAAACCATCTCTGCATATATCATTTTAATTATTACATTATTTTTATTATTACTACTATTTAATAGTTCTTGCATTTCTATTATATTATTATTTTATTACATATAATTACTATTTTTTTAACGTACTTTATTTTGCCTTTTTTTTAGCATTATATCTTAATTTTTCCTCAATTCTTTTTTTCAAACTACTTTCTTTTGATATCAATTCATTAGCAGCCATTTTGAGTAGATAAATATAATTCAGGAATAGAGGATCCCAAAATTTAGGTGATTGTTCCATGAAAGCAGTCTTCTGGGGATTGACATATAAGAAATATTACAATATTTCAACACAATGTGTAAATAAATTTTATATTTTTATATTTTTTTAAGATGAATTCATTAATAACCATTTAAGTTTACGTCAACTTTTATTTATATATATTCAAGTAAATTTTATTTATTTTAAACACCCATAATAAAGTTATTGTTTTTTCTCATTTTACTAAAAAAAATTAAAACACTTAAGTATATAATCTCAGTGGTGGAACTACTCTTTGGATCAAGTTTATTTAAATTTCATATGATAAAAAATTATATTATTAATATAGAGTTTAATTTTTTATTTATTTATGTGTAGTAAATGTCTAACTTCCTCGACTAGTTTATGTATTTATTTTTTAAAATTTTAAACCTTCTTAACTGAAATTTTATCTCTGTCACTGTCTACACCCATCTTCTTCATCTTTTCAAACAAAAATTGGTAAGCTCTATCACCATCACAAGAAGAGAACCACCAATCGCCAAAAAATTGATTTTTCTCATCGTTCTTTATTAGAAAATTTGACAACCTCTTCATTATCAACCATCAAAATTTTTAAAAAGGACTAAATTTATTGTCTCTATCGATGAACTTTCTTTTTATTTTATAAATAAATATTTATATTTACAAACTTTTACATATAATCTAATTAAAATTTATAAATCAACAATAATAATAACAAGCTATTTTTAATATAATTTTTTCTCATGTTTCTACATGTCGAGTACAAATTATTTCTACAAGACTAAATAATGTGAACTTCTTTTTACATATAAAATGGAATACATAAACTTGTACACAAAACTTAATTTAAAATTCAAATCCTTTTTTTTTTTTAAAGAATTTGAAATTTGAAAATATTTCCCCAACATTAAAATTTCGACGTGGCGTAATGTGATTGGCTGAGGGAGCTGCTTTATTGGTAAGAGAAGGTGCAGGGGATTAAAGAGTGGGGACCACAGACAGTATCTTCAATTTTAAACAGAATCTCTTCTGGCGTCGCTATGTGGCAATTTGGCGACTTGACGGCGGACCACCCAATGAAGGATGTAGTATTATTATTAACTCCATTTTAAAATATTCATATCTCAATCTCAATTTTAAAAAAAATAATTTAATTTGATTTGATATAAAATTTAATAAAATATTTTTTAAAAAAATTAAAATTTTAAATTAAAATTATATTAAACATATCAAAATAACCTTTAATCTTGTAATCTGTAACATATCACATGAATTATTAAAATTTTATCAAAAAAATAAATTATTATTTTTAAATATATTGAAAAAGAAAACAGGTCGTTATGTATTAAACGAAATGAGTAATATATTAGAAAATATAATGCTACATATATTAATACTAGTTGTATACTTTATTAAGTTATGTATAATACATACTTTAATGTATTTATTAACAACAGCAACTTATCTAGTGAAATTTTACAAGTGAGATTTGGGAAGGTAGAATATATGTAGATCTTATCACTCCACTACCTCATAGAGGTAGAGAGGTTGTTTCTTGGAAACCCTCGTCTCAAAAATCCATAAGCAAAATAAACTAGAGATAAAAGACAAGGAAGAGAGCAAAGTACATACAAAGAGCGATTCATACTAAAAA
>JAOTQJ010000091.1:2300498-2314475 GCA_025642045.1 Solanum sejunctum | reverse complement strand
GCAATTTTGACAAATTTCATAAATGAATAACTTCTTGATTTCAAAGATGAACAATTTGTATATTACTAAGTTTTTTTTTAAACTAGTTTTTATGCATGTGATTCTCACGACTCTATTCGTGCCATTTTTTATTTCGCTCACCGGTTCCCGGGCCAGTTATTATTGTGCTTATGTATAATTATATGTTCCGAAGTAGGTTGGATACGACGGGTCAGTTTGCCCATAGGCCGGCTTTGCTTAGTTTGGAGGCATAAGGAGTTGGGCTTGGGATATGTTGGCATCATGACGTGTGGGTGCTTAGCCCCTTTGCCCCGGCCCACATGAAAGCGTGGCCCCTTCGCCAGGTTCACTTATATGACGGGCATGATGACCTTTATACATGATGATACGTGAGTGACTGGCCCCTTCGCCTCGGCTCACCTATCCTATGACGTGAGCGCATGGCCCCTTCGCCACGGCTCACCTATGTTACAGTTGGGATTTGTGTTGGAGATTTCGAAGATTTGAAACTTCTGGTGTTATGCTGTGGTATGGCGCGAGTTTGGAGGTCGCCATCGTTCCCGTACGATATGCATTATTATGACATTCTGAATAAAAAAATATTTTGATGTTATTTATAGGTTTGACTTATATATTTTATTTGGATTACTACTCTCAATTACATTTCGTACTTTCTACTTTATATATTCGGTACGTTTTTCATACTAACCCCATTCTTTCGGGGGGGGCTGCACTCATGCCCGCAGGTACCGACGTACAGGTTAGAGAGCCATCTGCCTAGGATCTCTGTCTGCCGTTGATGTGCTCCCTTTGCATCAGGTGCAGATCTTTTGGTATATATATGTATACGCATTTTCTGTACTTTGCATTTGTATATATATTCGAGGGTATGACGGGGCCCTGTCCCGTCCTATGATCCAGTTTGTGTGTTTAGAAGTCTGTGGATACATGTGGGTGTGGGAATTGTATTTGGTATGGCTTCGTATGTATGATACGTTTATTGGGCGGCTCTACCGCAGCGGTGACCTTGTCGGCCTGCATGTATATATATAGTGATATTTGTTGTTTGCTGAGTTCGCTATTTGCAGGTGTGGTTAGTCAGTAAAACAGAGAAAACTCTGCCGATATTTTTAAAGAAATTTCTTAGCCGTTATAAGTGGTTCCGATTTGGTGTTTGTTTGGGTGCCAAGTCGGCACTAATCACGACCCCTGGGTTGGGTCGTGACAGTACCTAGTAAAATTGTACAAAGCAGAATTTGAAAAAGATAAAGTGTACACATAGGTTACCCTACTTATTAAAAGTAAAACGTGTAAACTATAGCATACAATTAAATAAGATGTTAATAATTCCATACCACTTTCAAGGTATGTTTGTGTCATAACCCGAACTTGGGTCTAAGAGTGACATGGCGAATAAGAACCCGAGAGTCCCCAAACAAGCCTCATAGTACCCATATTCACATCATCGGTTCGAAAGAGTAAATGAATAGTACGCATATAATTCTAAGGGACGGGAGAATAGGACTCAGGCTATGGGGATGTCATAGGGAATGGCAGTAATATGAATTCACAAAGCACGTAGCACATAAATACTAAGAGGAGGGTAAGTATGACTCACTCTATGGGGGAAATCTGGGACTTAGGATCTTTCACCTCATATATATAACCATATCATAAGGCTCACAATCAATTCGCATAATAATAACTGATAGGTAGCCAAAATCATAAGCATAACCTCCAATCATAATACTGAGCATGTAAACATAAAGGAGTTTACAAGATGTCTAATGATGCCTCTAATCGTAAGATAGGTCGGGGGCCAAGATATTCTCCGGACTCACCCTCAAAGTAAATAAAATAAGTAAAACACCATAGGTAGAGGATGGAGGTTTGTCCTTGGAAGATAGGACTCACTACAACAAGCAAAACTTGAGATTCAAGTTAAACGTCATGCAGTGGAGATCCGGGGGAATGTCTTGGCCCCCGGCCTATCTTATGTTAGAGGCATTGTTGGACATCTTGTAAACTCTTTTACGTTATATGCTAAGTCTTATGGTTGAAGATTATGTTATGGCTTGGTTACCTATTGGCTATCATTATATGGTTTGGATACGAGTCTTGTGACTTGATTTATGTTATGATGTGAAAGATCCTAAGTCTCGAATTGCCCCCATAACATGAATCATACTTACTCGCCCCTTAGTCTTTACGTGCTACGTGTTACGTGAATCCGTATTAATCTCTTTTCCTAAGATATCCCCATAGAGTGAGTCCTACTTTTTCATCCCTTAGAATTATGTGTTCACTTTTATATACTCTTCCAAACCAATGATGTGAAATTGAATACTTTAAGACTTGTTTGGAGACTCTCGAGTTCCCATTCGCCATGTCACTCCTACACCCTAGGTCCAGGTCATGACACTACATAAAGAGTTGAATTAGCCTTCAGAAATAATTTATTGTTCCTTCAACATTAATTACAAAATTGTAGAAGTATTTATTGAGTCTCTTCTCTGCATCATGAAATTATGAATACATAAAATACAATGCACTTCTAATTGAGGCCAGAATAAAATGCAGTATGACTACAAGAACTTAAATGAATGAAGGTTACCAGCATAACTGGTTTTTTGTTCTTATTATAAAGGTACTTCTTTTGCTGATGTCCGAAAATATGCTCCATCTCAATTTTTCCAAGTACCTGCAAGCATACGTACTGGGCAACTCGAGCCAACGAAAAGCAAAGTATTCCAACCTTGTTTTCTAGCTAATGTAAACCAGAGAAGGAATGTCAAGCCTACCATTTATTAATGGGGTAAAAGTTTCATAAAAGGTGCTATCAGATGCAATCAATTCCTGTAACAATGTGGAAAACGTTTTTCATCGTCATGATGGGATCTGCAATTCTGGATTTTGTACGCCAAGCAATGTGCTCATCGGGTCTTACTAATATGGCTCCCCTGTCCGTCATCTGACAGATGTCCCACCAGGATGGCGAATCTGATGACCTTTTCACCTCCACAATTTCTTCAAAAGATTTCCAGGGTGTCAATGCAGCCTCACTTCTTCCGGTTCCATCAATACTTCCGCTAGGCCACATTACACAAACCTTTAAGGGAAGTTTTGATTTGTTGGCCACCTCTAGTGCAGCTCGAGCCAGACAGTAGGACTCCTTCAATGGCGCTATTATAAGGACAAACTCAACCTTATCTCCAGATACAAGGTCCAGAGTAGAGAATGTTTCCTGCATAAGATTGTATTCTGTTAGGAAGAAACAGTAATGTGAACTTGAAACAAGATGGCTGCAAGTCGAATATTGTAATCTTTAGAAAGGCTAGAGGTAAAAGAACCCCCTTTTGGTTCAGTTATTTGGCTTCTTCACACTTGCCAAGAAATGAACGAACAAGACCATGATCTAACAAAGTCTGGATCCTACCATGGCAATGTTCGTCCCTTGAAAGAGTCCATACCTTGCTTGACGGGTTAGAAAGCAGTTTAACATTTATATGAGGGAGCCTTGATCCAGGTTCCGAGCAAGGAATATAATCCCTTCTTCGACCTGTTGGCGTTTCATGCACATTCAACATACTATCATCTTCAGACACCAATGCTCCTTTCCGATACCTAATGTAAACATCTCAAGATTAGAGTACTGATGCAAACAAGTGCTTCCAACAGGGTTATAGTTAAGATAGAAACAATCATCTAGCGTACATCCAAGATGGCTTCTTTGGAGTTCTACTCAGAGTTGAGACAGTATCCAGCAGTCATAGGAGCCATGATTAAACAATAAATAATTGAAAAATCAACTTCAATATGGATATAACAAAAGTAGATATGCAACCTGAAACCAAGATCCTCGGCAGGAAACTGGAGCTGAAGGCTCTGTCCTCCTTCAAATATCTGTCTTAATTTGGCTAGCCTTGCAAATCCAAGTGGATTATTTTCATTCAATACAAAATCTGAGAGTTGTGCACGACCTATGCTGAATATTCCATCTAATATTGTCCTTTGAAGTACATATGGCAGAATGGAACCAACAGTGTCATTAAGAGCTCGATGTACTGCAGGAAAAAACACATAATGTCTTTAATTAAATTTTACTGTGATAAAATTAAGTTTCAGGTTCACTTTACCTGCATTTGCTACAGTTGGATCAAGACCAAGTGCAGCAGGAACTTTCATTGCTGCTTTAAAGTTTTGGACGCTAAGCGCTGTATTAAATTGGGCTATCTGAAAAAATTTAAGTAGTGTTTTCAGCTCATAATAACAAGATCAGAGAAATCCGTAATACATAGACACTACCATATACATTATGAAACCAAGAATTGAGGAAATGAATACCTGACTGCGTTCTAGTTCATAAGAGTTGAGAATTGATATTGGTGAGACACCATTGATTACAGAAGCTAATTTCCAAGCAAGATTATGAGCATCTTGAATACCAGTATTCATCCCTGAATAAAAGAAAAAAGTATCTTGAGCAGATCTCCTTATCCCAGTCTCAACTATTAAATCCTAAAATAAACAACTACTGCAGGATAGAAAAGTATCTTGAGTTTTTCTTGGATGCATCTCACAAGTCACATGGTGCCTTAAATTTTCTTTACCTGATTTAACAATCGTCAAGACCAGTTCTTTTGTCCGTGCAGGATAGAAAATTATTGTCATGTTCTTTTTTACTTTCCCCTTACTCTTTGAAATACTTTCTCATATTCGAACATTCTCATCGAAATGTTCATTCAATTATAGAGGGGTAATGGCACTGATCTTTTACCTAATTATGTCTTTTTTATAATGGTGGGCTCTAGATGAGAGCGTGTGCACCTAGACTATTTCCTTAATTACTTGCTACTTCCCACCAACACAGGTACCATATAACTCTATTCATCAAGACTTAAATAGATGGTGGGAAATCGCCTAGCATTTTTCTCACTGCTGGTATTTGAACCCTGGTTTCCAAAATTTATACCCACTTCAGTAATCGTTACGCCACACCCTTTGGTAGCATTATGTCTTTAGAATTCCTTCAAGTGTTCCCCAGGAACTTACTTTTGACAGGTAGCAATGAGAGAAAGAACATGGACACACTTTGATTACGTATTGAATTGTGTGAACCATATCATCTAAGAGGTTAATTGTTAGATAGGAAACACTATTACAAACTTAATTGATTATGTCTTTTAAAAATTACCATATGTCAATCAGGTTCTCTACATATAATCAGATACAAATCAACTGTGTTAATATCAACAGTGCAATGCATAGTTACTAACATCATAATGAGGAGACTGATTGCAGTTCAGATGTCCTCCAACCAACAAATGCTCTCTTGAGCTTAATTAAGCTTGATTATAGCTCCGATATTTTTTCCTATGTGGATATCATTTATCCCCCTCCCACAGAAATAACTTTGCAATTTTTACATTTACATCAACATTTTCAGAGAGTCTTGTATGAATCAATGGCAAAAAAACACTGCACTGCATTGATATGTCTTCTGTCCTGTCCCCCAACCCTCCCAAGAGAAAAAGGAATGGCAAAAAGTTTATTCTTAATAATATCCAAGACACAACTAGATGATACCATTTTTTAAGAAAGGTAACAATTACCAGTTTTAAGTTGACACAACGAAAACTTGATACATGCACAAAAAGGATTGCATACCAAAACCACCAGCAGGAGGAAACCGATGAGCTGCATCACCAGCAAGTATTATCCTGTTGTTACAAGATAGAAACTTCTCAGCTACTTCAGCATGCATCACCCAAGGCTTAATATCCATCACATTGACATCTGCGAGCTCTAGGCCAACCAATTTGAAAATCAATCTCTTACACATCTACAACCATTTATGAAGCCCAAAGAACATGATGGTAAATAAAGAATATTGGTACAAATGTCATGCACTGCAGCCATAGCACCCATATTGTGGTACACCAAATAAATGAATTACGAGAACATAAACCCATTGATTCATCCTCTTCCACTAAAGGCGATTATTGGACTAATAGAGTACACAAAAATTCCATGAAAAGAGTAGAGAAACACCTCAGGACTAAAGTCCTCAAGCTTCTGTTGAGGTGGATAAAATGGTACCTGCAAATTTTTTACCAGTGCTATCAAAATACTGCTAACCAATGTCAACAGATTTAGATTTAATAATACAAGCAGGTGGATATTATAGATATGGCAGTTTCAGACATATTCCAAAACAGGTTTACCTGCAGGACAAATTCCCCTTGCTTGAGATCATGGGCAACAAGAACACCAATAGCATCTTTATTAAAGATGAAAAACAGCATGCCGGGTCTTTCTTTAATGAGATACTGCCCTAACTCTTGGCTCAAGAAGTGCACACTAACAAGCTTTTGTAAGTCCTTTTCACCTATCATGTTAATTCCTAAGGACTTTCTGACACTACTTCCAGCACCATCTGTACCAACAAGGAAATGGCACTGAATATCTCTTGTTATATACTTCCCTTCAGAAAGGAAAGAGGCTGCTACAGTGACACCATGCTCAGCACCATTGATTGCAATGCATTCATGCCCCATTAAGATCTCCCTCTCGCCAACAGAGCCATGATCACGCTTTTCAGAGTTTATCATATGGAAACCAAGTTTCTCAAGGTGCTTAAGCAGCAATCTGGAGAGCTTGTACTGGGAGAAGTGTGCAACAGAGACAGGACTCACAATCTGATCAAAATCTGACAACAAAAGGGAAAAGGTTTGCAGAAAAGAAAACAGTCATAAGTAAGCATATAAGATGTATCTTCAACAAAGCAAATCAATAAAATTGTGATGCAATAAATGTATCTACTAAGATTGATATCATACTACTCTCCCCATCTCATTTAAGGATACATACTATCCATTTGTACGTAGACAAGTCTGATGCGCTCATGTAATAATAACAGTGGATACGCCTGCCAGTTTTGCATGGATTTGATCACTTGAAATTTCAATCTAAATTGCAATTTATCTTTCAAAACGGAATTCACATATGAACTCACATTATTTATTCAGTGACATCTTCTCTGATTGGGATTCGGTACAAGTATTCCATTTAATATTTTAAGAGGATCTGAGGTGAACAAAATGTAGTTTGATGACTTAGAAACCAGTAAGTGCAAATTGTCCGATGTAATATTTTGTATTCAGTGACATGTTAAGAAAGTGAAATCTAAGTTGCAGTGTCCATTTTGAGAAGTAGAAGAGCTACTATAACATTTTGTTACGACATAAATTGCTTGAAAAGCCTGTTATAGTCACTTCTTAATTTTGCATTAGTTTGGACTATTTAACATAAAACTTGACAGAGAGTATTTAATTTGCAATAACAATAATCATGACTAATATATTGACATACAGCAAAACCATTTGCAACGCATCTAGAAAAAAAATCTCATATAAAATCACATATTTAAATCCTACCTTGAGGTTGCATATGATCCACAACACCTAAAACAGGTCCCGTCAGTGAAGTACAGTATATAAACTTTCTCCAAAACTCCACTGGCGGTTGAGACCTTAGAATCTCATCTCCAAGACCATCCAATTTGCGAAACACCTAGAAACAATAGCTACATCAAAACAAAGGTTTTTCAATCAATGCACTCTCAAATGTCAACATCTTTCTATGCATCAGAAGAAAAGGCAAAAAGGCATGTTTCCAAATGACAAAACCAACCTCCATAGACCGCTTGTTGATGAAGTGTGCTTGAGGATGTGTGGAGAAGGCCTTGTTCTTCTCTAAGATTGCACATTTTACACCTAAAGGAGTTCAAGGAAAAATTCCAGAATTCAAACAAGAATACCAACAGAAATGACTGTACAAATTTCAAAAAGAGAACCCCAGAACCCAGGGCTTGACAATAAGCTGAGTGCATTTGGTATGCAGAAAGTTATTTTCCTCTGGCATTAGGTTAGCTTGGGATTTGAAACTTCTTTCTTAAAGGAAAAAACTTTTGACCCCTCACTTATGATTTTAATCATTTTCCTTCACGAACATCACAACTGTTGCTCCATAGCACTTATTTGTACTTCATCTTACGCTTTTATATTCAATCAAACATGGGAAAAATAATATTTTCCAATGTGGGATGGGGGGTTTTCAAGAAAGTACCTAGTTTCGTTAAAAGTAGAGAGAGAACCAGCCCAACTGGACCAGCACCGATAATCAACACTGGCAAGACAGAATTGTCACTATTGACAGTGTAAGAGTCTGAAAATGTTCTTCGGCCAATTTGCTTGAATGACTGTCTACTCATTCTCCAACTGATGCTGCAGAGGCCAAGCCAACTCCTCCTCCTAGCACTTATTCCCCAAATTCCCATTGAGAAAGTGGGAACTTTGTTCTGATTTTATTTTTACCCAACTGACTGATTGAATGGACCGAATAAATTATGCTGTCATGGGTTTATGTGACCAATGATAAATTTGCCTGTGCACTCGTGTCCTCTTAAACTCCAAACATGCCACATCAGCAAACCTTCACAGCCACAGGGATAAATCAAGACAGTTGATTTTTACATGCACATGTGACCAATCTGAGGGTGCAGTGAAGATATACGGGAGATCAAATTACTGGAGGAATAAGCAATATAGAAAATACACTATATACAATCTGCTAGAAGATTGAAAGAAAAACTTTGTAGCTTCTATACTTCAAGTTTCAGTTAATGAACCAGTAAGGACTATGAACCACAACTCAGGGAAACAACTTAATTGTTAAAGACATTATTGTTGGGGCATCCAAAACCTCTTCAAAAGAGAAGTAGCAGAATAATTTGGTGACATGCTCATTTAAGGGTAAACACGTTACTAATACATATCATCCTTTTTTTTTCAAACAAAATGTCAACATCAAGAGGTGAATAAAAAATATCAAGCATCCACTTCAAATACCATTTTCAATACCAAATTAGCATGTATATCATGTGCCACCTATATGTTCTCACCAAATGAAATTTAGTTACATTGGAAAGCAAGGCTAGAACGTCTCTGTCATAGTGTTGTATCGTTCAATATCGAATTTTCACGGCATGATATCTTGCATCACAACATAGATGTCTACAATAATGTCTTTTCTTTTCCTTCACTCAATAATTGTCAATGCAATTTGGGACCAAGCACATAAAAGCATAGAATTTTATATAGAGTGTCTACTTGAATATCTCAATTAAATAAATTAAAAATACAACAACAACAACAACATACCAAGTGGAATCCCACAAGTGGTGTCTGGGGAGGGTAGAATATACGCAGACCTTACCACTACCTCCTAGAAGTAAAGAGTTTGTTTCCTGGAAACCCTCGTCTCAAAAACCCATAAGCAGAAAATAAATAAATAAATATATATATATATATATAACCTTGACCTTCTAGATAAAGCAGTTGACAAAATAAAGAAAATAAAACAGAGAAATATTACGAGATTGCAATTATCTAGCTCAGAGTCTAGGATTTTGACAATAGCAATTTCATTTAGAGAATACAAAGAGAGCAATGAACCCAGACACTTGTTCCTTGCCCTACCTTCTCGTATAGTGCGTAATGCTACGATTCAATCAGATATTTCTTCTTGTCCATCATTCAAAACTGTCTCCTGTACTGATTACACAAACACATCAATACTATTGAAGCAAATAACACACAAACAAATATAGCTCGTAGGCAATTTCCAGAAAGTTGAATCCAAATTCTCAATTAACCAAAGCATAAATCAGTACTTTAAAAAAAAATCAAAGTACATACAAAATGACCCAAACACGTTCAATCACTTAAAAAGTTAAATCATCAAAATCAGAGCCTTAGGAAAAAAGATGAGAACTTGGAACATGAAATCAGCAACGCACAGCAGAGCTACTGACGCAACTATATTGTCCAAGATATTATAGGGAAGACCATAAATCTCTTCCCGAAAAACTAAAAGCCTAAAATCGAGTAATAATTACTCACAAACATTGTGGCTTTTTGGTCACATCAATCCTACACTTCAAAATGAAATGTAGTACGGTCGTAGAAAAAACAATTCCAACAAAGGTTGAGATTGATCCCACGGGAAGTGCATTTAGCTCAAGGTTTGTGAATTTCTAAGTTATCTTCAAACAAGAAATTGAGTGAACAATTAAATCTAAAACCAGACTATTTTACTAAAGCTAGGAATTTACTCGAACACTTGGAATGCAAGAAAGTATGACTTGTTTTTTATTTTAAAAGGAACCGACGTCGTAACTTCAATATGGCATCTCCGTTTCATGAATAAAGCATCTCCGTTTCATGAATACAAGTATCTTGCTTACATATATACTTCAATATGGCATCTCTGTTTCACGAATAAATGTATCTTGCTTGCAAACATAGGATTGATGATTATGGCTCAACTCAAAACTACTTACAAGAATTTTCCTATTCTAGCAAGTTAATCCCTGCAAGTTCTTCCAAACTCAAGAGAAAGAAATACTAAAACCCAATTAATAAGTCCAAGTAGTAATCTCCTTAGTCCTAGTTCGAGCCGTTAATCAAGAAAAATAACTCTAGATATACTCTATTCTTTGCTACTTGTTCAATACCCCAGTTTTTACTTTTCCAAGCAAGAAAAGGATGTTGTAGGGCTTAATTTAGTGTTTGCAATCACCAAATTGACAAATAAAAATATAAATAGGTAGATAATCAAAATCCAAGTAATAATAGGCAACATAAATGAATGCGCATTCATATTGATGACATAAGAGTCTACAACTCAACCTATGGAGTTTAGCTACTCATGCTAAAAATGGAAAACACCAGATGAAAGGAAAACAAAGACATAATTAAGGAGTCCTTAGGAAAGAAAATTGACACTCAATGGTGAAATCCTACAAAATTTCCCAAAAGTAACTATGGCTTCTCTCTGAGCTTCAAAGGTACAGAGATCCTATAAGAAAATGCCTAAAATCTATTTAAACTTGTGCAAAAACATGACAAAACACACCTCATGTTCAGCTATGTGAGTTAGTTGCATAGGTGAGTATGTTATATGGGTCATTCCACAATGTGCCCTTTTTATCTTCTTGGCATGGGTGGCCTGCTTGGGTCATTCCAGAATGTGCCCCTTTTATCTATTATCTTTTTTTTAAATCAACTTCCACCCTACATTGCCCTACATTGTTCCTATCCCCTCCCCAAAAACTTGGACTTTTAGCTTTAGTTGTGACTTAGAGTGCCCAAGAAGGTGGGTGCATCAAAAGAGTCTAGTCACAAACTAAGTTGCACCGACTCTTCACTTTTGATGCCGCATCCACGTCGGATTCTCCAAAAATACACTACTTTTGAAGAATCCGACACGCACTCGCTGATAATTTTTGAAGAGTCCGAGCAACATAGGTCACAAAAAGGGGAAAGGCTTGTAATGTGACAATCAAATGAAAAGGTTACAAGGAATTGACTAGGGTAATCATGTAAAATGCGTATGCCCAATAAAAACTCAATGTTCCAATAGAAGTCTAAGATCGTACTTCAAACCAGGTGCAAACTGTTTTCACCTGGAAGCACACTTCTGGCAAGTTCTACACCAAACTTTAAACTTTATTGGTACCAAACAAGCCACAGAACGTGAAAATATCACATCAATATCAATTAATTTCCACATTCATCATCAAAAATCTAGAGACATCGGAAAACTAAAGTAACCTCCCCCACCTTAACCCACACACAAAAATATGCATTGTCCCCATTACAATCATAGTAAGTACAATAGTTGGGTACATCACTCATTCCAACAATACCAACGAACTCAGGCTCTTCAGACTGGCCAGGGAAGATTCTTTAACGTATATTTCACCCTTAAAAATTGCATGACACAATCATAAAATTGCACACCATGAATGCAAACATCACATTTGGGACATGAGGGAATAAGACACAAAACAACAATCAGAGTACCACATCACCAAACTTAAAAAGCTCATTCTAGTTCAGCTTAATTTGTGCACAACTTCCATTCCTTGTAAATTCAAAAAAATTCAAAGCATCTTCGTCTCTCAAAACTTTCAGCATCAAGCATACCAAGTATTAAAAAATCCCTTCACACTTAAATCTAATCATGATGAACACAAGGGTGAACAATAGGTGCAACAAAAAATCACCAATAACTCTACTTTAATTTGTTCACACATTTTGACAAACAGTTGGTGTGCACAGCTCTGCTCCTACTCAAATCACAAAAATAAAGTTCCCCAATACTCCCCAAGCATAGATAATCAAGAAACAATAGTGGAATGAACAATAGGTTACACAAGATTCCACCTTTAACATGAATTTTCAGTTTATGTAATTTACCATCATACTGTTACAATTCAAAAATTTTGGGTGGAGGGGGTGGGGGAAAATTCGGGTAGGGTGATTCACGAGGGAAAAGAACAAAGAAAGAGGAGAAGAACATACCTGAATCACTGAAACCAAATGCCAGCAGTTCTTTGCAAAAGTTGGTAGCTTTGCAATTCATTTAATTTTGTTGCATGGCTACCTAGCTAGCCACGCAGTACTACATGGACTATGTTGGTTACCTATATAGTAGTTTTGTGGCAATTCTTTTAAAATCTGTGTTTGGACTCTGGATGTCTTTCTTTCAATACCTAATTTGCACACATTTCAACATCAAAATTTATTAGGATAAAAAATTTCAAAAAAAAATAATTTAAAATTCTTGGTATGCTTATTTAATTAATTAATTAGTTTAAACTAAATTTAGAAAGTGTTGGGAGAAAATGGTGAATGAACAAAATAAATGATGTTCTGCTTGGTTACTTGACTATGATGTAGCAAATGAGGGTGGTATTATAATCTCAGCAAAGTATATTAAAAATTGTTGAAAGAGGTATTTCTCGTATAATTAAAATGCTAAATTAACTTTTGTTGCCAAATTCAAAGAGTATTTAATTTAATTTCTCAAAGAGTTAAATGTTACCGTGATGTATAAACAAGTTCAACCATATGCCATCTTGTTAGCTTCATAATGATAATCATTTACAAACAATAACATACCCAGTAGAATCCCACAAGTGGGGTTGGGGGAGGGTAGAATGTAAGCAGACCTTACCACTATCTCATAGACGTAGAGAGGTTGTTTCTTAGAAACCATCATCTCAAAAATACATAAGCAGAATAAACTAGATATGAAAAAAAACAGAACGAAAAGAAAATGACACAGAACGAGCGACTAATAACGAAAAACACGTGATAGTATGCAAATATGATAGTAATAACATATGTAACACGGTTAGAGACAACACAAGATATAAAGGTACGACTAAATCTCCTGCCTTACTAATCTCCATGACCAAAAATCACCTAACCCTACTAACCTATTAGCCTGTTATTCTAATTCGTGACCTCTACTCTTTCCTATCTAAGGTCATGTTCTCGGTGAGATCAAGTTTCGTATTCTTGTCTAATCACATCCCCTCAATACTTCTTCGGTCTGCCTCTACCCCTTTCGTATAACTCCTACATCCAACCTCTTGCACCCCCTAACAGGAGCATCGGTACTTCTTCTTTGCACATATCCAAATCATCGCAGTCTCGCTTCCCTTATTTTATAGCCACAGGGACCACCTCTAACTTTTCCAGAATGGTCTCATTCATAATCCTATCACTCCAGGTATATCCACTCATTCATCTCAACATCCTCATCTTCGCGACTTGCATCTTCTGAACATGTGAATTCTTGATTGGCCAATACTCCACCCCATACAGTAATGATAGTCTAACCATCATCTTGTAAAACTTACTTTTAAGCTTAGGTGGTATCTTCTTATCACACAATACTCAAGAGGTAAGCCTTCATTTCATCCATGCTGCCCCAATATGGTGTGTGACATCATCATCAATATCACCACTACTCTAGATGATGGACCCAAGTGTTGTGCTTGATCTTTATCCATTATGATGTCTTGCTGAATTTTTCCACCTTATACTTGAAATACTTTGACAG
>JAOTQJ010000091.1:2271699-2284397 GCA_025642045.1 Solanum sejunctum | reverse complement strand
TTTTTGTTGGTTTTCTTTTGAAGGAAGAAGAAGATGATATAAATGAGAAATTGGGGGCGCGTGGGTATCACGCGCCCGACTTTAATCTTTTTTTAAAAAAAAATTGTTTAAAAATCGTTAAAAATAAAATAAATCTAGATGATTAATTAGACACCGTGCAGGGTAAAAATTGGGTGTCAACAAGGGTTCAAGTTATTCCGAGGGGAAGATATTAGCACTCTTCAGAATTCACAACTGTGGGTTCCGGCTAAACTCATTTTTTTAAAAATTGAAGAGGAGATACACAATATAACATAAGTACAATAATCACAAAATATACACAAACAATGAAATAAATAATGATATGAGGAACGTCCTAATATTTGTCTAATATCAATAATATACACAATAATAAAAAATAAACTAAAATTGTTCAGTCTTTTTAAAGGGGAGGCCTCAAAATCCGATGGATAGATTATCATTGGCCAAATTTAGCAACTAATGAACTTAAACTAGAAAACTTGAATATTAACATGTAACAAAAATGAATATAAACTAACTTTTTCTGTCTTTTTGAACGGGGAGACCACGGAATTCGACCTGTAGATTCGTCATTGGTCAGGTTTGACAAATAATATTTAAGAAACTTAAACAAAAATTTACTTGAGTTTTAACATGCAACAGATATGAACTTAAACTAACCTTTTTCGTCTTTTTCAAATGGGGAGGCCTTAAAATCCGACAGATAGATTTTTCATAGGTCAATTTAACAAGTGATATGTGCATGAACTTAAATAAAAAATTTTAAATTTAAAATATAACAAACATTAGTCTAAACTAAATTTTTCCTTCTTTTTAAATGGGGAAGCCTCGAAATCCGACGGGTAGATCTTTCATCGGTCAAGTTTAACAAACAATATACGAAACTTAAACTAAAATTTCCTTGAATTTCAAAATATAACAAAAATCTTACTTCAGATTGATATTTGTTATATTTTGAAATTCAAGAAAATTTTAGTTTAAGTTTCGTATATTGTTTGTTAAACTTGGCCGATGAAAAATCTATCCGTCAGATTTTGAGGCCTCCCCATTTAAAAAGATGGAAAAATTTAGTTTAGACTAATGTTTATTATATATTAAATTTAGAGACTTTTATTTAAGTTCATGCATATATCACTTGTTAAATTAATCGATGAAAAATCTATCTGTCGGATTTCAAAGCCTCCCCATTTGAAAAAAACGGAAAAGGTTAGTTTAAGTTCATATATGTTGCATGTTAAAACTCAAGAAAATTTTTGTTTAAGTTTCTTACATATTATTTGTCAAACCTGACCAATGACGAATCTACACATCGGATTTTGTGGTCTCCCCGTTCAAAAAGATAGAAAAAGTTAGTTTATATTCATTTTTGTTACATGTTAATATTCAAGTTTTCTAGTTTAAGTTCATTAGTTGCTAAACTTGGCCAATGATAATCTATCCGTCGGATTTTGAGGTCTCCCCTTTAAAAAGACTGAACAGTTTTAATTTATTTTTTATTATTGTGCATATTATTGACATTAGACAAATATTAGGACATTCCTCATATCATTATTTATTTCATTATTTGTGTATATTTTATGATTATTATGCTTATGTTATATTGTATATCTTCTCTTCAATTTGTAAAAGATGAGTTCAGCCGAAACCCACAATTACGGATTCTGAAGAGTGCTAATACATTTCCTTTGATATAACTTGAACCCTTACCCAAAATTTTTTGGTTCGCAGATTATTTTGTAAATAATTTATTAGTTTCCTAATTATCCTTAAAATTAGGTAGCGACACCCAAATCAAATTATTTTTTCTTTTAAATTCTTTTATTTAATTATTCTTTTATTGAGTTGCCACGACATTGTGCCTTCGGGATATCAACAGAGTGGCGACTCTGCTGGGGACGGAAGGGCTGATGGGGCGGCTGGGTATGGGGTTGTTTGGGGCTGTTTTGGGTGCTTTGTTTTGGCGAAAAGGGGCTGTACTGACAGCTATTTTACGGTGGCATTAATGGGCTGAAAATGAGGTCATTTGGGTGGATTTTCATGGCTGGTTTTGCTGCTGATTCAGGCAAATTTTGGTGGCTGAAATGGGGTCGTTTTGGTGGATTTTCATGGATAATTTTGGTGCTGGTTCGGGGTATTTTCAGGTAGTGTTTTGATGGGTTTCTTAGGGCTGGTTCGTGGGCTGATTTAAGGTCCATTTTGGTGGTGTTTCACCGCTTGTTTTGGGGTTGCTTTTGGTGGTGATTGGGACTGGTTTTGTGTTGATTTGTTGGTGTTTGGTGGCAGCATTAACGGGCTAAAAAATGGGGTCGTTTGGGGCTGTTTCAATAGGGTTTTGGGTTAGGGTCTTGGTGAGGAAGAAAGGAGGGATAAGAAAGAATATACATTTTTCGAGAATTTTTTTACAAATTAAAATATTTACCCTATTATTATACACACATTTCATTTCAAAACCTAATGGGCTAGAGAAATATGGGTCCAAATTGTGGACCAATAAAATATATGCGTATAATTATATTCGGATAAGAACAAAAATGAATTACTATACTGCGTTAAAAATATTAAAATGAATAAAACAAATATAATCAATCATAAATAATAAATAAAACAAACTTGTAATTTAACACAAAATAATGATCTAGCAAGAAACTAAAAACAATAATATAAAAGTATGAATTTTAAAAACATTAAACTAAAATTGAATGTCAACACACATCAAATTAATCGTTATATAAATAACGTTTTTCGTTGTTTATCAATATATGACGATAAATTCAATTAACGATACAATACAATTAAGGATAACAATCAAACTAGACATTCTATCTAACTAACAATAGCTAACAGATTTTTAATCAATTATTAAATTAAAATAAAATTTAATTAATTCTTTTTATACTCCTACAATTAATATGGCCTTTAAAAGTTCACATCAAATTTTGAAACATCCAAAAATTTTTTTTTCAAAAGGCTAATTAATATAAACAAAGGATAAAATAGTAAAGTTGATTAATCTATTAATGATTTTTTAATCAACGTAAAATAGAAAATATTCATCTTATATAGGATAGAAAAATTATAAAATTAGATCACCATGATTTATTTTTATAATAAAATAATTTACTGTTCAATATTTGAAGCCAATTAAATTTAAATTTATATTAAAAAAATTTCATAAAAAATTAAACATTCTTTAATAAAGAGATTTCTTATTCAAAATTGATTGAGATTTTTTTTTTAAAAAAAAAAGAACTTATACTTTATTATCATAATGTTTGATTGTTTGTTTAGAATGTCTGAATGTTGAAAGGTGGTATATAATATATTTGGATTCTTGGAACAGACGCATGATCCACGAATTTAGAATATATTTTGCGTTTTATCCATAAAAAAATAATAATCTTTCAGTTTTTTGTAGCAAATTAAATAAATAAGGATAATGATGCGGGTCAATTAGATGAGAATCGAAAGTACACTTAATTTATGAAATAAAGAGATAATTTTATATTTAATTTCTTATTTTTATCATTAATTATAGTTATTTTACTATTATATTTTTTAGGATATTATATTTAAAGGGTGATTTGGTAAAAGTTACGCCTATCATTTAAAGATAAGGCTCCTTTCCATTTTTTCTAAGTTACTCCTATCTTGATGATTGACACATGACATAAGCTGGATTTTAATAACTAAAATTTAATTCAATCATGCCATTAGGAGAGAGAAAAAATGGTCAATTAAATCCTAGTCATTAAAATCTAATTTATGCCACGTGTCAACCATCAAGATAAAAACTTGAAAAAAATCAAGAGAAAAAAAATAGAGAGAAACCTCCTCCATTATTTATTACTTCTTAATTCCTGTATCAAGTCAATAAGGGGCACGTAAAAATAGACGGAGAGAGTAATAATCACACTACTCATGAGATGTTCTAGTGGCATTTTTCATAGAGTGAAGGGTCAAATACATATCTGAAGTACCTTGATTTTTTTTAGTTTTATGTTTGAACTATCATTTATTATTATCAAAATACATCTTAACTTTCAGTTGTTCATTTCCTACTTGAAATATAACTAATTGTTCAAGTAGAAAAAGTAAAACATTCAATAGTTAAGGTGTATAATCTTGCATACTTTAGGTATGTTATTCAAGAAACTAAAATACTTAGGTGTTGTTTTTAATCGTATAAATTTTTTCATATACATTTAAGTAATAACAACAATTTCATCCTACGAAAAATTACGAAGTTAAACAAGCATATATTAGTTAATTAGCTAGCATAGTTATAGTTTGAATTAATTATGATTTGCAACAAACATTTAACTATAATTATAGTTTGAGTTTTGTATAATTCGCGTGATTTATGGAAACGTTGTGCGCTAATTAAATTGTATAGAGAAATATACAAATACTGCGAATTATATAGCGAATTATACAAACGTTGTGCATGAAATGTATACCAAAATATACAACGCTATACAAAAACTATGAATTGTATAACGAATTATACAAACGTATACAAATATTGTTATAGCTATAGTTATGAAATACAATTACCCAAACTATAGCTATGAAACATAATTAAAATAACTTTGAATAGTTATATGCGACAATTCCTCTTTATTATATAGTTTACTAGAGATTGCCTAGGGAAGGGTGCTTTAAAGGTAATACTGATGGTGCTTCAATGGGCAATCAAGGTTCTAGTGCTGTAGATTTCTGCTTAAGGAACTGGAATGGAGATTTTGTGTATGCAACATCACTTGATTTAGGAATTAAATCAAGCATAGAAACTGAATTTTGGACTATAATAAAGGGTCAGAGGTGGTGTATTGATCAAACCTGGCTACTAGCTGTTTTGTAAAACTGATTCAGTAATGTCGTACAATTACATATCTAGGGTTTGGGATAGTCCTTAGAATACCATATTGAAGGTTCAGAAGATAAATGAGCTAGCACATACAGGGCAGAGAAGTGGAGTTTTATCATATCTAGAGAAAAGGAAATAAGGTGACAGAATTTTTTGCTGATTTAATTTTTCTTTTTTTTGCAGATACAACATTTTTAAGTTATCAATCTATAAAGCAAGTTCTAGCTCAAGGGAAGGCACTAATACGACTGAATGCACAATAATTACCAAACATTCGTATCATGAAGATGCAAAATAATTTAAGCATAACAAATTTATAAGCAAGGAAATAAGCAATCAGCATAGGGTACAAGCAGAAACCTGAGAGCCTTGATTAAGCCCTAAGTTGTTGATTGAACAATGGTATTAGCTCTTCTAGGGCTCAACCTGTTGACCAGTAATTTTAGGATAAAGTCGTAATTGTTATAACAAAGAGAAATTTAAAATTAAGAAAACTTATCTTGTGTCGGGCAGTCATGGGTGAGATTCATGTCCATCAGAAATAATGAGGCAAAGTTGGTTGACAACTTCATCAAGCATAGGATTGAGGAGATCACTGGTCATTCATCGAGATTGGATTGAAGTAATCTTTATCGGATAAGATTTCAAGGTGTCAGTGAGAATTCTTAAGGTACAAAATGAAATCTATCCAAGTCCAGGCCAATGTGAATGACGGGTGAGGCTTAGAAATTTCATCACATGAACATGCAATAGAGATAGATGTGGCGGCTACGATGATAAGAAGACTCAAATCGGCGAACAACTGGAATAGGAAAGGGCAACTGACTTTTCTTTCCAGGATAGAAATTTCTAGGGTCTGTCTTTTTAATTTAGCTTATTGTTTAGATTTACTCAATATTAGTCCATTATTTGGGACTCAAGTGGACATGTAGGTATTGGGCTTCTTTTGGGGTTGCCGGACAAGTTTTTTAAATAAAAATGCTATTGCCTCTTGGATCTTTTTTAACCAAATAAAAGCAAAGTGTTGCTAATTATTTGTATGAAATTGGACTACAACTTGTCTTTGTCAAACATCAAGTATGTGTTTGAAAAGTCAGAGACTTAAATAAAGCACAGTACATAGTCCTGACCTATCACAAGCAGCAACCCCATATCTTTATTCTAACCCTCATAATATATGTTTAGATTACATACTTTTTATATACATTTTACCCCTCTTCAAGAACTTTCATCTTTTGCTTCCTCTGTGACTCAAATTTACAATCTTAGGATTAAAAGTGAGAGATGCTTACAGTCTAAAAAAACTCTCTTTGGTCTTTTAGATTATATACAAATACTTTTAGGATAATATTTTTTTGTTTATGTATCGAACACAAGAAAAAAATAAGTAATCCACTTATTTTCTTAGAAAGCATTTTTTATTCGGTACTAAATACACCCTATGACTGAAAATTAAATAGCCCATCCTCTGTTCACTTTTATATGTCATATTTGACTTGACACACCATTAACAAAATAATGATTGACATGATTATCATTATTTTCCTACATCACTCCTATTAATTGATTGACACACCATTAACAAAACAATGATTGACATGATTATTTTATTACAATACTCTTATTAATTGATGTTTAATGCTCCCTCTGTTCCAATTAAAATTGAATTTCTGAGATAATGAACACAAATTAAGAAATATATTTTAAGATAAAATTTTAACCACATTTTCCACTACTACCCTTTTATTTATTCCTAAGTCATTAATTCAAAAAGATTTAAAATTTGACTAATAAATTAATACTGATAGAAATTGAGGAGACTTATTTGAATTCCAACATCAGATTTTTCCTGCAAATAGTCATCAAATTTTAGATTTTACTAAAAATTTAAATTGGTTCTATTTTTTTACTCAATTGTTTATACTTGAAGCCAAAATTTTCAAATGAAAATTTCAATACAATACTTACTCTAAAAAATTTCTACTTAAAAACTTAAATAAAATTTAGATAGAATCAAAATTTTAAATATATAATCTTTTGCTTCACTTTTGAATTTGTTTATAATATACTGAAACTAAAAAAAGTTTATGAAGTAGAAATATAAACAGTCCTTTATTGAAAATATCAAACCCATAAAGATAATTAAAAGTGAATCATAAATGACTTTGTAAAGAATGTAGTTTAATTTTTAAAAAAAGTTTAATTTTATTAAAGGAAAGGATAGTATTGAAAAAAATTTCAAACACTTATCTTGAAATTTGAATAATTCAAATATTTTGAATAAAAAAAAATTAAATATTCAATTATATTAAGATGGAGAAAAATTTAAAAAGTAAATAATTGATGCTAAAAATAAAAATTTAAAACTAAACATCCACTAATATATTGTATTAAAATCATATCAATAGTATTATTTTAATTTGAATAAGTAAAAATAAACGAGAAAAATATCAATGGCTATTGCTAAGTCATTGTAATTTTTTTCTATTTCAGTGATTAAATACAACCAATTGAATTAGGTCAGGCCAGCACTATGATAAAAGCTACGATTCAGCAAAGTCTAATAGTTTTGACCTATATTTCATATTTATGGTTAGGATAAGCGTCTATTGTTATGGTAAAAATTATAGCTTATAAAAAAAGAATAATTTTATTTCTTAATCAAGTCCAATACGCAAGCGCTATGTTTAATCATGACTCTGATCATCATGACACTTGTGTGGTGACTTGGTTAAAAAATAAAGTTGTGTTTTTACTATTAGTTATAACTTTTGACATAATAATAACTACTTTATCCTAACAAATGTTATATAAGGTGGACGTTGATATCAACATGATATCAATGCACGAATTTTAAAATAAAGTTCTGTCATTTTTTTTAAAGAAGAAAGTATTAATATAATAAAGCATAAAAATAAATACTTTTTAATATATATATATAAAAAAAAATTCCCTATATTTAATATTCTAGATCCTCTGGTTCCAATTTCCATCACTTAAGTCTTAGCAATGGGTCCTGTACCTTCAAAGGTTAAGACCCTATTTTGATTGATTTATTTTAAATATTTTTATATTAAAATATTTTGCCTATAAGTTAAAGTTTTAACTTATAATGTTTAGCTTATAAATTAAAAAGTAATAAACTCATTCAACTCTAACTGTGAAAATAATGTGTCAGTCCAATTGTCAATTCAGGGCCTACACCATTAAACTTGGTAAGATTTAGAATTAAATAAGGTTTATATATAATTTATATTTATGTTTGTGAGACTTTTCATCAAATATAAAAAGATTAGGTGTAAATTATTGTTTTTGTGAGCTGTGGTAGTTCAACTATATATCTGTTCTGCAATTGGCTAATTGCCACGTATATTACGAAAAAATCTACTCGTTTAATTTAATATAAATTTAAATATTTATTTATATACTTTAAATTTGAAAATCATAAATAATATTTGAGATCAAGTTAAGAAACACAATTAGTTATTGTGGAATTATTTTTCCATGTTAAGCACAAGGTGACCCTAAAGTACGTCACTAGTAAATATTTAGTTGTACTTACAGTTTGAATCTCATATAATTCAATTAATTTATACAAATAGCGTTCGCGATTATATAAAAGTTATACACAAATCAAATTATATAGCAAAATCTACACACATTATACATAAATTACAAATAATAAAAACGTTGCTTATAACTATATTTACGATATAACTACAACAATAACAACATACCCAGTGAAATCCCACAAGTGGAGTCTAATCTAGGAAGAATAGAATGTATATAACCTTACCACTATCTCATAGAAGTAGAGAGGTTGTTTTCTTGATCCAAACTATAATTAAGATATTTTTGAGTGATTATATGCGAAAAATCCTTAAAAATAATATTTTTTTGATTCTCTGAGGATCTCCTTTGAGCATACTAAAAATCTTATCAAAAAACATCAAACAAAAATCTAAAATTGTATGTTAAACACTTGTATAATGAAACCAAAAAATCCACCAGATTGCTTCAATTTTCAATTATTCTGTGGAATAGTATGATGATATTAACATCAAGGGCAGCTATTCTAACTATTATACATCTCTCTCAGGTCTCAGCACTCAAAACTTATATACAAATACTTAGTATAAACAAAAGAGATATATGTTTAGACGATGTCCGTCTTTTACTGATACAAAACTCCATCTACTGCAACAATCCGCCTTCAAGTGCTCCGCGAGTTGACCTACAATGGCATCCTTGGTTTTGCAGTATCTGTAGCCTCTGATAAGAAGAAGTTTAACTTGTTAGCAAAAAAGTCGAATTCAAGTACAGCAAGATTAGCTTCATTGTGTATGGGATTCAACACTACAACAGTTATGTAACGGGAAGAATGATGAGATCAGGTGGTAGAATACAAGGAATACTCTCAAACTAAGCACTCCGGTCATCAATTGATACCTTCGAACAAGCATTTAAGCGATCAATTGACAGCCAAATTGATGCAACACGGTAAGCATAAGACGAGTTTTGAGTAAGTTCTTTAATTGTCTATGTGACATCGGTTAGAAGGCAATCAGAGGCTGGAGATGTGACGATTTATTCAAGAACTGAGGCATGGATGACTAAATGAGACATTAAAGATTTGATTAATACGCCATGTAAAAGAACCTCAAGTTATTTTGATTGCCATAAACATTATAAGCGCATTATGAACCAAAATTCAAACTTGCACAAAATGATACCAACTTGAAGACAAGTAGAGCGTTAAACGCCTCACCTTTAGATGAAGATGGCAAAATAATAACGTTCATATCTGCATTGTTGGGAGGAAGCTGCAAACGTAGAGGATAAAGCTTCCCATTCAAAGGACTCCGAGTACACACAGTAATATCGTCAAGCCCAGTTTCCTCCTCCAATCTTTTCTTTAGATCCTCAACACTATTTCCCTTGAAAGTTATGCAAAGTCCCGCTGTTCCTTCTTCGATTTCTCCAAATTCATCCGTAATGTGATAATATATAAGCCTTCCATCTGCCAACTTGGGTGGCGAACTAACAAATGAATCACTTGACTGCCAAAAGAAAAAATAGATAATTGAGTACCATATCAAAATAATTATTACACTCACATCCCAAATTTAACAAGTTCAACCAACACACTTCTCCATCTATCGCAATAAATTATGCTGAATCGAAACAAATAATAATGCTAATCATCACCCAAAAGGGTAAGAAATGCCCATTAGTTAAGTGACTAGGTGAGAAATCAACTTTGTATTCATACATAACCATAAGGAGGCTAAAAACCAAAAAGTAAGGAGCCTAATTTCAAATCACAACTAGAGGGACAAATTTAAACATTTTATCGAAAAAAATGGCAGATGAACTCCATCCATTCCACGCCGGAGCTTTCTTAGGCCTTAGGGTGAAACAAAGATAAGTGTCCAGGGACTAATAATCCCAAGATTGTTAGCTATACCACATCCATTATTCGTATAATATTAGCTAATACCCCCACCCAAACAACGGTATTAAGATATCTTGCCCTTCTTTTTGAATGACTTTGGTGTCTGGGCCAACTCTTGCATACCTCGACTAATTCCACAAGATACCTGCCACCGCCCACATATGGGAAGAATCACCTAGTAACTTTTCTAGTCTATGTTAGAATTTGAACATGAGAGTACAAGATCTCTTGTCCTCTTACAAAATGATCAAAGTAAAACGACCTTTTTCAAATCTCTTAGCGTAAAAATGAAGATATTAACTGGAAAAAGCTTGTAAATGGCCTACAAATCCAATTTTCCCTGAAACAACCCCTTCTAAAATCAACAACAAGTACAAGACAATTTGCTAATGGCAGCTATATCAATGATTCCAAAAGTATAGTGAAAAAAAGGTCCGACCACAAGAGTCTATGGCGCAGGGAAAGGCTAAAATTAAGATACCAACAAATCAAACCCTAAGCAATGATTCAGATACAACTTATGGGCAAAATTAAGATACCCTATAAGTTCAAAATTCAAACTTTTTGCAGAAAAAACAAATAAATCATTGAAAAAAGATCAAAAATTAGAAAATTTGAAGCAGTACCTCTTGTCTAGAAAAGCTGAGAGATTTTGAAGAACCAGTAGTCGGAGAACTAGATTCAGAAGCAAACGAATCTGAATTAGCACCCACCGCAGTCACAGTCGCCGGCGCCGGCGCCGTATGAGCCAAGATTTCAACAACCTGAACATCCCAAAGAACCCATTCTTGAGTTTTAGTCCTCTGAGGAATATCATGAGTAACAGAATTTCTCCATGGAGGAAGACCCCCATTTCCTCTCAAAAATTGTCCATATCTCGTCCTTAGCTTAACTTGTTGTCCTTCTCTAATGGGTTCCCATTCAACTGAAGAATCAAGACGATTAGGCAAAGTTTGAAGAACTTTCCGACCAGTCATACCCAGAAGAAACGGCTGATTTGAAGCTGTTAAGTATTTGCCATAACAACTCTTCAATCGAATAACGTTTTCAGCTTTTTCAACGAATTCAACTGTCCATTTTGCGTTTTTTGAAGCTCCATTACGATCTTGACTTACTGATTCTTCATCTTCTTCAGCTGTTAAGTACTTTTCATGGTGACTCTGTAAACGAACAGCTTTTGCTTTGTGGAATAGCTCCATTGCTGATCTTTTTGGTGAAGAATTCTGTCAAAAAATTGATGAAATTATGAGAATTTGAGAAGATTTTAGAACTTGGGGTTGAAAAAAATGGATTTTTTTTGAGTATTTTTACAGTAATTAGGAGGAAATGATGAAGAAAAATTTTCTTGAAATGATGACAGGGACGACAGCCATGTTAAATGGGGAGACACGCTTTAAGACAAAGCGCGTTATGTTTGACACTTGAGAAAACCAATGTTCACACGGAAGAAATATAGGGTGTTTTTTTTTTTTTACTAATTGAAGATTTTCTAATTTTAGACATAGTCAAAATTGAACCCATTAAGAAAACCAGAAAAAAAAAAATTTACTTAATTACACTATTTTATTTATCTTATCTATTCTTAAAAAATTCAAAAATTTTCTCCTTCTCTCGAATATATTAATTCAATAATTCAGATTAATTTTTAAATTATTTCTATTTAATAATATTTAAAATTTTAATTTTTATATTTAAAATTAAATTAATTTATTTAAATTACTGAATAAATATACTGAATTATCATATTTTAAAAAAAATTGTAAATTAAAAAAGAATAGAGAAAAATGATAATTAACTCAAACTGTGTAGTTTATGTAAATCCTAAAAGAAAAATAGAAGTAGTTTTCATATTTTAGTTAAATTATTTAAAAAATAATTATTGTTAATTTTTTAACTTAATTGATTGGTGAGGGTGAAAAATAGTAAATTAGCCTAACAAAAAGTCTTTCTATAAATAGGTTGAACTATATTAATAGTGTAACAAATTTTATATTTCTCAACATATATAACTTAATTTATTTTCTATGATGAAGGTTCTAGGTTACTTCCTCCTTGTGAGACTTTAGGTCAGAAGCTTTGACTTTTAATACTTGAAATTCTTTTTATTTGAATTATATCAATCTAAAAAATTGACCTATATTACATGTGTACAATCTAATAACGTCAAGAAAAAGTTGTTATAGAGATACCTATATGATACCCCCTCCCCTCGCTTTTTTTACTTACTTTTTCGTATAAATATTTATATTAAATTTTTGATTAATCTGAATTCATGCATCATATTTATTTTTGTAGATAACATTTTTAATATATAAATTTTATTATTTTTAAAATTCAAATTCATAATTAAAATTT
>JAOTQJ010000091.1:2238687-2253672 GCA_025642045.1 Solanum sejunctum | reverse complement strand
GGTCTGCGTACAAGTTACCCTCCCCAGACCCCACTTGTGGGATTTCACTAGGTATGTTGTTGTTGTTGTTGTTGTTGGATGGTGCTACAATGTCAAAGAGTAATATCCTAGGTAATTATTTGCAATCATCTAGGGATTAAACAGGTTCCATATCAATGGAGGGACATAGTAGACTTTTTTACCACTTATAGGGCTAAATTGTACTACATAAAAGTCTATTGGAAACATGCATAGGATGAATGTGTGTTATGTAATACAGATGGAACAAGCAAAAGAAACCCTGGGCTAAGTGCGTATGGGTTTTGTCTAAGAAATAAGGACAGAAATCTTTTATATGCTAAGGCTGCCAGAATTAGGGTTACAAACAATATGAAGGCAAAAAATATAACTGTGAAAGAACCCTAGAATACTGTGTGAGGAAAGAAATTAATAAAGTGCAAGTCCAAACAGACTCTTTAGCTCTCAAACTAATGTTAAAAAGGGAATGGAGAGTCCCTTGGGGCCTAATTGAGATAGTTGAACAAATTCAAAATAAAATGCTATCATTAGTGAGCGAAATAAAACACATATTTCATGAGGCTAATCAATTAGCAGAATACATTGTGAATGAAGCATTTGCTCAGGAAAGTAAAGTAATATTACATAACTTTTCACAGTTGCCGCCTACAGCTAGAAGAATTCTGAACATGAAAAAAGTCAGACCCCAATGTTGAGAACCAGAACTAAAGTTATACAACATCGATAAGCATGATGATATTTACAGTTCTGATTATAAAGATGGCTAATAAAGGTTTAACTGCAGACTTGTGGGAGCACAAAATATACAAGAAGAGGGGCCAAGATTTACACTTAATAGGGTTAGCAAGGGGTTTACTATAAGCCTAACAAAAAAAAGCTGCAAAGGTGGTCAAAAGGCTAGATCTTTATCACGATCGGGTGCATGGCCAGGAAGGACTACCGATCTGATAAAACAACTCATCTTGCTACAACATCAAACCTTTGGGTTAAACTTGCAGCTGGTAAGGAGGATCCGACAAAAGTTGTTAACTCTTCATCATTGTATGTTCAAATTTATTCCTCTTACACTTATTGTTTATTTATTTATGTACTTGCTATTGTTAATAGTATTGTGTGAATTATTATTATTCGCAAAATATAAAAATGTACGACTCAAATAACTTTGATTTTACAAAGCACCATTCAAAACTAGATGTTTCCAACAACCTTTTTTTTTTTAAAAAAAAAAAAGATTTTGATTGGAAATGCTTTTATTGAACAAATTCAAATAAAAGTTCTATGTAAAACTTGTAAAAAAAAAAAGATTTTGATTGGAAATGCTTTTATTGAACAAATTCAAATAAAAGTTCTATGTAAAACTTGTGATCTTTTCCTTCGGGATGATCCAGTAGTTTGGATTTGCGACTTCTATGTTGAAGGTCTCAAACTCAAAATTCTTGTCCAACGAAAGTAAGAGGTTTATTTTCTGGGTTGAATTCGTCACACAGGGCTTACCTAGTGCGAGGATTACCTCTCTACGTAATTTGCGAGCTATTATATAGGAATGCGAGTTTTATCTTGTGCTTATCAAAAGAATAGCGACTGCGAATTTGTCTTGTCGTAAAAAAAAAATCACATATTCTTTTAGTAGTGATTGGACTTATATAGGTTAATTATGCTAAAAAATAGTTTATATACCATCGATATATTTAAGGAAAAACTAAGTTTGCGCTCCTTTGAAGTAAACTATTTATACTCATATGTCAATTTATATTGATGTCCCTCTACTATTAAAATTCATGTTCTGACATCATGTACACCTTTTATGATATACCAATAATAGGGTATATATATATATTGATAGAGTATCATAGAGAATTGAACTCAGTCCTATAGGATACCTATATAATATCTATATGGTATCAATATAACAATAAAGTATCACAAATAATATATCTTTTACTAATTTAGAATTTAATAAATAAATTTGTGACTAATTTAAAATTTATTAAATAAATTTTAACTAACATAAAATTAAATAAAAAATAATAAAATAAATACTTAATAAAAGATAATTCCTACGTTATTAATTCTTATCTTTATACCAAACCATCTCTTAATTCATATATGTGAGTTTAAAAATTTTGAGTTGAGTGGAGGGAAAGAGGAAGACTTTCATCATTTACGAGGTCTTCATTTCGAAAGAATAACAAACAAAATTTTCTCAAAGATCTTTCTGTGGAATGATTCAACACCTTTTGGCTTGGGGGTTAGATAGGAGTTATTCACACAAATAATATATGTTGTTTGATTATAAAAATCTTCACACAAGACTAAACATAAGTTTAGTAATCTAGCGTCTTAATTTATGTGATATTTATATTAAGATTTAAATAAATTTAATTTTTATCATAATTTTTTAATATTTTTTAAAATTTTAAATTTTTTATCTAATTTATAAATATATAAATTTTATTTTAAATTTTTTAAAAATTTCCTAAATAAATTTTTGATCAAATTTGAATTATCTGATCTTTAAATAAATAGTACATAAATTAGAATAGAAGAAACAATATCGGATTGACTTTTGTGTTTTCACATAAAATCTAATATTGTTAAAGGAAAGTATTATATGGAACGCATGATAGTTTTGCTAATTAGATATTTTAGGTACATCTTATTTTAAATTAATTTACTAGTGTGTTATTTACTATAGAAAAGCTAAATGTTGTAACTGAATGAATGTAAATTAGTTTATCGGAATAACCAGGATTAATTTTCACTTAATAAATTTTTCTTTTAATTTTTTAGTGAGACATCTAAAGTTACATTTCGAAATAATTAAATTCAATATTAGTAATTTTTATGGTCTACTTTGCCATATATTGAGTCAATTAATACTAAAGGCATGAATAATCCAAACGTTCGTTCATTTTGATGATTATATATAATCTACTTGAATAAGAAAAATAACTTTTTTAGATGCTATAGACTTATACCATTATATTCATTGGCAAAAATTTAATTTAAGTCTGAATTACCAATGAGCGTTTAACTCAAATTAAATATGAAATTTGATTTTTGAATTGACAAATTACAATCCATATTTAATCTGAATTAAGCTCATATTTGATTTGACTTTTTTTAATCTCGAAAGATACAAAAGAGCTCTCTTCAAGCCGTATATACGACTTTCATCGAATACGAAGCTAGGAATTAATATTCAATTAGTAGTGCTGGGCACATCATTCAGCTCCTCCACTCATAATCTTTTGAGTTGAGCTATGAATTAATTAGCCTGAATATTTTGAATTTTTAGTTTTGACTTTTAAGACTTTAAGACATTTTACAAAAATTAAAAATCTTAATTCGTCTAATAATATTCTCATTAAAATGTGTAACTTTCTACAAATACAAAGACAGCAACCACCTTATCTTCCATATTAATAGACTCATGTATACTATAATAGATAGAACTGTAAACCACTTATCTATTGAACTTATTAATATTGAAATCATATGAAACAGGTAAAACTAAATATAAGGTTGTATAATTTTTTTGAATATCTGAAAATCTCTAGTACTTAAAAAAAAGTTTGAAATCTACTCTATAATCTACAAATACAAATCAAACAATAACATATTCAATGAAATTTAATAAGTGAGTAAAATGTACACAAATCTTATCAACATCTCATAGAAATAGAAAGGTTATTTCCGAAAGACTATCGTTTTTCAAAAGTATGAGGCCCTAAAAATAGAGATATTGGATATAAAATGGAAAGCAAAAGATAATATATAGATGCAATAAAAGTAACACATATAAGACGAACAATAACAACATCATATATAAATACACGATTAATTCAACTAACTTACTATATCATGAGGCCAAACATCATCTTGTCCCTACTATTTTATTAGTCTTTTATCCTAATACACGATCTATACTTTTTTTTTATCTAAGAATATCCTCTTCGATGAGATGAAATTATAAGATATCTTGTTTAATTACCCAAACCAAACATATAAAGTAAAAATTTAATCAATCAACTAAAAGATTCACCTTTAAAAAAAATTGACCATTTACCTTAAAAAAGAATGGCAAACAAAATTTCCTCCAAGATCTCTCTCTTTTGAAAAATCTAACCAAATTAAATGACTAAAGAATTCATCATTTCTTTTCACTTTTTCTTTGTTTTGTCTTCTTCTCTATTGTTCACGTGACCTCTCCTCTTTTCTTTCTTCCTCGAGACCCCCACACTCCCAAACTCCCACTTCTTTACTCCAAAGAAAAAAATTTCCAATATCCTAGGCAGTGTGATAAGTTATAAGTTGAAGAATCTGAACCCCAAATCAAGATTCAAGATTTCTCTTTTTTGTTTCTCCCTAAAGATTCAATCTTTCTTGTTCTGTGTTATGTATTCTGCTTTTGAATGACTTCAGTAACTAGTAGGAGTTCATCATAATCTTGTCATTTTTACCATTTTTGCTTTAACCCCAAATCAAAGATACAATCTTTCTTGTTCTGTGTTATGTATTGTGCTTCTGAATGACTTCAGTAACTAGTTGGTTCATCATAATCTTGTCATTTTTACCATTTTTCCTTTAACCCCAAATCAAAGATTCAATCTTTCTCTTTTTTGTTTCTCCCTAAAGATTCAATTTTTCTTCTTCTTTGTTGGATTCTGCTTTTGAATGACTTCAGTAACTAGGAGTTAGTTAATCATAATCATGCCATTTTTACCTTTTTTCCCTATCTTTGTGTTCTTGGTTTTCATTCTTGAGTCAGCAGCAGCAGCAGCAGTTCATAGATGTGTGAAACCTGAAATATCATGTCCACCTTTTACTTCTCCTCCTCCTTTTCCTTTTTCTTCATCTCCTGGTTGTGGTCATCCTTTTTTTCAAATCCAGTGTTCACCTAAACATGCTGTTATTTCAATCAATAACTTGTCTTTCTCTTTGCTTCATTATGAGCCTTCTTCTTCGACTCTTCTTCTTTCTCCTGCTTCACTTTCACAAAATGAAATCAACTCAGAATCTACTGATTTCAAGAACTGTTCTTTGCACAACAGATCCATTTCACTTTCTGGTTCACCATTTAAGGTCTCTGATTCATCTTGTTCTAGGCTTTCTGTTCTTAGGCCTTGTCCAACCCCAAATCTACCAAAATGCAGACGCTGTCCATGGCAGTGTAAGCTTATCAAGAACCCACTTCACCTTCTTCAAGAATGTGGATTGAGACACCATTTTGAGCCTGATGAAAGATGCCAAAGTGACATTATTGGGTTTCTTGATGATTTCTTGAAAATGGGGATTGAGGTTGAGTGGGATGAAGAACAAGATTCATATTTTTCAAGCTGTAGGACTTGTAGAGCTAGCAGTGGTGTTTGTGGATACAACTCTTCTCACCCCAAGAAACCATTTTTATGTTTTCCATCGTCACAAGTTAGGTACTCACCTCCTTTGATTAGACAAAAAAGTGCCAACCGTGTAGTTATGTTGTCAATGGTCTTTCTATTTGTGTGTTTTCTGGTTGTTTTCTCTGTTGGATCTTTAATTTTTCGTTCAAGAGGTAATGGGGAAGGTTCAGAAGAAGATCCTACAATCATTTACCTTAGAAGACATCGTTCAGCTAGTTTACTTCCACCAGTATTTTCCTATGAGGAACTTGAAACCTCCACAAATCACTTTGACCATAAGAGGAAACTTGGGAATGGAGGATTTGGTTCTGTGTATTTAGGGAATCTTGATGATGGTAGACTTGTTGCAGTAAAGCATTTGCATAAGCACTCTCCTACTGGAACCAAAGCCTTTTCAACAAAGTCATTCTGCAATGAAATCTTGATTTTGTCATCAATCAACCACCCAAATCTAGTCAAACTTCATGGCTATTGTAGTGATCCAAGAGGGCTTCTTTTGGTTTATGACTATGTTCCAAATGGTACTCTTGCTGACCATCTTCATGGGAACAAGAATTTGTACAAAAAAGGTTCTTTAACTTGGAGTTTAAGAGTTGATATAGCACTACAAATTGCAATGGCAATTGAGTACTTGCATTTTTCTGTTGTTCCACCTATAGTTCATAGAGATATTACTTCAACCAACATTTTTGTAGAAAAAGATATGAGGGTAAAAGTTGGTGATTTTGGGCTTTCAAGACTCTTAGTATGCACAGATACAACAGTGGCATCTGGTGATTCTACTGGTGATGTTTGGACAGGTCCACAAGGGACTCCTGGTTATTTAGATCCTGATTATCACAAGTCCTTTAGATTGAATGAGAAAAGTGATATATATAGCTTTGGTGTTGTGTTGTTGGAACTAATAACAGGGATGAAAGCTGTAGACCAAAAGAGGGAGAAGAGGGAAATGGCATTGGCTGATATGGTAGTTTCAAGAATTCAAATGGGGTTGTTGCAGCAAGTTGTGGACCCCTTTTTGGTGGTGGATGGAGAAGCAATGGAAGGCGTTGGCGCTGTTGCAGAGCTTGCATTCCGTTGTGTAGCGGCTGATAAGGATGATCGGCCTGATTCAAGGGATGTGGTGGCAGAATTGAGACGGATAAGGG
This sequence comes from Solanum sejunctum, assembly GCA_025642045.1. Taxonomy (NCBI): domain Eukaryota; kingdom Viridiplantae; phylum Streptophyta; class Magnoliopsida; order Solanales; family Solanaceae; genus Solanum; species Solanum sejunctum. Next base: position 2,247,104 of record JAOTQJ010000091.1, on the reverse strand, counting down.
GCAGGGCGAGGGGAGTTGGAAGTGGTGGTGGTATCTTGAGGACATCAAATTCTAGTAACATGGTGGTTCCTGATGGCATAGGTCTAATCGACTAATTAGTCGCTGATTTGGTTAACGGTGTTAATCGACATCTACCTTGATTATAGATGTAGTTAGCTGATGGAAGGTAGCAGATATAGGCTGATTGAATAATCAGCTGTGCAATTATTTGAGAAAGTGTAATAGACTTAAGTGTAAATGTATATTGTACATGTGTGTGGGGTGGGTGGGGGAACTTTGGGACTGAAAAGCTGTCAGCTGAAGTATTTGTTTGATTGTGGTAAAATGGAATGTTAATAGATCCACTTTTTTACTGTTTGTTTCTTACATACACAACCCCTCGTGAATTTACTTTTTGTTTCTTGACTTGGCTGTGATGATAATTGAAGATGTAATTACTCAAAACTCAATGCTTAAACAAGAACTTGTAATTTTGATTACTGTTTTTGGACTCTAATACTGTGCATTCAACATATGCTATGTTGATTCTAGTTGAGAGAAAATGAAAAAAATGGTTCCTTATATATGATGGTAGGTTTGAAAATAATCCCTTAAAAAGAGGCAAGTTCGGTGCACTAAAACTCTTGTTATATGCTGGGTCCGAGGAAAGGCCTGATCACAAGAGTCTATTGGATGTAATTTTACTTTGTATTTTTTTCAGAGATTGTTTTTAAGGTTTGAACCTGTGATCTCCTAATCACATAGCAACAATTCATCAGCTACTCCAAAACTTCCTTCCGATAATTAATAGTCTTTTAGTTTAAATATTTTTTGTTAGATTTGATGGAAACTATGAAAAGGTAAGGATGCATGTGCTTATCAAAACAAACTAGTCACTGCATTAGTGACACTATTTTCATGTCCTTTTCAACAAAAAATTGGAGTCATCTAAGTTTTGAATATCTATTTGGGAGACATCCACATGGATGAATTTGACTTTTTAGCAAGTAATTTTGCGAAAAGAATACAAGAATAATGCAAAGGTCATTTCATTAGTTGGATAGTACAAATATTATTGGCCCAACAAGATGGCACATCTACTTGTCCATAAGTTAAGGTCCCCTCAGAATCAGAACTGTAATACCATGTGCCATTTCATTTTCAAATAAAAAATATTACTCCATTTATGTAACACTATGTATTTGTGATGGGAGAAAATATCAGGTACTCGCTAAAATAGTTGAAGTGAGTAATGTAATATGAACGAACACACAACATTCAACAATCTGACTTGAACACCACTGTTATGAGAAAGATATGATATAAGATTTCCAAGTTTTTGTAGTTCACCTACAAGTTTCTCCGGCCGCCAACAACAGAATTGGCTCAGGGTGACACTGCTTATAAATACATAACATGGAGAAACTTCATATATTGTAGTACTACAGATTCTAGTAGAAGAGAAAGAAGGATACAAGAAATAAAAATCACTAACTTTAAGAGGTGGGGAACTATTTATTTTGGATTGCCAAAGACTAGTTGAAATATGCAGCTTCCAATGCCTGAGCTTTTTTGCCTGCATCTATAGCTTCTTGCTTTCTTGACATTGAATAACCTTTTTCCTGCACCAATAAGCAATAATTATACAAATTTAATCCAGTTCCTTGTCGTGGAGGACGAATCAAGGCATGAAAAAGTTGGTTCATCGAGAAAGAGGAGAGAAAGATCAACAAGGATTTGACGAGAAATGACTAGAAATGTGGAAACACGGCTAGATATAATTTGATCATTGTGAACAAATTCAAAATTTTAGTAGATAGAGCCAATCATTAATTCTCGCCATAGGGTGAATGGGATCCGATACATAATAAATCAACTAATAAGAGAATAGAAAAAGCTTCTCATTCTATACTGTGCAATTGTGCATGTACCTCCATTCATGAATTATTTTTGGTCCTTAATATGTAATTAGAACTCTAACCCTGACCTTTCACCATCTCAAGTTGGAGTTTAAATACAATTGTCCTTCAAAGGAAATTGCTCGTCCATCTCGAATTTAAGAGCATGTGCAGCTATAGCCCCATCTATTTCATTTCAAACACTGCAAGACTTCCTTAGGAAACCTTCAAAAACTTAAGTACTTGCCAAATGACCCCTATCTTTTTTACGTCTATGCAACTTTTGTACCTTATTTTGGTTCTCGCACATTGCAACTTATATGTTCTTCTGATCATCCATAGGACATTTTACAGAGTGATGACTTGTGAGATTACTTTGTAGGTATCAAAACATCCTTGATTGTATTTGTAGATTGACTTATCTGATGAATATACATAACAAGCAACTTGATAGAATCAAAATTGAACCTTTAATTAGAAACCTTAAAGAATGCTGTTTATTGGTACATTTTCTCCATTTAACTTCCATATCAATACATAAAACACTGAAAATTTACTGCAGACTTGGCTATACTAAACTCTAAGGTAAACAGTTATTCATAGTGGAATGGCCAATCCACAAGGTACGTACTGTGTTTTTAACGATACATTATCGATTTGATTTATGGATGAATGCCAGAAAAGATTAAAGGCTTATGTGAGGCAATTGAAACACCTGGATAAGGACTGCTAAGCCTAAGAGATGGCAGTGAAAAGGGCAGTTACTCCTGAACAATCTATTTAGCTTAGAAGCCAAAATTATGGAGCAAAGAGCCAAGACATACCAGGAGGCGCCACAAGAACGGGGTTCCTTCCCTCTTCTTTAGCTGCTTCTCTATGGCCTCAATAGCTGAAAGTTCCAAAAAAGCAACTTAAGGATAAGTGACTAAACAGTTTTAAGAGTAGGCAAAAAGACTGTATGCCAGAAGGTGAGAGGTTCAAACGGTAGCAGAGAGATCCTAGAATCAAATTTCCTTTCTTATCAAAGAGGCCATACTTTTTTCTTGCAATCCTGCTTTGGATATTCCTCTTTTGAGTCGATGGTCTATTAGAAACACCTCCCTACTCCACATAGGCAGGAGTAAAGTCTGCGTACATCCTATCCTACCTAGACCCCACTTGTGGGATTACACTAGGTATAACTTATGATTGTTATCAAAGAGGCCATACTCCATTTTACAGGAATGATAACCACAGACCCCACCCCACACGCCTCGGAAACTTCTAATTTTTTCCTCGTTCAAATTAGAAGCTCATATTTGAAGGGAAAGGATCTACCTTTTGTAGCCTGACCACTGTTTAGCAACATAGTGATCCAAACTTCATTAAAAACGTCAAGCTGTTCGTCTGACGCTCCAATAATCTGCACAAAGTAGTATTTTGCTAATCATTCATGAAAAAAAAAATTAGAAATAATGCTAAATAAACTACAGAAGCCCCCCTTGTCATGTTCAAACTACCTTGTAGTCAATGGCATCAAATGTTTGTCCGAGCAATTCCAATGACCGTTCATTTTCACCCTTACCAAATTCAAATAGGGCTTCTGCAAGCTAAAATACAATGTAAGGAAAGCATTAAAAAGTTAAAAATTGAAAGAAACAGTTTGTATATATCCAATATCAAGCGTTCAGTATTAGATACATCAATGTTTTCAAAGATGTGATAGACATGAGGATCTTAAGCAATGCTACTCCCTCTGTTAAAATTTGTTTGTCTTACTTTCCTTTTTAGCCCGTTTAAAAAAAGCATTTTTCCTTTTTTGTGAATTCTTTAATTCTAACTTTCCATATGACATGTAAAACCACACGATTAAAGGACATTTTGGTACCTTCAGCGTATCTTTAGTTTAAGATCACAAGACTCAAAAGTCTTCTTTACTTTCGTAAATTCCATGTTAAGTCAAAACTAGACAAATAAATTGAAGGGGGTGGGTGGGTGGGTAAGTTTAAACAGTAATGTGTTTTCATCTCCCCCAGAAACCATGATCCTCACCAAAATTCTAAAGTAGGAGCAGAATAAACCTTTGGATCTAACCTGTATAAAATCAGTCCAGTAAAAGCCTAACTCATAAAAACAGTAGAACACATTAGGAAAATCTTTTATTGAAAAGATAAATAAAAGAATCTTTTGCTATTGAAAGAGGAAAGAAACTGTGAAGTGTGAGTACATTTTCTCAAGAAGTTATGCAGAATTTAGTAAATAGGAAAAAAAGGGGGGGACAAACCAGCACAGCTCTTTGCAAATATTCTCGTTTTTTCTTGGTCATGGTAGAAATTCTACAGGAAAAGCACAAAATTCTCAGAGTAAGTGGTTGGACACAGCATGATTTATGAATTTCAAAAGAGTGCTGAATCCATCCTGACCTGGATTTTAAACCCTCGAGTAGCTCTTCTGCTTTAGAAACTTCACCTGTACAGGATAGAGCCCATAACACCAACACATCTAGGTGCCATTCAAGATACCAAAAAGCCTAATATAGAAGTGGCAGCACAAAGACACAGAATACTTAGTTCATACTACATTGTATTGACAGAAAGGGAAGAGTACTGCACAATGTAAACGCTAAATGGAAGTTCATCATAATGCAGATCAAATTTATGGTTCCAATCCAAAGTATCAATAACATTAATCTGAAAGGAAATGATTCATGAGAAAGCAAATGACACTGAAAGAATGAAATCTGATTCACATCATTTATCCATTTTCTAAACTGATTGATGTTTTTCTTCGTCAGTTTTATATTTAGTAAGGGGTTAGGGAGGAGCTTTCCAAAACATGTATTGTTAAGTAACTTTAATCATCAACGTTGATTTCATAATGAGCACAAGTGCATCATATTTGCTTATATCTTCATGAAGTCTTTGATGATTAGCCAAAAGAACTAGCTTGTTAGCCGATTTTCCACATTTCACAAGTAGGAAAGACCTATATATCCCAACTTAAGTGATTATGCACACAATTACCCTATAACCTAAAAAAAGAAATTAACATGCTTCTGCACCTGAACTCACTTTATCTGTCAGACGATCAGCAAGGATCTTCAAACGGTCCCCAAATACATCAATCCCACCCCGTACATATACTCGGAGTAACAAACCAACAGCATTCAAGTACACCTGCATGCCAAGAATAATGTAATTCTCTGCATATTGGAAGAACTAAAAAGTTCTTTGACTACAAACAACTAACTTACTTCGGCTGGACTGGCATCAATTCTTTCTAACTCTTTCCAGATGTTTTGATCATAAACATCTCTTACTTTTTCCAAGGGCGAATGACCTTCCATATAACAAAGCGCAACGTGCCACCAATTGTGTGTATACCTGCAATATCCTAATGGTTAGCTTTTAAAAATATTATATTCAGAACCGAACTAGGAGTGCTTTTATCAGATTCTGTGCATACATAAAAGATGACAAAGAATTCCAGGTTCTTGAGCATTCCTCCATAAATTGTACTGCTTCTTTAAAACGACACTCGTACTGATAAACATGACAGAGCTGCAAGGAGATTGCAATAAAATAAGCAAAAAATAGTATACTAGAATATCAGTGAATGAATAAAATGCATTTCCTCTGGCAACAAAATGATACAAATTACACTTAAAATCAACAACTATTCTTTCAAATAAAAATTATGTCCATAAGGTTAACTAGCTGGATTGACAACAAATGATTGGATGAGAGATACCCTGCCATACAGGATAAGAATTTGAAAATTGGAAGTACAAAATGGGATTTTTGTTAACCATCTGCAGTATTATGATAAATGTATTAGCAATAAAATATGTGCTATGTGCAACAGATATTTCACTAGTTGGGATAGAGGTTAATAGTACAATTACAAGGTTTACTCTGTGCAGAGGATTTTCACTAGCTTGGTCTGGTGCTTGCCAGCAACCTTCATAACCACTTTTTTAGTTTGGTGGATACTTATATGGAAATATAGGGATAAACAAGCTATTTAATGGACGAATTTAGAGGATTTCTTTAGCCAAGCCAACTAGTTTGGTATTGAGCCATAGAAGTAGTTATAGTTAATAAGTTTAGAGGAGTAAACTCAAGCATATATAATACCGCAAATGTGCTTGTATCAGCTAGAAAAGAAAGAGCAACTTGCAAACAGGAGTAACTCACAGCATGGTGTGTCCAGGCATCTTCACTATCAATCTCAAAGCCTTTCTTTGCAGCTTCTTCTGCATCCGCGTATCGACCAAGCTCTAATAAGGCAAATGCGAGCATGCCATAGATGTAACTTTCGTGTTTATTTACTGGCAGAACCTGTAGGACAAAATCAAGAAGCTTAACTAGAAAGAATTGCATGAAAGGGACCTAAACTCATTTTTAAAGAAACAACTACATTAGTCACTCCTATTATGGATATTAAACCTCCATATATTATGTCTGATACAAGTTATTACATATTTATTTTATTGTTTTTGTTTCTTAAGTTGTCTAGGAGAGGAAGAAGTCAAGGAAATATTCAGTCAATTCGGTATGAACCTGTTCAACAAGTTTCAGAGACAAATCAGGGCGACCCATGTAGAAACAAAGCACTTGAGCTCGCTTTAGAGTGACCAGATCTCTTGGGAAATCCTTAAGCAGCTGCAAATAGGTAAATGCATATATTAATCAAAAAATATATGCTGAGATCATCAAGGGAAACTCATACAACAACAACAACAACATACCCATGGAATCCCATAAGTGGAGTCCGGGGAGAATAGAATGTACACAGACCTTACCACTACCTCATAGAAGTAAAGAGGCTATTTCCTGGAAACCCTCAAGGGAAACTCATAAAGATACTAAAATAGATACATGACAAGAACTGACACTGCCTACTATTCGTCCTTTTCTTTTTGACTAGTCCATCTTACAACATCCTTATGGTTTTAAAGTGACAGGTTTTTGATAATTATATGCCAAAACCCAACAAAATCAGATACTCCTTGACAGGATATTTTCTGATCTATGAAGACCAACTTTGAATTCTCGAAAGATAGCTAAATAACAGATCAACTAGTATTTGATGAAAATGAATTGGGATTCGAATAATAATTGGAGTTGTCGAAAGAAAATAACACAGAAGAATGTACAATACTATGGTTCTGAAAAATAGAATATTAAGGAGACGAACTTTGACACAGTATGATTTATTGGGCACACTAGCTAATCGAAATTAGGTCACGAGTTCCAGCCATGGGAACAATATCTTCCAGAAATACAGGGCAAGGTTGCATACAATACAATACAATAGACCCTTGGGGTCTGGCCTTCACCAAACCCCGTGCACGGTGAGAGCTTAGTGCACCAGGCCTTCCCTTTTACTAGCTAATTGAAACTATTACAACTATCCATAATAAGATCAAAAACAAAATACCCCATAAATACATATCAGCAGAAATGACTAAAAGTAACCAAATTTATCAAAAAGATACACACTTCAAACAAATAGCTAATAAAAGAACCCACCTTCAAGTGTAGTTCAACAGCCACATCATCATCTCTATTAGGTAAAATCAAATAACTGATTGCCTCAAAAACCATTTTCTCATACGAACTAGCTTGTTCCTAAACACAGAAATTAATAAGACATAAGTAAACCAAACTCCCAAATACAAAAAGAAAACCAAAAAAAGTTGCAAAATTTGTACAAGACTTGACTTCGCAGCTTCAAGAAGAGGCATAGCACGAGAAGAATCAGCAGAACAAAGATAATGAGCAGCCAAAATATTAGCCAAAACACAAGTTGGGTCTTGTTTAGGAGCTTCCAATATAACTGACCTCTCTCTTCCATAGCCAAGTACCTAACCAAAATTTCAAGAATCAAAGTTCACATTAACCCAATACCAATAAAAATCTAATCTTTTTCACTCAACACTGATAAAAATCAAGAAAATGAAAAGGTTACCTGATGATAATAAGAATTGATGGCAGATATACAAGAATCAGAACTGGTTTTAACTTGATAACCCCATTTGTCTAGTTTAAATTCTTCCATTTTCTCAACCTTGGTGTCTGCAATTGATGATTGAAAATGGTGTGGTGTTGTTCTTGTTGCTTTTGGTGAGTTTTATAGAGAGATAAAATAGTAAAACGTGGAGTTTTTGCTTTAGGGACAGCGACGAAAAAAGGAGTATTAGGCAAGTGACAATGCGTCCAAAAATATTTTGGTATGCTTCTTGATTTGGATGGATAATTTTAGCTTTTTGGGTTTTAGTTTGTTGAGGGATAGCTTCTTATACATATAAGAGAAAAATATTGATGATGAGAAGTATTAGAAAATGTATTTGGTAGGCAATTTTGATCTTATTAAGTTATACTTCCCCCGTTTTAAAAAAAATAATATCTTTCTTTTTTTTAATCTATTTAAAAATAAATAATTTTTTTTATAAAATTTTAATGTTAGCTTTTCACATGTGCTACGAGATTAAAAGATAACTTCATATTTTTAATATAATTTTAATTTAGAATTATTACATTAAAAAGTTTTCCTTAT
>JAOTQJ010000091.1:2201957-2214457 GCA_025642045.1 Solanum sejunctum | reverse complement strand
AACATACCCAGTGTAATCCCACAAGTGGGGTCTGGGGAGGGTACTTGTACGCAGACCTTACCGCTACCTCATAGAAGCTTTTTGCTTTTAATGTGGAAAATAAAAAGCTTTAAATGTGGAGATATAATAATTCTCTAATTAGAGTAATTAGAGACTCCATTGGATAAAAAAATGTCTTGTCATTACATTTATTACGATGCTTTGTTTGTTTGTAATGAAAACGAAAAAGAAGAGCTAGAACTTTCTTGATCGCCTCATTCTTCAACTATAGTATATAAAGTCTTTTTGATAGTAGCATATATTATGCTTAAGGTCTCTCGAGTCTCATATTTTATCAATTTCTATATTCCATTTTAGGAATAAGGCAAATTTTTTTTTTAACAAGTGAAGTTCTTTTTCATTATTACGATAGGGTGAGATCGAGGCCAGCTCCTGAGGGAGTTGGATGACCATTCCACTCTTCAGGCCTTTCTTCATATATTCTTTTTTCATTTATAACAAATACGATTGAAAAGATGACTAGCAATAAAGTCAGCAACTCTAGATTCATGACTACTCTGCAAAAGAAAGTCTCACTATTCAACGAGTTTCAATCTCCTCATGCCAAAGATGGCCGTTAACCCTTTTCAAAAACAAAGATGATCCTTTTTCTTATGTACATGAACGCAAAACCACTTTCATCTTCTACAAAAACCAATATTTCATTTACCAAAATCTTTGAGAACCCTTCTTGATTAAATATATTTCTAAGGAAATTAGAACATCTCGAAAAATTCTTTGCGAATGATTTTCAGGTTACCTTATGGCTATCGAAGCATTCTCTCTTATATTACTTTTTTTGTAAAAGCACTCAACTCATAATTGGTAATCGTGTAGGTTCAGTTCCTACTTGACTTATGTCACATTAAAACCCCCGGATGAGTCTACTTGAATCGATCCCAATATCAATAAAATCTCATCATCCATATATAATGAATTGATGTGCTCCAATGTTACTTTTTTACACAAATTGCACCAATTTAAGTTTGAAGACACACAAGGATATAAAGGATCTGATTCCTTGCTTGGAACTTTTTCTTAGTTAATAACAGACTTTTTTTTTTAGTATGCACATAGAAATTCACCATCACAAGTTCAAGAAAATACATTGATCTCACTTGTTTATTAGTCAATTTCTGTTACCTTTTCTAATAAATCAAATTGCTCTACTTTTTTTTCCCCTTTTCCTCTTATAGTAAGAAATCACTAGCATATTTTTATGCTAGCATCTTATCATCTCTCTTAGTTTTTTTTTTATGTCAGCATAGCAACATATAGTTGATCATAAGATGATAATAAAGTACTTTAAAGGATTCTTTATCTTCATTGGGAGTAAAAAGTTGTTTTGTTGGAGAAAGAAAAAAGGACAAGCCTGGTGCACTAAAGCTCCCGCTATGTGCAGAGTCCGAGGAAGAATCCGATCACAAGTGTCTATTGTACGCAACCTACCTTACATTTCTGCCAGAGGATGTTTCCAAAGCTTAAACTTGTGACCTTCTGATCACGTGACAACAACTTTACGAGTTACTCCAAGGCTCCCCTTCATACTATTGGAGAAAGAGCTTATGGAAATTGTTTAAGAGAAAGAGCTTCATTGCTTGAAAAATGGGTGACCTATTCTCCAAGAAATAACAAAACTCACATCTGACGGGTCTCTAAATCACTTCTAGAATGTGTACATGATATAAACACTTGTAGATGTATTCACAAGTAAGGCACAAACACTCTTGATAATGTCCAGATAAGAATAAAGTACAGATATTCTCAATACATTTTGCAAGTATTGTTCACATGCACAGGCATTTCTCACTGAAATATGCTTTCATATGCTTTACTCGAAATGACTTCTCTACCTTCACAAGGTATGGATAAGGTCAGGTTACACATCACCTGCACCAAATAACACCTGTGGAACTACACCGAATATATTGTCATTTCTTACTGAAATCACATATAGACTTTGAGCAAGAAGGATATCAAATACTACATTCATCATATAAAGACCACATAACTTTTGCGATAATTGACATAGACATATTATGGGACACTAGATTTTGGCCAAATACTTAAGGACTTGAGGAATCAAATTGATTAAAAACAAGATGCACCAGAACAGAATAAGTTCCTTCTTTCACTCCAAAATTTGGCAACACTCGTCGACTTTCTCAAATAGAGAAAGGTGAAATCTTTGTACTTTCATGTGGGTAGATTGTCGTTAGGAACGTGGTGGATAATAGTAAGGATAAATGGCGTATATTGTCTGAACGATGGTGAGGGCGAAAAGAAAAATAGCAGCAATGACAGACAAAATTGCCCAGGGACTCCTGAAGTAGGTGTGGATGAGATTGGCTCTCCATTCATTCCATTGCAACTTGCAATAGTCACTGACCAGTTTGTGTACTAGATCTAGGCTGCTATCTGGATCCAACGTAATGTCCTTCGATAGTGAATTGAATAGCTTGGCCACAGCTTGATCGCTGCCAATTGCATTCTGTATGATGCCATGAGAGTGTAGCAAGCTAACATCTTTGGCATTGTCAATAATATTATCCATGAAGAAGATGTATGAGGTTACCTCATTTCCTGCACCTACATGCAATCTCTCAAAAGCTATTAGGTTCAAGAACATCGACTCTGTTGCATCATCTACCACGATCAGAGGAAGCTTAAGGATACCACCATGGAAGGAGATGTCCTTGAGGCTCCTAGTTTTACTCATCTTGAAACGAATGCCAGCTTCATGAAGCTCCATAGCAGAACGGATTATCTCATCGCCACTACTGTGGTGGCTAACTTTGGGTCCTTTCCTTGGACGAGTCTTGGCCAATGCAGGATCTTCCCAAAGTAGGCTCTTTCTGTACACATCCAATACGTGCAAACATTTCCCAAGTCCTTTAGCGCGGCTGTGAGGATTGAAGAAGTCTAGTATGAGCTTACTAATACATTGCTCATCATATGTCTGAATGCAATCAAGGGAGAACTGAAAATAAGATTAGAAAAGGTCACTGATCAATGTTAAAGTAGTTAACCAAATAAAAGTGCCACATAAAATAGCTTAAATTTTTAGAGGAGATACGAGCACGTGTTTAAGAGAGGAAGAGAAAGACCTTTTCTTCTTGATTTTCAATGGAAAGTAACTTGTCCAAGAGAAGCATAGGCAATTGATTCTCAAGCATCAGCATATCACGTTTGAGATAAGGCATGAAATGGAGCTTTCCATGATTGCTGAAAATTGGATCATTAGGAGCATAGTCGCACTGTTGAACATGCTGAGATTGATCTATAAGTAGACTATCAGCAGCAGCTGCTCTCAATATCTCCAGCATGAAACATCCATCAAGAATCATCAACCGTAAGAAGGCATTGGTATCATTTTGCCATACAGGGTCCAGTAAATCATATGCATCTTTCAGATCTTGAGCCACTTCTTGTAAGGAGTCAATATAACATGTTAATGATTTTCCAGATCGTTTGAGGAAGTGGAGAAGAGCTCGGTGCTTATGAGCTTCCATTGTCTTAAGATGATCCTCGCCATGATGATAAGGACCAAAAGAAACTACCTGAGGCTTGTAAGCTTTCTTGTTCACATCTGCGACACCAACAGGTACTCTATATATGGACCGCTTCTTCCAGTGCTCTGCCTCCACAGTTGTAAGATCCTCCACGTGCATCAGCTCATCGTTTACCTTGATCACCCACTCATTTTCCATTTCAGATAGATTCAAGTACTAAAATATGTATCAGGAGATAATAGCACCAGTATTTGTGAGTTGTGACTAATTTAGAGGACAATTATGAAACAAAGATGATAATGATCTACAAGTTTTAGGACGAGAGATCCTTATACTTTGTTTAACTATTGTCCATTGGTATTTCCTCTTTTCCCTCCCCACAAGCAAGCTTCAAGAAACTTTGTCCTTCTGCAAGCTAAAAAGTACCTTGATTATGCAGCTCAATTGCTCAACTTTCTACTCTTCTCTTACATGCTTTGCTTATACAATAGGATAATTCACAACGTTAGCTGCCATAAGGATTTCTAAATCCACATGGTTAAGATTCTTATACCCGACCCCAACTTGTTTTGAACTGAGGCTTAGGTGGTTGTTTCTTCGTCGATTTTACTCCCCTGTTTTAGGCTAAGGTAAACTTCAGTTGCACCTCTCCATTATATCAGTATAGCAACAATTAGGTTCCTTGATCACAAGGCAACATATAAGCAATGCAACATATAATCATTCACAAAGCAGCATAGAGAAAAAGAGCTAATGTGTTGGATGTTGTTTCTTTAGTACTATTTATGGTAATACCACCTATGAGTCTGTTTAATGACAGCAACATCAGAACTCTCGAAGTTGCTGACATTAACCTTGAAGACTTCCCTTGAAGAAAAAGATTATAAATTTGAGGTATCACCAACTAGGAGAAGTGTTTTTCAGAGGTGGGACAGCATAATAAAGCCAGAGTTGAAAGGCACATAGAAGAAAGTAAATAGCAAAATGACATTGAAAATGAAACTTTGAACGTCGAATTTTATATTATTCCAAGAGCTTAAGCTATCATTGTTTTCATACAGTTTCACAAGCTCCCATGTCAACTAAGCCTGGGCAACAAGACTGGCGTCCCAACAAAAGAAGCAACTAATGCATGATTGAAGTAAATATAATAGCACCATAGGCTAATTTACTAGAGTTATATGTACAAGCACTCCCTGGGAACTTATATTGTCTCGCTTCCTTTTCAGCGTTGCCTAACACTAGCTAACAGGGTATGCACCTTGTCATCTATCTTGTCTAGCTTCCTTTTCAGTGTTGCCCAACACTAGCTAACAGGATATACCGCCTTGTTATCTCACATTACAGCACTGAGGTTTCCCTTGATTCAGCAACTTTCTCCACAGGCAGATCATCTGCCTTGGAGATTGATAATGTGCAGTGTAATAATCATCAATGCACCCAAACTGACAAAACTTCAAGCTATGCACGTACTCCACAGGCCTGGAGCTGTTGAACTGTTCTACCCACATTCCCATGCTCACGTCCTCCATCTTAAACAACTGCAGTGGGTATATGTTAGAATTATTTTTATGTTTAGTTTTCCAGATTGGACAGGGAAGAGAGAGAGAGGTTAGGAATATTTCACAAAGCAGATCAAGGATATTTACCCTCAGCTTATGTTTCTCAAACTCGGAAACTATGTACTCTGCAATGTCAAATGAGATGACGTAACCAGGCCCATTGGCGTAGGGTGGATAATCTTCTTCAGGCCATTCCTGCCAACCCCCATGTCAAAAACTGAACGTCAGTAACTAAGGAATTTATAAGAGATTCAGGACATAAAGGAATTCATTATATATGAAGCAAACTGCCTAAGGATCTTTGATGGTCCTCTCATAACCAGAATCTATCAAAATACAAAAAGGGAGAAGAAATTGATGGTTGCAATGAGCTTGGTATCGAAATTATTACACGCCAGTATAAAGCCGGATGAAACCAGGGATACAAAAGATCAGGCCTACTTTTCCATGGAGTCCCATTTCAAATTAAGATGTTAAGGGCCATCTTTTGGCTAAAATCTTCTATTAGCGGACTCTACATGGATGAACTCTTCACTGCCACTCCAGTAAAAAAAGAGAAGAAGAAGAAATTTTTCTACTAATTGTGATTTGCATCATTACTATGTTGGAGCTTGGTGCCCTTTTGGTCTGTTGCTGCTTGCTTAGTGGATTGTCTACCACCTCCTGTCAGCATGCAAAACATAGGCTAGTTCTAGTCTCAATGGTGGTCCTTCAGCATGCAGTCCAAGGATATACAAGGGTTATGATTTACCACATGAAAACAAAAGGTGCAGATATAGACTATCAATTACAATTCCTCAACCCCCTCTCGAAAGTCAGTAGCCTACAGAAATTGAAGTGAAAATACTGACAAAGTGAGAGTCTACCTCATAGGTGACTGCCCATTTACCATGTCGAAGGGGCTTATGGTAGTAATTGATGTTACCAACATACAGGCTTCTACCACTAGGCACTTTCTTAACTTCCTTCATCACAGCATCAATCCTTACAAATGTGTCATCGTCACACTTCATTACATACTTCGCCGCAACTGTAAGGACCTGGAATATTCCACGAGTACATAAATTTTAAAAGGATGACAAAATCAGAGGCAATAAGAAGTGTAATCCAATTTTATTCTCACACTTACCCCATATTCACAAATTGCTACTGTCTTCAATACAACAAGATCGTAATTGTCCATGTAAGGGACTATAACTATATCACCAAAAAATTCTGCTTCTTTCATGAGCTCCACATTTATCTCTTTTCTTCCATGCTGCAACATGTCAATTCAACTATAAGTACATGCAAGGCTCCAAGTATGAGATATTGCTTTCATCAATGGACACTTCTGTATAATCCAAGTCTTACCAGTGCCACAAAAAAACGGGCTACAACATTTGAAGACTTAATTGATGGATGTTGCATCCAAGATTTTCTCACAGCCATTCTCTCAGAAAAATGATTGCCTGCAGAAAGGATGCCAATGAAAAGTTCAACAGGTCCATCTGGAAGTGGTGGAGCTTGCCACTTGGGTAACATTTCCAAATGTCTCTGTGGAGCAAAACTTGGATGTGTTGAAGGTAATGAAGCAGCAAATACAGAATGCACGTCAATGTCCCCATTAACAAACAGACCCGTCGCATCCTCGAGAGTAAAACCCTATCAACAATAAGAAAGTGTTTAAACCAATATGCATCACAAAAGGACACTAAAATAAAATAATTCTAAGAAAATACTCACAGTGCGATAAGGAAAGGAAGTAATATGTCTCCCATCTACATTGATGTGAAAACCTTCTAAGCCAGCACTGAGAGTAAGCACAAACAACTTGTTCTCTACAAAAGGGTATGGCCAGTCAATTGAAACCTTCTTTGTCCTCCCACCAATCAGTCTCTTCAACCACCATGTGGCCATCGATTCTTCAGAGTGATCATCATCATCACGTATCCACTTCTCACATTTCACCTGTCCATCCACTTCATTCAAACCAAAGAAAATCACAAACATGGACAAAAGTAAGTGAAAATCTTAACCATTACCAATTTACCATGCAGCAGCACGGTATACTATACATGAGAAATCAATCATTGATGTTCAATTAGTCAAGGTGGCACGCAAGCTGGCATACACACCACAGTTATTTAAAAAACTCTAAATTCAGGCGATCAAGTTTTATATGTGGTACGGCTGATTCAATCATCTATAATTAACAATATCTAGCAAAATTTTTGGCCAGTAAGAATTTGACTCAAACAGCCCTAGAGAAGTTCAAAATCTTTCCTTCCATATATGTAGTTGTAAAAATGAACATTTAACAACCAAAAACAGCAAAACAACTACAGGATAATCTTAATAATTCCAACATTTCCTAAATAAGAAGTGCAAACATGAAGCAACCATGTAAATAACAAACACTCAGCATACAAGTGCAACAATAGCAACAACCAAACGATAACGAATACAAAAACAAAAAAAAAAGTGCATTGACAACATAATTTCCTCACCAGTGTCCTCACTAGGCTTGGATTTCCAACCGTCACACCTCATCGCAGACCCCCACTGCATCCTATAACACGTATTCTGCTCGATCACTGGCCTTCCACTCCAATCCCCTTTCAACCTTGGATTGAAATGCAGTATTCTTGGAGGGTCCTCTCCATCAACTGTCTTCAATCCTTGCAATTCCATCATAAATTGTGAAACCATCACAATCTCATTATCATCCTTCACCAATGTAATTTTAGGATCCTTCTCTTCATGGGCCCACCGGGGCGTCCCTACTACTGTTATATGAGACCCTAAAGTCAGTCCACAAGGTATCACCATAATCTTTCCACCAGCTAAAAACTCACTACCCCACAAAGTAACCGAGTTGGGACACGACTCAGTCCTATTCTGAGTTTGACTCACTACCTCCCTCTGTACTTTCCCCGATTCGATATCCTGAAACAGTTTCTTTCCAGCTACAAAAGCATCCCTAACAACCTTATGCAGCTCAGAAAACTCATCTTTATCTAAACTATCAAATGCCTTTTCATCAAAAATCAAACCTGAAATTGTCTTAAACTCACCCATCTTCCTATGAGGTAAAGAAAATCCCATTTTAGCTCTCCTTGAAGGAAAAACTGGATCTTGACTCAACTCAACAACACTACTAAGCCTGCTAAATTTGGAATTATCCTCAAAGGGTGCAGAAATAAGTTCATACGATTCTAACCCAAACCCAAGTTTAGAAATCAAAGGTATTTCCAAAGTAACCAAGAAAAAATACAAAAACAACAAACCCATCAAGACTTGAATCGATCTGAGTCGACTCACTGAGATAACTGAGTCGAACTTAGCTCGTTTCATTTCAACCCCAAAACTAAACAAACCCAAAAAAAATCAAAACTTTCTTTCTGGGGTTCTTTCTTTATAGCATAAAGATCAATTTTTTCCCAGAAAAACAGATCAGAAGACAAGAAAAACCAAACCCAAGAACAAAAAATGAAACCTTTCTTTCTGGGGTTGCATTAAAAACAATTCTTTTCAAGAAAATTTAAGAAAAACAGATCAAATGACAAAGAACAACCAAAGCCAAACCCAAACCCAAAAAAACCCAATAGTTCATCAACTCAGATAAACTGAAATTATTTCACATTTCTTATACTCAAAAAGATTTTGTCATTTGAAGTGTGAACAGATCATTTTGCTCTGTAAATTGAGGCTGGCTGGCCGTTGTGTGAAGTGGGGTTCGAAATGTAAGAAGAATGAAGACGACGTCGTTCCATCTAAGAAATCTGATAAAACGTGTATTATTGAAACTGAAAAAATGCGTTTACGGTTAATTAATTATTCCAAATGAGATAAACTGAAAAGTCTTTCTAGTTATTATTAATGAATAATCAATTTAACTTCCTTTGTTCCATTTTGTAAATTATTTTTTTTTTGTAAAAAATTAAGAAGAAAAGACAAGTGAAGCTTCTCATCTTAAAAAATAAACTGTGATATTTATATGCTTTGAAAAATATTCGTTAAGAATAACATAAAAAGAATTTTTCTTTTAAAAAAAAATTGAGACTTAAAAAATCAATTCTACCACTTCATTCTTTTTTACGTATTTCATGTTAATCTGACACTTTTTCTTTAGCAAAATTGAGTCTTGAAACTGAAAAATTAGATAATCTATTGTTTTGTCTTTTTTACTTATCTCATGTTAATCTGACACTTTTTCTTTAGAAAATTGAGACTTGATATCGAGATGTAGATAAATTTTACTGTTTCATTCTTTTTTACTTATCTCATATTAATCTGACACTTAAATTAAGTTAATCTTATTAATTATATTATACTTTAAAAATTTAAGTTTGACACTACTACTGATATAGTTACTTGATTGTAAAGATAATATTGAAATAAAAATAATAAATTTTTCTTGACCAATTAAAATAAACAAATAAAAGGAAAAAATATAAGTAAATTTGAATGGAGTACATATAGATAGATAGAAAGAGAGAAAGTAAAGATTAAATATTATTTTTTTGTTTTAATTTATATAGTGGTGTTTAATTAACAACCATTACAAATTCAGTATAATTTTACAAGTAAAATTTGAGATATATGATGATATTTGATTTAGCGCAAAATTTTAATGAAAGAATTATTTGTAAAATTTATAATCTAAAAATAACTTATAAATAATTGTGATTATAAACTTTTTCATTAAGAATAAATTGAGAAACTTATAACTAAAGTTGTTAGTACCATTAAATATAAATATTAGTATCATTCTTTTGGAATGAATTGCAAAAAGAAAAAGTGCTGTATTTTAATTTTAGTTGGTAAGGGAGACTTGTGGTGCTTGCTTTCCCCCTTTGTGAACGTTGGAATTGTCTTATTTTTTAATTTATTTTGAAATATTTTGAAATCTTGAGCACCAAAAAGGTTGTCTTTTTGGACTATTCTTAACTATTATTATTACCAATAATTTGTGAAAAAAGAACAAGACACAATGATGAATAATAAGGATTTACTTGACATAACAATTATTTTTTTGTTTTAATTTATATGATACATTCGATATAATAAGATTTTGTAGATATTAGTCATGTTGTGATTAATTATTCATGTATTAGTTTAAAATTAATATGCATATATATTCCCTCATAATTTATATATGTAGTAGTTATGCAGATTCCTCAATAGCAAATCAGATACAATATTAATTACATACATAAATACTTTATCTCCGAATTAATTGTCAAACGTAATATATTATCTATATAAAATTTAATACCTGCATAATTTGAAGCATCTTAAGTATTAAAATATCACTTCATGATATGAAGATAATTGAGAAATTTTCATTTTATGTGGGTAAATATTTTTCATGTATTTGGTGTTATTTCATCATCCAAAATTGATGAATGCAGAAAATTTCATATATTGTGTGGGTAAATTTTTGCTATTTGGTGTCATCACCCAAAACTGATGAATGCTGATTTAATCCTGATTAAATAATATTTCTTTTATTCTCATCTTAATTTATGTGATATAATTAAAAAAAATTGAGATTAATTAATTTTTTTACCGAAAATTTCTTATATGCTTTTAATTTTGATATTGTAAATCATTAATACTTTTATGTAGTTTTCAAATTCATAATTAAATTTAATTTTTTATAAAAATTTGTACCAAAATTGATGTTCAAAACTTAAAAATTTAAATCTTGAAATTTCAACTATATCACCTATATATAAATTAGAAAATATTAATTTGAATATGTGTGTATTATTTTCTTATTGGCCCTTATGTGAACCAGCATGAAAAAGGAATTTTCAATGTCGTCAATGATGGTGACCACCATGGTCATTAACTCATTATTGCCAAATTTATAAACGACATTCTTAGCCAAGAGACAAAAAAGTTTCCTATTAAAAATCATTACCCAAAGTTTAGGAAGCCACATAAATTTTATTTTCAACCTTTTCAACAATAACGACGATATTCAGTAAAATATTATAAATAAAATTTAAAAATAATAAAATATATACAGATCTTAGCATTATTTTATAGAGATCAAAAGGTTATTTTTGAAAGACTTCCAATTTAAATATATCAACCCCAAAGCAAAAAATACTAAATACAAGAACGACTACAGTGAAAAATAATTAGAAAATCATAAATACAACACAAATAACAAAATAAATAATGACCAAGAACGACTATAGTGAAAAAATAATTAAAAATTTATTTTCAATCTTTTGTTTCTTATCCAAAAATTTTTGTTTAATTTACAACTAATATGTAATTTGTACTCTTAATGAATATACACTTTATTTTACATTTTCTTTAATTTACACTTTAATCTTCTTGGTTTATTTTTTTTGGTAAAATTATAAAAAGTATTTTTCTTTCCCCGTTATTTATGAGGGACAAATTGGTAAAACACAAGCGATAAGTCTACAAGAAATTATATATAGCATGATATTAGGATTTTGAGTCTACAAGTAATATTATTCAACAATTATATTCCGTAGGTTATTGTAGTTTTTAATTCATAATTTTCAATGGTGTAACTTGCGCTATATGAATTTTTTAAATTTTTTGGTAGTTGGTCATTTTACTATTTTCCTAAAAATATATGAAGTGTGACACAAGGCGAACTTATCAAAATACCTTTAGAAAAGAACCATGCGCGTAATGCGTCTTCTCATGCTTCGTTCGTAAATCTGAGACTAGATTTGCGATCAATGCGAAAAATTGAGTAAGAAAATGGTCTCGACTCGATTTTAGAGTAACCGAGTCAAAATAAAATTTTCGCTAATTAATTTTTGGGCAGTGAGGGTCCGCGCTCAAGCCGTGACATGCCAGGGACGTGAAGCCACATTTAGGAAATCTTTTCAAGTTTCGACGGGCCGATTTTGTGAAAAAGGCAAAAATACACATGTCTGTGCCCCTGACACAACGCGAACATATTGTATCCGCAAATTACTTTTTTTTGGTTTAAGGAATGGCAGTTTCAACTTTTCCTACCCTCCTTAGGTCTAAACTAGTCGGTTTTAACCCAAATTTAGTCCCTAAAATGTACGAATTCACGCTGATACTCTCAAAAGCATTCCAAGAGACCCAAAGCATAGAGTCAAGAAACTAACTAGGGCATTCAAGGATCCTTCCCAAATTCTTCCAAGAATTTGAATTCTCAGGTATGTAAGGCTATCCAAAAGCTATTCTCCTGCTATTTTGAAACTTAAATTACTAGTTCTCAGTCAAGATTTCAGATTACCCGTTTGAATCAAAGTTTTCCTATATTCTTGGTCAAGTTCATTGAGTAATTGTTCATGTATAATTTTTTGATAATGATTATAATTTTTATGATATTTTATGTCTAATTAAGATATTAAGATAAGATTTACAACTATGA
>JAOTQJ010000091.1:2176574-2201857 GCA_025642045.1 Solanum sejunctum | reverse complement strand
ATCTTGATTTTTGAGACGGAGGTTTTTCGAAAACAAACTCTCACTGCGTATATTTTACACTCCCTAAACCCTACTTGTGGAATTCCACTGGGTATATTATTGTTGTTTTCTGTAATAATAAGTTAAGTTGTATTAAAAAAATATTTTTATGGATGCATATAAGTTAAATTCTGAGTAAAAATTGACAAAATAAGCAGCTTCTTAGGACAAAATAGTGGTTTGGAATTTTTGAGGGACCAAAAGCTTTGGTCATCTGTCAACACTGCTGGCAAATGCAGGGAATTATTTTAGTGATCCTAAAAACTGTGTGTAAACTGACAATTGTAACGTTTAATAAAGTCTAGATTTGTTTGTCTTCATTTCTATAATGTCTTTATCTCTAACTTTTTCTAAATAAATACAACAGTGTATATATATTTTCATCATTATTACAATCTGTAAAGTAAGAAAGAAAATCATTGTCTTAAACATCATTACACAATTTCACAAAAATGTGCCAAGAAAAAGCTTGTCTGTAACTCACTGAAACAAAAATGGCTTCTCAAGTTGTTTGTTTTCTTGTGTTGCTAACTCTCACAACTATCTGCAAAACTCAGTCTTGTCATCCAAATGATTTAAAGGGTCTTCAAGATTTCAAGGCTGGGATTCATACAGACACTTCTGGTAGATTAAGTAAATGGATTGGCCAAGATTGTTGTGAATGGGAAGGTATTTTTTGTAGTAATGAAACTGGGAGAGTTGTAAGTATGAGTCTCCCAGGTCTCTTTACTTCAGATTGTGCACCAGTTCAATCTGCTATGGTAGGAGAATTGTCACCTTCAATCACACTTGTCGATTTTCTTGAAGTTATCGATATAGGTGAACTCGTTGGTCTAACGGGGAAAATCCCTCCTTCGATTGGTTTACATCTTCCAAATCTCAGGAAAATCAACTTTCTTGGTAACAAATTTACTGGTGCATTGCCACAAAGTGTTTGTAAGTTGTCTAAACTTGAAGAATTGTATCTCCAAGAAAATGGTTTTTCCGGTTCTCTTCCCGAGTGTATTGGAGGTGTCAAGAATCTAAGAAGAATGGATGTCCATTCAAATAGACTATCTGGTGTAATTCCTGAGTCTATAACAAGGTTGACACATTTAGAAAGTTTGTGTCTTCAAGATAATTTGTTGACAGGGAATATACCAGAAAACATTGGCAATTTGGAACAATTGAAAGAGCTTGATTTGTCTAATAACTCGTTAACGGGGATAATCCCTCGTTCCATTTCTAGACTAAATTCTATTTCAGTTCTTTACCTGAATGCCAACCAGCTCGAGGGAGAGATACCGTTGCCTTCCAAACCTGGGAAACTGAGCTTTGTACGATTGCACAACAATCGCCTCAATGGAACGATACCTTCATCGATTGGCTACTTGACCTCCCTTCAGAGACTTTCACTAGCAAACAATCAGCTAAAGGGCTATGTTCCTTCAAGTTTAGGTAATCTCAAGTCACTAACAGAGTTATATCTCAGTCACAACCAATTATCTGGTCAGTTGCCAAGATCAATAGGAGGGATTTCCAAGCTTCTTTACCTGAGTATATCTCATAACATGATTGAAGGACCGTTACCTCGTGAAATTTCTTCCCTTTCAAATCTTCAATCGTTGGACCTTTCATTCAACCATCTGAATATGTCGACCATTCCCAAGTGGCTCATGCAGTTGCCATCATTATCGCGAATATACTTGGCAGGATGTGAAATTCATGGTGAAATTCCAGATTACATACCCAAGTCATTGCTGGAACTAGATTTGTCAGCTAACCATCTTTCAGGAAGGATTCCAGCTTGGATTGGCAGCTTCTCTCAGCTTTATTCATTAAACCTTTCTAAGAACAAGTTTGTGTCTGAGATTCCTTCAACTGTCACCAATCTTGAGACTCTGGGAGTGCTAGACCTTCACTCAAACAAGCTAGAAGGCAGTGTGAATGAAGTTTTCCAGATAAAGAGCAAGTTTGCAGGAGGATCATTGACATATCTTGACCTGTCTGATAACAGTTTCTCGAGTGGTGTCGAGCAGATTGGCAAGGGAGGACAAGAAAGTATCCAACACTTGAACATATCGCATAACTTACTCAAAGGTAGATTACCAACCTCCATAGGAACACTGAAATCACTAGAGACTTTGGATCTCAGTAACAATGGATTAAGCTCTAACCTGCCAACGTCGCTGGCCAATTTGACCATTCTGAAAAGACTGATGCTGCACAACAATCAATTCACAGGCAGAATCTCTGAGGAGTTTTTGAAGCTGAGAAAACTGAAAGAATTGAACCTTTCAGATAATCTTCTTGAAGGAAAAATACCTTATGGGAAGCCATTTCTAGATTTTCCTCAGACCTCATTCTCTGGAAACAGAGGTCTATGTGGGAAACCCCTTCCTCCCTGTAAATCTTGAGCTTCAGTTGCTCTTCACATAATGTTGTAAAAACAATTCAATATATGATCAAACTGCTAATGCAATTCTTCACTTCAACTGTTAATGCAACTCTACTCTACCTAGTCAGTAATCACTATATACATATAGCAACTAACATATGATTCATGGTAAGTTGCCAAATATACAATGGAGGGGAGGTAACGTGGGCACAGAGGCAAGAAACAAATTATACATTCAAAACGCCTGTCCATTGCACATTAACACCTTCCCCTCACTTCACACATTAGCAAATAAGAACACAAGCACTAGAAGTATGTGATTTGATGAAAATTAACAAGTGTGTCCTTCACATATGATGACCTTTCAATCCCTCACATGTTGTCAATTAAGATGAAAAACACTAAAAATCCATATTGCTGAAATGTAATTGAACAGATTGGGACATTATCAAACAAAAAGAATGAATTAGAATCTATTCCATTAACTGATTTCTCAATGTTGTCCATGAATTCATACACATATATAGCTAATGTAAGCTATCGACTTGTCCAGAACTCATGTCATAAAAGGCTAGGTGGCATAGGAGTTGGACCCCAACAGGCAAGTCCAAGGAGGATCTGTTGAATATGGTGATCTGAATGTGAGAATCATCCTTAGCAGTTCCCGTTGAACCTGATACACTTATAATCTTCTTGACACTGAAGATTTTGATAATTGGGGGACAGAATGAGACGAGAGAGGTGGGCACCAAAAGCGAGGGAAAACTGAACTCCTCTAAGTTACTTTTTTATTTGCAATATCTTGACACTTCCATTGTCTGTGCAGCTAATTCAAAGGGCTGTCGCTATTCCAATCTCAGTTGCTGATAATTCGCGTAGTCAATTTCATTTAACCGTATACAACATAAAACCTGTTCTGGCAATTCTTCAGCTTTGTTTCCCTGCTTGGAAAGTGGTAAAAGACATTACCTAGATGGAAAAAATGATCTCCAAGGCCGAAAAAGAGTCTGGAAGAAAAGCAAAAAGAATGGAACACGTTGGAGACAGATACTTGCCTGAATTGTTAGCCCAACATCCAAGCAACAGAGCTTTAGTCTATCTAGGAATGTTTCAAAACCCTTCCGAGAGATGTAACTAAATCTATGCATATCTATATCAATCTCAAAGTAATTCTCTCCCTGCAAAAAGATCATTAGCAGCAAAAGTAAGAATCAAAAGACGAATCAAAACCTAGTTATATATTTCTTTCTTAATCAGAAAATGGGCAACAGTCGTACTCAGCTTTAAAAAGAAAAAAATGTTTGGCCAAATTTACCTTGTAAAACTCATGTTGAGGACGTGAAAGAACAGGCTTTTCATTGTAGGCATGCATAAGCTTCCTCTCTGCTGCACTTAATGGGAGTTCCTCCATATTTGCTACACGACCTAATATCTTCAATCGTTCCCTAAAGGGAGCAGTATGTTCAACAGGAAACGCCCTTACTTTTTCCACTTCATCATCAATCAGCCTCTGTCCAAGATAAGACAACAGGAGGAAAGTGAGAATTAGTTCAAACAGGAACTTGACTGTTTGCCAAAAAAAAAAAACAAAGATAAATCTGAATAAAGGAAATATGATGGTCTATCATGAAACACAGAAGACATGATAGCAAGCTTCAAAAGACGTAGTGATTATGACTCAACACTGCCAAGGATGTACAAAAAAATAGATAGCACTGCAAACGAAGCGGAAATAGATGATAGAATCAAATGGAAAAACCAACATGACAAGAGACTGACTTTGAAACCAGTCATACACGGAAAAAGGAAAAAATATGAGAAAAATGAATACTGAAACTTACTTTGATACTCTCTTGAAAATGAGGAGGAAGTTCCTTAGAGTAACCTTCTGAAAGCTTAAAATACAAGACAAAACTCATCCCTTCACCATCAGTTTCACCTTGAAAAATTGCAGTAGGATATAATGGGATCTGCAAAAGCAAAATAGTAAACTCCGCAACATGAGGGACTAATTAAGTATATGAAGTTAATTCTGTGATTATAGAAAAATTAAGAAAGTGCAAAGCGGCTAATCCTGGGATGCCTACATGGATACATTTAATTTCAACAGAGGACATGACGTCCAAAAAGGCTGAGTTGACTGTTCCGGGGAGCACTTTGAGAAATAGACAACTAAAAGCAAAAAGCAAGGTTAAGAGTGCTACAAAATCGCTAAATAGAAGATACACAAATTAAATGACTACTTAAATAATAAAACTTTGTACGAATAGGAGTTTAGGACAAACCATGAATAAAGTAGGATTACTGGTTACACTACATTCATTTACTCAAACTGCCTCATGAGGAGGGAAGAAATTACTATTAATTCAACATCCTTTTTCATACAATGTAAAATGATGCAGCAGAATACTTTTGCATCTATAGAATGGAAATTATACCTATCTTCAATTGAAAAGCTGTAACAAACTTAAAATGAACAAACAAATAACATTTAAAACAACTTTCAGAACTTAAAAGCTTTTATGGAAGTTAGATCAAGAAAAAGACGACGCAAATTCTCATTACTACAAATTCAAAAACCAATCATACCTGGACATTCACAACAAGGATGGGAGGAAGTGTTCCAGAATGTTCAATGAAAGGAAGTTCCACAAGTCTGGCGATATGAAATATTTTTCTCTGGCTTAAAAATACATCAACTCCAAAAGGATAATATGCTGCATAATTTGGAGCAAACACTTTCTTTTTATCCCTGCACAAAAGAAAATATGTGAAATGAAATACCTTATACAACAAATGCACATATCCATATGCAATTTGGTTATTATCATATAGATGCTCCAAGTTTTTGTATGATTAGACACATCTTCAAATATCTTTGCATCCATTTGTGTGCATGTGAATGGTAAGAGAGTGAAGCTTTACCTGAAATAGTTTTCTCCTCGAACCTTGAAAGTGCCTGGTTCAATATGGGACCAACTATCAGGCATTTTCTTCTCCAACCGGCAAACTGGTACTTGGGAACCAGCTATTGGTCTTTGAAGCAGGGCTTTAGATGAAACTGTACCACATAAAAAGGATAAGAGTCAGTTTGTTTTGACTCAATTCCCTGATCTGTTTAGCAGTTGGGCGTGTATGCTTCCTATTTACAAATCAACATAGAGTGCAACTTCTCATGTTCAACATTGACGTATGATGCAAATGTTATCCACTACTCATGATCATAGTAACCCCGTTCCTCATTTCTTCTCTTCCTGGTTTTGCTAGTTAGTCTAATAACACAAGATCAACGAAAATTGTACACCCTTCAGCAAATACTCAATAATTTACACCCTCAAAAGCAAATTACTAAGATGAAAAGCTCAGAAAGAATGTTCATAACTCCACAGAGAGAAGTATAGAAATCACAAAGGTAAGATAATTTGATTCGACCAAAGACCATGACAAGAATGTTGTTGTTATAAATTAAAAATAAGAATAAACAGCTCAAACATTGTCCAAGACTGTCTGCAAGTAATATTTCTAGGAGAGCTGAAGACAATTTACAAATAAGATTTCTTGTTGGCATCAGATGAGACAAAGTTTTGGCAGTAAGATGACGACAGTGGAATATAATAAGTTCTTTTTGGATTGAAAATAGTTCACCACAACAATGTTAAATCCAGTAATAGGCCATGGTCAAAAAAGCAATTTATGGAATTTCTTCATTATTGCACATTGTTGATGAAGCATAAGCCAGTTGATACATTTGTGCAATTGACAAAAGGTGGTCACAGTATTACTGTCTTCAATCAAATCTTACCTTATCAAAAAACTAATTACGGAAAGAGCACTGACAATTATTAGAAATACATGTAAAACCCCAGTCACTTATGGCATTGACTATTAGAATAGATACGAAAACTCAATCACTTATAAATGCACAAGCAGAAACTTTGCACTGAAGCATCTAAGATCAAAAGGCTGGACTTAGATAGGGAGGGCAAAAGGATAGACATAGAAACTTACGTAAAGCAGCAGCAGGATTTCCTTCTTTCCATTTGAAGGGAAGTTTCATGGCAGCTTTCTTCCTTGCACTTGGAGAAGTAGAGCTAAGAGATTGTTTCTTCTCAACTGGTGCAACCGTGGATGCAAGACAGGGCAAACAGTTGTTTGAAAGAATTCCACAGTTATCCAACAAGCCATCCTCCCTTCTACTGCTTCCATAAGCAGAGGAAGAGATTTCATCAATAAACACAGGCTGTACCTCACTGTGAGGTCCACTAAGTCTCATTTTAGAGTCTGCGTCTTTTGGACGCAACATACTGCTTGGGTTGGTTGCAGTTTTAGCTGAACCACTGTCAGAGCTACAAGCAGGATTGCTTGTTGATAATTCTCCTTGCCTCTGCAGGTCGGTGGATAATATGTGGTGGGCATTGACATCAACATCCCCATGGCGAACATCTGTTGCAGAAGCTACACTAGTCCGCCCACAATCAAAACTGTTCAGAGAAAGCACATCTGCAGAATATTGTGATTACATTTCTATTTAATTTCACAGCATTTCCGTTTCCCAACAGCAGTTAGAAAGTATATTCTGAAATGAGAAGCCATACCATCAGCAACACTCTGGAAATCTTCATCACTGCCATCAGAATCAAATATTGCAGCAGAATCAAACCATGCTTCTTCGGTACTTCCTGTTATTGCATTATACAGCAGCACAAGACATTAGCAAAGGCCAGTTCCAATGGTTTATCCTCTATAGACTATTCAGCGTTAGGTTGAACAGATAGAAAGAACTTGAAGCTAAACTACGCAAAGCATCCCTCCCAGGAATGTTTAAAAGGTAACTGAAGATATGATAAAGATGATATCCATCATTATCTAAGAGACACCTGCTTAGTTCCACTTTCAAAGGAACACCGTGGATTTTAGAATAAGTGGAAACATTGCAAGGGTATTAGCAAAATTCAGTAATTTAGCGTTGTATAAAATAGATAAAAGGAACCATCGATTTTTATCATAAGAAAACAACATGTGTCTTTTTTTCGGGACTTCAACAGGTACAGTCCATTACCGCGAAGCATACTGATAATCTCAGTATATGTATGACTTCCATTAATCACAGTGTCTCTTTTGACACAAAGAATATGCTACTATTCGGCTCCTCATGCTATACTCTTACAATTGTGTTTAATTTAGATATTTCGACCTAAAACAAGAGAAGAGACTTAAAAAGAAAGTTCTTGAGGAGCCAAGTTTATAAACTCTATTCCCAATAAAAACCTGAGTGCGTAACTGCCAATCAAAGGATAGTCTACTGGTAAAGATCCTCTGCATTAAGGTTGGGTGTTTGAATCACAATGTAGCAAGGTGAAAAGGGAAAATATTCGAGGATATGAGAGTGTGGGACTTACCATATATATTTTCCAAAATGAAAAAAAAAACGAGCTTGGCAGTAGGCACGCATAAAGTAAACTAGAAGAGAACACTACTGAACCTAGAATATGCTATTCAAAATTCCTAATGAAGTAATTATCCTAATTTACTTAATTCAAGAAACAAACTGTTCAAGAAAAGAGTCCAATCCCCAGCATTTCACTTATCAGCACCATTCAGCTGCATGCGACCTAAGATCCAAAGGTAAATGAGAGTTAAAGGTATTATATCTCATCCGAAGAAGAAAAATCATATGCCTTTCTACAATTTGGTGTCGCCTCCTCGTCTCTCCAGGTGTTATATAATATATACAGCATATATAATGTACATTGCAATTTAGTGTACCAAACCATACACTTAAATGCATCGCATAGACAATAAAACTGTCAAAATAATTCCTTTTCATTTGCTTCTTCCTCCTTCATCCATTTACACAAGCCTTGAAGATGTCATTGGAACCATCACTTCCGTATTGTAATTAAGGAATTAGCTACGCTACACCACTAAAGTATTTTTGTTTCTTTATGACAGTGGTGCCCGGCCATTACCTGCTACTTTTACACCATTAAAACACAATATCACACTCTTCATCTCAACCACTTCTTAAGGCTCTCCCTAATCCCAAACCACTCCACCCTCTCATACTCAGCATATAGGGGAATACAACAACCACAACAACGATATGCCTAGTGTACTCCCACATGCAGGGTCTGGGGAGGATAGATCGTAAGCAGACCTTATTCCTACCCTATGGAGATAGAAAGGTTATTTCCCAAAGACTCTAAGCTCGAGTACAACAAACTAAAGCAAGTATGAAAAGAAAAAAATATATCAACGAATAACGAAAAGTAACAACAAAAAAAGAAAAATAGTGGCTAGTCAATGTAAGAAAATAAAAATAAAAAATGAGCTACTCCAAAGAAAAATTGTCTGTTTCCCACATAAACCAAACCACCAAAGAAAAATGTAGCTCACCAACCTCCACATCTCCAAACTCAATTCAACATAACTAAACCAAGTCAAGAAAATTAAACTCCATACACAGATTAGCTTCACATTCCACCAGCAATAATAGATCAAAATTCAATTATGTCTTAGATTTTTCTCAAATGCTCACTCAACTAATAGTTCTTACATCAAAAACTCAACTTTCTTCTTGATTCCAATTTTCTTCAACAACAAAGAAAGTAACTTTCTAAGATAATAACTACTATTAGCTAATCTAACACATTCAACGAATAATCACAATTGCATTGAACAAGAAAACTAACAAATTCCCAATAAATTACAGATTAATGTACACACAAACAAGAACAAGAAAGTACCATTGAAAGTAGGATTGTTGAAAGAGCGATCCAAAGGGAAAGTCTTATCAACTTTATCAGCTGATCGATCTGATACATGAGAAGACACCCTTTTCTTTAAAATTTTTCTTCTCTTCCTACCTTTCCTCCTTGAACCTCCTAATCTACCTCCAACACAAATATCTGGTCTTGATACACAACCCCCCATCTCTCTCCACACCCACCACCCACACCCTTTGTTTACACTAACAAGATTATGAAAAGGGTGTTTCAGAAACAAGAAAAAGAAGTTGTGGGTATCAAGAATATGTAATCTTGATACAGAAAAATGAATAAAAATCCGATCTTTAT
Source organism: Solanum sejunctum (assembly GCA_025642045.1). Lineage (NCBI taxonomy): Eukaryota > Viridiplantae > Streptophyta > Magnoliopsida > Solanales > Solanaceae > Solanum > Solanum sejunctum. Next base: position 2,192,365 of record JAOTQJ010000091.1, on the reverse strand, counting down.
TTTAGATAATAAAGAGAGAAGAAGAAATGTGAAAAAGAAGAATTAATTTTTCCTTCTATTCTCTTTCAACCTCCTCCTCTCCTTACACCCTCTCTACCATCTTTTAGTTATAAAATCTTGAAAATATAAAATTCTTTTTTTTTAATATTTTTTCAATTTACGTGAGTTTCAGAGCTTTAAAAAAAACGAAAAAAAAAACAAAAATGAAATTCCAAACTTCTAAGTTCCACCCTGGGAACAGAGAAAAGTCAATTTTAATCGTATTGAAACACACTCTTTCTCTCACGCACGCACCACAAGCTAAAAAGATAAATATATCCGGTGACGGCACCCGGGTCGGGTGGGGTCCAACCAGCCCAGATCGGATCGCCCACTTTAGATTACCACGTGGCAAAAACCTCTCTTCCATTTTAAAACAAAAAAGTTCGTTTATTAGTTAGTTTAGATGTGAGTTATGTGCATATTAAATTTTGTATAAATATATTTTTTTATTTTTTTTATTTATTATATTTGTAAATTAATTTGATTAAATTTTTAAAGTTATAATCTAAAATTTAAATAGTTAAAAATTATATGAAAAATGTTATAAGTTGCAATTCTTATCATACTAATATGATGAAAAATATATTTTAAAATTTTAGTAAAAATTCATATAATTTGATCTCGATAAGTAAAATAATTATCAATAAAAATGAACGAATGAAATATTATATTTTACAAGCGATTAGGATATCTATCTATATATAATTAATACAAATTTACAATATAAATATCTATTATGCATGTATAAATTATGAACATATACAGTAAAAGAATTAGTACATACATAATTAATTCATGCATAATTAATATTTATACAAATAAAACTTATAATCGCTCATAACGAATTTTCTTATATATGGATATCTAACCATGTAACAAACAATCTTTTTCATTTCATATTAATTATCATATATCTCGTTTACGGACCTTTTAGAACATGATAAATATAAAAAAAAATTGAACGAATATTTCAACTGACATACGATGGAGAGAATGTATCAATGAGATAGTGAATGTGATTCGGGTCGGGTCGGGGTGATGGGGCCCATTTGAGATGCCACGTGGAAGGAGAGCGATAGATACGAACGTGTGTGAAAATTTTTGTTGCAGTTCGCACGTGGGATAATGGGTGATTACGTGGGTAGAATACTCAATTATTTGTTTTATTTCCTAAAGTTGTCAGATTTTTTATGATAATATATTTTTTTAAAATTTATTTATAATATTTTAAATTAAGTTCATAAATATGTCAGAATCAAAATATATATATAATAATTTTTTTTTTACATTTTTCTACAAATAGTAATTCGTTGAACGGACATGGCATCCAATTGAGTTGTGCTTTGATATTCTTTTGGTATAATAAAAATCCTATTAAAATATTTAATTTGTAACATTACAATATTTTGATTTTTAGTAAGAGAGAGAAAGGGGTGACTACGTTGTGTAAACTAAGTGTTGTTCAGTTAAGAACTCACATATTCATAAGATGAAAGTGATGAAAATGAGGATATCTAAATAGATGTGTAAATATATTAAAAAAAAGACAAAATCAAGAACGAAGACATACGAGGTAAGACAAAAATGACTTTCAGCAACAGTTGAGATGATTCAAACGTGTAAAAAAAAAATACATATATTATATGAATTAATGAGAAGATGTGAGAGAACGATACTAATAGATTTAATGTAGAGGCTCGTGAAGACTAGGGGAAACACTAAAAAAATATGATTAGACAAATACAACACATATTTTACTCATTCATAAATTAACCCTATATAAGAGAGTACAAAAGTCAAAAATTACGATAATAGGTAGGCTAGTAATTTCTTATTTTACTACCTTAAATTTTTAAAATAATAATTATTTAAATTATGTTTTAATTAATATTATACTTAAATTTTGAGACGAACATAACAATTTAATAGCAGTGTTTTGTTTTTTTCCTATATTTGACAATTGACGTATTTGCCTTTACTTTACGTGAGGAGTAATAATATTCGTTTTGAAAATCTCAACTACCAAAAAGGTCAAAGTTAAAAGAAATTAAAATTACATCATTTATTTGGTGGTACAGAAGCATAACATTAATCATTTATTGAGATCTTTTTGCATTTCGGTTGAGAAAAAAAAAATCAACTGAGAAAATTCATATAATTGACTTTGATTTATTTAAAATTGAGATATATTTTTATTATTTATTTTATTTAAAATTTTATGTATATATTTAAAAAATAATAATTAATATAAATATTTTATCACGATATTCATATTAATTGATATGTAGTTGTAAGTCTTGAGAATAATTTTGAATAAAATAATTAATATCAAAGATAAAATATAAAATACTAATTAAATATTTTATATGTTAAAAATAATAAGTAAAAATAAAAATTTATTTTTGAAATAATAAACAAGTAAATGTGAACGAAATGTTTTTTTCTTAGATCTTGGCCATGTATAAGTTCACTTTTCTTTGAAATTGTATTAAGACATTATGTATGAGCAATTGATCATAGAATTGTTGTAATTTTTTAGAGTTTATTTTGAAGTTAAATTTTAAAAATTTTGAAATATTTTTTTCATATTTCTTATTTCAAATTACTCAAAAAAAATATTTTTCAAGTTATATTCTTTTCCAAATATAATTTTAATTTTAAATATCATTTTTTTCACTTTTACTTTATTTCAAATTTTATATTTTTTTATATCTAATAAATCTCTAATTATTTTATTTTTGATGTCAAATAAAAATAACTCCATCTTTTTTGTCTTCCCTTTTTGTTGGTAAAGTCCGTGGGAAATGCATGATACATGTTATTTATGCACTTACCCATTTACATGTTCATTGTGTTAATCATTGACTCTAATATTAACTACTAGACTAAAACAATTCATAAAATATTCTTGTCATGATGTGATATATCAATTTTGATTTAAATTCATATTATTATTTTAAAAGATGTCACACTATAAAAAATATCATTGCACTTTACATTTATTTTTTTTTAAGACAAAACTATAATTTGAAGTTTATGTATTTTATATATATTTACAATTAAATGTATAGCTCGTTTTACTATCTGAGTTAGCAATCTAATATTTATACGTATATAATGATGTTTTTAATACAAATATAAGATTAAGTTTTGAAAAATGCCAAGATTAAGTTTTACAAATATTTTTGCACTATTAAAAGTTAATATTTCTTCTTTTCATTGGGAATTAATTGAAAAAAAAAGGGCTATAGAGCATAATTTTTCTTTTTTTTTTCTAATTAGCTCACTAGAAAATACATTATGAAAAATGAAATTTTACTTAAATAATAGAAAACTTTCTAAATTTTTTGTATGAAAACATAACTATTTTTTCCTCCAATTCAATCAACATATATATGTGAAAAGGCCAATGAATATTTTTCTCCATAGAATTTAAGTGGGAAATAATATCTTTTTAGTAGTGATAGTGACTCAAATAATTAATGTTCAAAAAATCAAGATTATTGATTCTATATTGTGCTATAATTAATTATTCAAAAAATTTAAGTGGCCTGGGAAAATAATATCTTTTTAGTAGCGATAGTGACTCAAATAATTAATGTTCAAAAAATCAAGATTATTGATTTTTATATTATGCTGTAATTAATTATTAGGAATTTATTTTATAACATATTATAATTGGAGGTTGTAGTTAATGATTAAGTGCATCTTGATTAAGACCAATCACACAATAACACGATATAAATATGATAAATTTAAGTGCCCTAAACTATTACACATAGTTTAATAATTGAAAAAAGTGATATAAATAGTAACTCATAAAAACAACAATTAAGCAATAGTATATATTTTTTGTGCATTAACAAAGAGGTATTTAGAATTTTCAGAGAATGAATGTATTATTACGAAAAGGTAGATCTAAGATCTTCAGATTTTTATCATTGAATTCGATTAACTTTTTAATCTCAATTATAGATGTACATTGAATTATTATCAAATTCTATAGTACTTCGAATGTGAATTCAATCTATATTTAAGTATTTTTTTTATATAAAAATATAACAGTAACATATATGATTTAAACAGGAAAGCATGAATTCACGTGCAGCGGTGATTCAGGGGGCTCAAAATTTTAAGAAATAGACACATGAACTAACTGAAGGGAGTTCAACGTCTATTATATATACATAAATTCATTTTTATCATATAAAAATAGTATTATAATTTTTACCAAAAGAGGTTTGGATGAACCTGAGAATTGTTATGTGGCTCCGCTACTATTCACGTGAACTCACCCTGTACCCTTATGTATTTCTATATGTATATAAATATATAATTTTTTATATATAAAAATAATACTATACTTTTACCTAATAAATATAATTATTTAATTGATCAATCAAATATATAACTTATGAAATTATTAATTAATTTTGGTTGCATAAAAAAAGTTCTTTTTTCATGGACTTGGAAGGTGGATGTGGATGTGACCCATGGAAGAAAAAAACATACTAATAAATCTAATAGTTTGGTAAACTCGATTAGCTAACTATGGAAGAAATTAAATATTAAGCAACAAGGGGATCTTTTCACATTAATGATCACTTCATGAATTTCAACAAAAGGGTCTAAATACTCTTAATTATATTATAATAATTTTCACTAGGAAGCAGTATATGACAAGTACACTCAACATCCACTTAACTAACATCATTTAGTAGAACAAAATTGACATTTGATGTAAGGAAAAATATCATTATCGTACATAACAAAGACTTGTTTAGTCTGAATTAGTTTATATTTATGAAATTAAAATGTATAACTACTAATAACTAATAGTACTCTTAATTAAAATTATGTCTACCTGTCTCTTAAATAATCAAAATGAGTGGATTTAATAAATGATTGTAACAATGGCCCAAAAGAATGAGTGGTGGGAATGTGACAATGAGAGATCATGAAGATATGATTCTAGACACTAATAGAGTTAGAATTTTGGAATTACTGATTCTAATTTCACTACAAATATTTTACTCAATTTTGAATATGTTATTTATATATATATATTAAATAGAATTATTTATGTACTGTTTGGTTTGATGTATTAAATAAAATTGTAGATATAGATATAGATTTGTTTAAATCTATTGAACTCTGTTTAGCCTAACAACAGACTTGTGGCTTTGTATCTGGTTCTAAAGATATCTTTGGGAATTGTCCTACTGTAGTATGTATAAGAATAATACGAAATGGAGTATATTAATAATGTTTGTATCAATTATATTTGCATCATTATTCTTCTGTGTATTGTTTGGTTCGGTGTATTAAAAATAACATGCATCTGCTAATTAAAAGAAAATACTTATCTATAAAAATATCTTCTACAAATATAATTAAAAAAATAATAAAAAAAAGTTTTGAGAAGCACTTGAATAGTTAAATCTTTAACCATCCATGTTAATACAGACATTAAATTATCTTGCATTATTAATTATATTATAAATTTTTATATATTAATAATACACTCCTCGATACGTTCTGCCAACCAATCCAAGTCATAAATTCAAGTAAATCATTGAAAAAAGGATAGAGATTGTACTACTATTTGTATGGAGGGCTTTTGAATAAAGTACTTTCAAATGTTCAATGATGAACTTAAGGTCCATGGGTTCAATTCAATCACTATCTATTGTCTCTTATAATTTACATAGATGAAAATATTTTCTAATGTAAAGCTAAAAATCTTTGGTAATTCAAAAAAATTATTAAAGGAAATAGAAAAACATTTTTTTCGAAATGTGATAGTGCTTTATCTTGGGATAATAATTAATTTTGTCCAAACTCTAATTGTCTTGTACTCTTTCTCATCAATCTCAGATGGAGCCAAAGATTCACTATTTTTTGGCTTTGGGATATGATGGAATAAAGCAAAATGACTCTTTAAACTGTCTGCGCTTCTTTCAATTGTGAAGTAGCAGTTAGTCAATGCAACTTTTGACGTTCATCATGGGTCATCCGAAAACAGTCGCTCTATATTTTTAAACATAAGGGTCAGGTTGCGTACATCCGACCTCCCTTTATCCCGCAATGGGTGAAAGCCTTTGAGCCATTGGGGTAATGTTGATGTTGATGTTGATGATGATACGAAAATAGTTTCTTCCATCTTAGTTGCTGATTGGATTTGTGTCAATGGTGTTTCTCTGTCAAATATTAAAGAAAAAATGAATATCTTAAATTAAATCATAAATATTTGTATATACTTGAAACAACTCGCTCATAACAAAATGATTAGAAATTGACGCTCTAATAGTAGATAGGAAAAGTTACACAAAATAAACCTAATTTAAAATTATTTATCCTTAATAAACCTAATCTAAATTATTTACTTTTAGTGTATTTATGACCCAAATTATTTACCTTTCTATCCACTTACTCCTTTGTTGATATCAACATAAATACTATAAAATATACTCTGGCGGTATATATATATCATAACGGTATCATATAGAATGAGTTCAATCCTTTGTGGTATATAAGATTTTTTTAAGAAAAAATATAAAAAAAATTATTAAACTCTAAATTAGTAGAAAATATATTTGTTATGATACTCTGTCAGTATATTTTATAACGACCTGACCCAACACTGTGAAGTATTGTCCGCTCTTGGGCCTAGCCCATCATGGATTTGTCCCTTTGGACTCACCCCAAAAGGCGTCTTACAGTATATAGACTAATCTATTACTTTATATACCCACTGTGAAGTATTGTCCGCTTTTGAGCCTAGCCCATCATGGATTTATCCCTTTGGACTCACCCCAAAAGACGTCTTACCGTATATAGACTCGTCTATTATTTTATAACCAAACATCTCTCCTGTGTTTTGTTGATGTGGGATATCTCATCTCAAGATGGGTTGTTACATATACCCCCTCTATGATACTCCGTCGGTATATTTTATAACGACCTGGCCCAACACTGTGAAGTATTGTCCGCTCTTGGGCCTAGCCCATCATGGATTTGTCCCTTTGGACTCACCCCAAAAGGCGTCTTACAGTTTACCCTGCTTCATCGGGATTCGCCTAAATTCAGTTGAACTCTAGCCCCACATCGACAAGGCCAACACAAGACGACAAGGTCAACACAAGAGTAGCTCTGATACCATCTGTAACGACCTGGTACAAGACTGTGAAGTATTGTCTGTTCTTGGGCCTAACCCATAACGGATTTGTCCCTTTGGGCTCATACTAAAAGGCGCCTCACAGTATATAAACCAGTCTATTACTTTATATACCCAACATCTATCTTGTATTTTGCCGATGTGGGACATCTCATCTCAAGATGGGTTGTTACATATTTATATCATATCGATATCGTATAGGACTAGAAAATTATTAAAGTTATAAAATTATTTATTAAATTCTAAATTAGTAGAAAATATATTTTTTGTGATACTTCGTCGGTATATTGATGCTATATCGGTATTATATATGACTGAGCTTAATCATCTGTGATACCCTATTGGCATATGCATACTCTATCGTATATCATACAAGTAGGTATTGATATCAACATGACGTAGTGCGTGAATTTTTATATTAGGGGTGCAAATTTTAATAGTATGAGAATATAAAATGTAAAGGAGTATATAAATATAAATAATTTATTTTACAAAGAGTACAAACTTAGTTTTCCTAATAAATAAGGAAGCATATATATGACAATCTCTTTTTGATAAAATAAAAAATATAAATTAGAACAAAAATTATACGTTTGATTAGTTAAAGTACTTTAGTGTACTTATTTACCTTATTTCTTTATATTAATTAGGCGCTATCAAACGTATTTTGCTAAGAATTTTTTCATTCACTCTCTTATTAAATTATAGTTAAAAAGTCATAAAAACTCCTCGTTTAGCAAAATATGCAGATGAAATGTCAAATAGAAGTTTATTTTTTCAGCATTAAAGAATGTAACAGAATATTTAGTGTTCTCACACGCTTATAAGAATTTTCAACTTCAAATCTTGAAAATTAGGAATTCTTTATCACCTTAAAGGGCTAGTTATGTCTAGCCAATTCATAAAGATGGTCCTATTCAAGAAAAAATATTCAAATAAATCGAGGTTAACGTTCTTACTATTATCTCAAGCTTGTTTTTAACCCGAATTACTCATGATCACTTAAAATTGTGTGTCACCATAATGAGATATTCTAGTCACAGTCGATATTGAATACTGAACGTAAATCGAAAGAAATCAAAATGGATAAGTTAGCTTTCACATAAACCAATAATGGTTAAACCTCAAAACAAAACCTTTCTTTACGTAAAGAAAACAAGTACAAAGCCATTAATTGTTAAAATGATCCATTCGTGCATGAATTATTGATACAAAAGAAAGGGTCCCAAAACTTATGATGATGATAAATGAGTTGTATCAATTAATATTGAATGAAGACGAAATCGAAAGCCTTGAAAGTGAGACACTATTTGTCCTAGCTACCTGTTTTCTTTATCTCCACACATAAATTAGTACAAATGTACAATTATTTTTTAGAAAAAAGAAAGAGAGAAAGGGACATGATTACCACCAAATTACGATCTAGTGCGGAGACTAAAACTACTTTTTTCTTAATAAGAAATTTTGAATTTGAATTTTGAGTATAAAAAAAATTCTTAATTGGGAGTGTATTCCTAACTCATATTATGCTCATATTTATTATCATGCAATTATATTTTTTTAAAAAAATTATTATGATGTTTGACTTAACTTAAGTACATGAAGCATATGACGGTCGATTCCAGCTCACTGGTGCGGACATGACCTTATAAGCCCCTATCCCCTAACCCCACCCCATTTTTTCCCGAAAAACAAGTATTATGTATGTTCAGTTTAAAATACACGATTTTTTAGTATGTCTCGACACAAACCCCCACTAGTCTAGCTAGCTAGTGGGCAATTCTTTCGGGCGAAAAACTTGCCCCCATAAATTTCAAGTCGTTTTCAATTTCAGAATTATAAGTTTAAAGATAAAATATAACTATTAATCTTCAAATATATAGATCTTATCAGTATCTTTCTTCAGTAATTACTCGTGATCATATTTGAGATAATGTTTCATTATTTACTGTTGTTGCTTGTTACTTTGATCACATAAAACAGGCAATTTAACATCAAGAACTTGTAGACATTAATCTTCACTAAAATTTCTTATACACAAATATTATATTCTCTATTTGCCAATTTTTTCTTTTTATTTTTTTTCTAAAAAATGTCACTTTCTATAATTGAATCGGATTTAACTTTAAGAATTTTTAAAGACATTAATCAATACTAATAAATTGAGGATATAATAAAAAAAATTATCTTACCTTAATTTGTAAAAGATGACAAGTAAGAATAGAAATCAAATTATAAAATATTTAACAAGTAAATCCGAACGAAAAGAATATATTACATATACTAAATCAAATAATATCAAATCAATAGAAACAAAATAAATACTACTTCTTCTATTTCATTATATATGACTCACTTTTTTTTTTAGTCAATCTAAAAAAGAACAATGCATTTCTATATATTATACCAATTTAACTTTATAATATCTACTTATCTTAATGAAATAATTTATAGTGACACAAATATCTATCACTTATTTTAGACCACAAATTTTAAAAAAATTACTTTTTATATAAACTTTATATCAAATCAAACAATTTATATAAAATATGACGGAGAAAATAATATTCTCTCTGTCCCATTTTATGTAGTACCCTTTTTTTTGTTCGTCCCAAAATGAATGTCACTTTACTTTAATTGAAAATAATTTACTTTTAAAATTTTCTTTTTATTCGTAATGAAATAATTCTTAATCACATAAATATCTAAGTATGATTTTAAACCAAAAGTTCTAAAGTTTTTTTTTTTTTTTTAAAATATTACTCCCTCTGTCCCCTTCTGTGTGACACCCTTTTTTTTTTTAGTCCGTCCCCAAAATAATATCGCATTACTCTAATTGAAAAAAATTGGCTTTAGAAAATTTTTCTTTTGCCCTTAATGAAATGAATTTCAACCACACAAATTTCTCAAAATAATTTTACACCATAAGTTTCAAAAGTCTTACTCCCCCTGTCCCATTTTATGTGATATCTTTTTCTTTTTGGTCCGTCCCAAAAAAATATCACCTTACTTTAATTGAAAATAATTTAACCTTAAAATTTCCTTTTTATCCTTAATGAAATGATTCTCAGCCATACAAATATCTCAGAATAATTTTAGACCACAAGTTTCAAAAGTCTTTCTTTTTTTCTTAAACACCGTGTCAAGTCAAAGGGTGTCACATAAAATGAAACGGAGAAAGTACTTTTTTCTTAAACACCATGTCAAGTCAAATAGTGCTACATAAAATGAGACAGGGGGAGTATATCAAATTAAAAGATGCTACATAAAATGATATATAGAAAATACATACGCCCTCTGTTTCATATTAAGTGAATTGTTGGGTCATTTAACACATATTAAAAAAAAGAAATAAAGACAAAATTTAATCATATTTTTCCATTTTTACCTTTTTCAAACTCCACACACTCATTTAATGTATCATTTATTTTTCATATAAAATTCAACTTTAGAAACTTAATTAATGAAGGGTAAAATTAAAAAAAATTTAACGTATCCCTTGAAAAATAAATAATTCATTTATTTTAAAATATTAAAAAAAATTTAATAATTAATTTAATATAAAAAAATATTATATAAAATTTTGAATCCGCTTTTATCTATCGAGGTGGCGTGTAAAGTGGCACTGTGAAAGCACAGGAAACTTAAGAAAACAGCTAAAACTGTCGACCAAAGATTAATGTGATTGGGACATTGGAAAAGGAGTAGGGTCTTTTTTGATGAATATTATACGTCCTTAAATTATGTCATATCGATCCTATAGACAACTCTTTTACTACCCATATTTCTCATCATTTCTTTTTCTAGTAATGGCATCTTATGGTTGGATTCTAGTAATATTTCTCTTTTTTCACTTTTTATTTGTGCAAAACATATATATATATATATAAATGGGAAATCATAGCATGAGAATGTTCCCAAAAAAAATGCTTTGACAATGTCCATAGTTAATCATGCTATATAGGAGCAAATTTTATAAATAATAAATATATAAAATTTAATTATGATCCATATTATAGTTTGGATAATTATATTTCGTAACTATAGTTATTAGAGCGTTTGTACAATTCAGTAGTATTTGTATCCATTTGTATAATTTGTTATACAATTTGCAGTTTTTATAGTGTTTGTATATTTTGGTATATAATTCGTGCATAATATTCAAGTCAAACATTAACTTATCAACCGTTTATTTCAATATATCAAGTCAAATAATTTTAATTCTTCACTAAAAGTCTTATTATAATTTATAAACAAACACTAGAAAATTACTTATTAAATATATTAAAAAAGTACAATTCATATTTTTTTTAAAAGACCATTATTTCCTTACATAGTCATGATATTAGTGTAATGTTTTAAATTTTCTTTCAAACTTTTAAGTTTAAGTTAACTATTCTTTCAAACTTTTACGTTAAGCTAAATAATAGTAAAATATTGTCTAATATTTCAGATTTTTGAATTAAAATTTATCATCTATCAATAAAATTTCTGATAACAAGAATCAAAGAGTTGTTATTATAATAAATGAATCATATCTATTAATTTAAAATAACTTTTTAAGATTATATAATAACATATTAATTCTTTAACTATTGAACTATGAATTATAAACTCATGTTTACACTATTGAAGAAGCTTCTCAAGAAAAAGGAGAAAAATATTTTCTTCAATCATTTGTGAACAAAAGCGAAAATATAGTTTTTTAAAAAGATCTATGTTTTTTCCTAAATATCGATTTTTGGGGGCAAAAAATGAATTAAGATTTGTATTTTATTTTGTTTAAACAATCTAATCAATCAATAGTATGATAAGTGGATTTCTGGAGTTTTTTTTTTTTTTTCATTTTATCAACATTTTAGTAAGTTAACTCTAAAACATTTTACAAATAATCATGACACTCTATAAAAAGAGTTAAATAAAAATGAAAAAGTAAGATTTCATAGTAATGTATACAGTTGGTCGAAATATTATGAAGTAAAATATTTGTAAAAAAGGGGAAGAAAATAGGAGTTATAATATTGATCGAATACTATTTTGTTGATATATGAGTGAGAATGTGGTATATGTCTCAGGTTATGGAACAAGAGTAAAATTATTATTACAACTTATTTCTGTCACTTATTAAATAAATTAATTTTTCATTTGTATCTTAATTATTTTATATTTGAAATTTAACTAGCTAATTTTGATTTGCTCTAATTAGAAGAAACCGTTTTAATTAAGAATTGAAAAAATGTATTTATCCTTCCATACTCTTTGGTGATTCAATAATATCACTATATTCAACTTATAATTTTAGTTCTGTGCATTAAGAATGAAAAAAAAAAACCTCTCCTTTTGTCAGTTTTTCTTATTATATTTAGATTTACAATAATAACATATGCAGTGAAAATATACGTAAATTTTATCACTATAAAGAGTGTTTCGGGAAGACTCTCAGCATTACATTTAGTTGTAACACCCCAATTCTTTTTTAGCTAAAATCGAGTCATCTTTTATATGATATAGGATTTTAATTGATGATTGCTAATTGAGTATAGGTGTTAAAGTCAATTTCTTAGTTTGAAAATAGAATTGGAGATGATCTAAAATCATACGGACCCTCTAGTACAAAGTTAAGCTAAAAACTTTCTTAGAGTTTAAGTTTCAAAGTAAGATTTTATACAAGTTACGTGAACCAATGACTTGGAGGTTGTATATACATGCTAGGATCAATTCTTAAGTATTTAAAGTATATTAGGTGTGATTTAGAGTCATACGGAATCATTTACATCAAGCCAAGTCCAAAAAATTTCTGACAATTAAGTTTTCGTATGAGTCGATAAAAGGGTCAACTTCAAACGACCATATCTCCTAAAGTATAATGAGTTAGATGACCCATAATATATCAAATTGAAAATATTTGAATTAGCTTTCCAATGCATCTGATTTCGCCTTAATTAGAGTTCAAGTAAAAAGTTATGACTATTTTAGTAAAGGGGTGCAGAGCTGTCCAAAAGTCTGCGCCCAGAGCACGTCACGGACCAAAGTCGGACCCTCACTGGATAAACAATAACATTTTATTTCCTTTTATTTTGAGGGTATTTTTATCCTAAAACCTTTGGGGGTCTATTTAAGGTCCCAAAATACATAAAACGTCAGTTTTCATAATTAAAACTCTCTTCCTTTCACTCCTAAATATAAACGCTCAAGAATCATCAAGAAAATCATCAAGTTAGGATTAGCTATCAAGATTCCTCCTCAAGGTAAGTTATTCTTCATAAATTTCAATTTACCCAACCCGAATTTCTTCATCTATTTATGAATCTCTAATAGGATTTTTAAATTATAACCTAGGGTTTCAAGAAAACGAATTCAAGAATCCCAAGAAAAGGATTTCTTGACTCTTCTTCTTAAAAAATTATGGTTCTTCATCCAGAACTCTAAAGAGTCTAAGTCAAGAATTCAAGAATCAAAGAGTTTTCTTTCAAACCATGTCCTTCCAAGTTCTTTCACCTTAAAAAAACTATCAAGATTGAGGATTTTCTACAAGAAAGCGCATTCATCACACTTCGATGGTAATATCAACTTTCTAGGTATGTAAAGGCTATCCAAAAATATAGCATTGTTCTTCCATGTGCCCCAATGTGTAGATTAAGTAATAAATTGCTAGGTTATGAGTCTTGAGTAGTGATTCTTAAAGAACTTCTTGAACATTATCTTTAATTCTTGAACATTATCTTTACTTCTTGAACATTGTCTTTAATTTATATATATTATCTCAAATTAATGATCATCATACTTGTATCTATTAATTATATGCATTATTATGTAACTTTTACCTAAATTATATGTTTCTCCTTATTTAACACTACAAGAATGAACTTAAGGGTAATGTCTAGAGCCTTGATTGTTTGAATGTGATGATTGATGAAGTCTGAGTCTTGAGATGAGTGTTGTGATGGCTGAAATAGATAAAAGTGATATCCTTGAGGTTTAAATGAGTTTTAGATAAGAGTTTGAAAGGAAGAATTTATTTCTTGAGTTGATAAAATGATAGATAAGAGGAAGAACATGCCTTAGAGGGGGGTTGGTTGTATAACCAGTCTGACCTTGATAAACTTACGGGCATACTGAGTCTTAGGAGGAGTATTAGCACCGAAATGGATAAGAGTGAGCCCCACTCGTACTTATTAACTACATGGCCAGCGTAGGAGAGGATTGGATCGTAAAAGCGGATGTTTACTTTGTCCCGCAGAGGACTTGACAGACTTCTTTTGGGATCCTCGACAAACTCGTCCTGTACTCCGACAAGGTACCAGATGGATGTGGCAACGACATCTCTTTGTTGTATCATCACCGGGCTCATACGTGGTGGTTGTCGGTTATACAAACTCCCAAATAGGTTTCCTTGTTGATAGTACTCTAATGTTGATGTCATTGTATGATGTCTTGATAGAGAGTGAGGTGATAGAATTCTGTCCTTTACTCTAAGTTGAGGATGAGTGATTAAGGAGCTATTGTTATTGCAAATTATTTACTTTAGCCTATTTACATACAATACATTACATTTATGTAGTGACCGTGCATTTTCTTTTTTTTTATGATTATCATTGCTCCACTTGGAGCTATTGGCAGGCAATGTTTTAGTGCCTTTGGCACTTGCACATAGTGCTTTTGACACTTCCACATAGTGCTTTTGGCACTTGCAGTATAGTGCCCTTAGCAATTGCAGTAACAAGGCATTTCCTTGCCTATAAAAGGCAGGGAATTCTGCCTCAAAATGCACAAACACAAAGCAAATATATATACATATATATTTCTATACTACATAATATTAGTTGAGAGCTTTATTAGCGGAAGGGAGGTGTTTAATTGTGTAAAACTTCGACAATTTTATTGTAAGTTACTCCTATTTTTCTAAGTCTTTTATAACAAGATATTTTATAAATGAGTTTATTTTTGTTGTTTATTATGTGAAATATTTTTATAAGAAATTATTATTTATAAAATTAGTGGGAAGACCTTTTAAATATTTTTATTTGGACTTCCGTGTATTTGGGAATTGGAGCAAGAAAATTCAGAGTGTGTTGTCTACTATCTATGATTTGGATATCATATTTGGAAATTTCTAACTTTTTTAATTTATTATTTTTATTTAAACTATACTTTAAAATAAAAAGAAGAAAGGTGGCTGCTTCAGTAAATTGTACTTACCAGACGGTAAGCAAAGATGGAACTTATATTTTCATTGGTCAAAAATGATGGCAAAAATTAATTAGTTGGCACAAAAATATAGTAACATTTTTTCATGATATATGATAACATTAGGGTGTTAATTTTTAAATTTAAGAATCTTATTGTGATAATTATTTGACTAGATCGTGGTGCTACGGATTCCATTCAAAAATGAAAGGCTAAAGTATTATATTGACTAAGGCAAGTGGAGCTTAACCTTTGTTAAGTATATAGAATCTTGTACTTTCTGTGTGAGGTGTTGAGAATAATTTATAAATTTGTAAGGGCATCTTGCATGTTTTATTTCCATGAACATGATTATTGTGCATTTACTATGTGATTACTGTATATT
>JAOTQJ010000091.1:2151664-2176474 GCA_025642045.1 Solanum sejunctum | reverse complement strand
TGTCAAAGTCTAGTGCAGAGGCAGAGTATCGTGGGGTGGCAAATGTTGTATCCGAATCCTGTTGGCTTCGGAACCTTTTATTAGAGTTGTATTGTCTGATTAAAAAGGCTATTCTTGTTTATTGCGATAATGTAAGTGCTATTTGCTTATTAGAAAATCCAGTTCAGCATCAACGGACAAAACATATTGAGATGGATATTCATTTTGTCAGGAAAAAAGTTGCTTGGGGTGAAGTTCGAGTGCTTCATGTGTCTTCTCGACATCAAATAGCAGATATTTGTACTAAGGGCCTTCTACGAGTTTTATTTGATGATTTTAGGGACAGTCTCAGTGTCCGTAAGCCTCTCGCTTCGACTGTGGGTGTGTGTTAAATATATCTTATAAATATTTTTGTAATGTATATTTGGAATGTGTATATCTTATTTATATTTTTGGAATATATATTTGGAAGATAGATATCTTGTAGATATTTAGTTTCTTAGAATTAGGCTAGTCTCACGCCTAATTGAATGCTTAGCTTTGTAAATATTCTGATTTTGCATATTGTTAATGGTCAAGGAAAACATTCCCCTTCTATCATTATTAAATCGTTAGCACCGCCGCCAGTGTTCATCCTGAGCCAAGATCGAACTCTTCATGAGATTCATAGTTGCATTACTTATACCATATAGTGTGGGCGCTGACATTAGAATGACATCAACATACAAATTTTAATAACAAACAAATTAGTGAGATATTAACTGTGATTAATTAGAAGTATAAATATAAGGGGATATATGAATATAAATAGTTTGTTTCAAAGAGGCATGAGCTTAATTTTCTTAAAACATTGTTATATATACAGGTGTTCATGGTTCGAGTTGGATATATTATTGGTTAAAACTATAACCAAACCAATTTAGTCGATTTTAAAATTTCTAAAACCAAACCAAACCAAATTAAAAAAATAACCGTCAGTTTGGTTATTGTCGATTTGGATCAGTTTGATTTATTTTTTTGGTTACGTTTGTTGAGGGTATATATATCTCGATAGACAAAAACACCTAGTACATGAATAATCCACAAAAGGCAACTGTGGATTCAATTAAGTAATAGTACTAGAGTTATTATTATACGACCAAAGTGATTTAGTTAAGTAATACTAAAGTTACTATACACGAATAAAGTGATTTAGTTAAACAACACTAAAATCATTATACACCGAAGACCAAATATTCATAAAAAAAAAATCCAAGCTCAACAATCAAATTACTACTTGAGGAAGGTGGTACAAAAAAATTATATTACAAAACATTAATAAGCAAATTTTTAAATAAAATGGTAAAGTTGAAGATTTAAATTAATTAAAATATAACAAATATTTATATATTATTTATATATATAATTATTTGGTTCAATTTAGTTATTTTTGCAAATTTTTTTTAGTAAAATCAAAACTAAACCAAATAGTATCAGTTATCAAAATTTAAAAATTAAACCTAACCAAATCAAATCAAATTAAATATCAAATTTTTTAATCAATTTAGTTCGGCTGGTGGTTCGATTTGATTGTTTAACCATAACCATGAACAACCCTAACTACATGGGGTAATATTTTTCGAAAAGGAATTTCTACTGATAATGGGCCTTCTCTTCTTTATATTCGTTTATGAGGGCCTAGATCTTAGCACAAACAAGCAAAGTGGACTTCCCGTGAAGAAGATGATTCGGATAATTACATCAAATAGCCATTTGGTTATTTCAATTATTTAAAAAATGATTATTCGGTATAAAATCATATATTTTTAGTGTATATTTCATATACAATCAAATTATATTTACTTTTTGAGTATATCATAATATATATTTAGTAATAACTCATATATAAATAATTTATATTGTATAGTCAGTATATATTTTATATGACTTGTTCGCAAGCTATATTGTAAAGTCCCTATATATTTCCTATTCACACTTTTACCTAAGCTTATTGGACTTGGAGAATTGCTTACTACACTATAATCAAGAACTTAATAACACCCGATGAGAGCAATTGTGGAGTTGAAATTTTTATTTAGAGTTTACATTATATATGCAGTGTATATGTAACATATAATAGTAGTGTATAAATATGTATATATGAAACAAAGATTTTCTTATTAATACTATCTATACATGATGTGATTTTTCTGAGTCTATAATTCATTATAATTCATCTTTGTAAGCCATGTTCGAAATGCTAAGCTGGCTTTTCTCTGTCTACAGAATGTTAGTTTTATGATTAGAGACGCTAATATTAGCTCGTCAAAACATGATTCGTTCCATTTGTTTATTTACCTACAAGATATATTTAACAAATAATTATCTTTGTAGCCCCAGAATGTTTCAGTTTGGCTCTTACCTATTATCTGGATATACTAAGAAAGGTACCAATATGGTATCAATATACTAACAAAGTATCACAGAGAATTAAGTCAGTCCCATATGATATCGATAAAGTATCAATATATCCAAAAAATATCACGAAGAATAAATTTTCTAGTAATCTAGAGTTTACTAAATAAGATTGTGACTTTAATTAAAAAAAAGAGCCCAAAATTATCGATAGGATATCAATATACTGATGGAGTATCATAGAGAATATATTATCCACTAGTTTAGAGTTTAATAAATAAGTTTGTGACTTTAATAATTTTCTCTTAATTGTTTATTTTTTAAAAAAAGAACCCAAAGCTATATGACACTGATAGGTTAGCAATATATGGATGGAGTATCACAGAGAATTAAGTTCAGCCCTTTATCATGCCGATATGGTATCAACAAAGCGATGAAGTATGACAAAATATATATTTTTCACTTATTTAGAGTTTAATAATTTTCTTTTAATTATTTCTTAAAAAAAAAGAGTGAGCATAATCCTATATGATACCAATAGGGTATAAATATACCGCCAGAGTATCTCAGAGGATTAAACTCATCCTATATAATGATTAATGCCGGTATGGTATCAATATACCATCGGAGTATCACAGATGATTAATTCATAGCAATCATGCCGATGTTGTGCTGGCATCATGGGCAAAATAAAATAGATGAAAGTGGGGTAAGAGGGTAAATAGTTTGGATTATGAATCCATTAAAGATAAAAAAAAATTGTATAAATTTTATAAATCTCATACTTTATAACCTGAATTCCTTTTTACACCAACTATTTCCTAAATTACTAAAAATTTTATATTTTTAGGCATTTTGATACCTCAAAATTCGTTTGATGCATGTCGAGAAAAAAAGAAAACAAATCAATCGGTTCCGCTAAAATGGGCAAAGTGTCCAAACAGATTGCAAAGTAAAAGGGAAACTGAATCCGATTATTGGAAGGCCACAGGAAAAGAACATAACATGAAGTCTAGTTTAAATATCATTGGCACAAAGACAACGCTGATGTTTCACACTGACATGGCACTTAAAGGACAAAGGACACAATGGATAATGCATGAATATTGCATGATCCGGAACGCTAATTATCAGGTAATTATGAGCTCTGACCTATCCCTTGGGGATTGATCCTCTTCATGTTATGAACTTTCTACCTTTTCAGCTAGTACCGTTAGTTGTTTGATGTAACACCCCATGAAATTACTAAAATGCTCTTAAACTTTTATCGTGCGCATAACGTGTCTTCCCAAGCGCTGATGAAAAATTCGAGATTGAATTTGCGATCAGTGCAAAAAACTGAGTCAAAAAATGGTCTCGACTCGGCTTTATCCCGAAAAAATGCGAATTAACTTTTTCAAAGAATACTTAAAACAGTGGGATTTTCGCGCACCTTCTGCGACGTGGAGAGGATGCGGAACCACAATTTTCTATTTTTTCAAAAAATTCGATGAGAACTGAAATTCGTAAAAAAGTGTATAAATACACTAGTGCATGGGGAGCTATTTTTTTTCTTTTTTAATCGGGAAGGGCAATTCCGTCCTTCCAAATGTATTTTTATATTTCCAATATGATTTTTAGATGTATTACATACAAAAGGGTTTTAAAATCCAAAACCATCCTAATTCTATTATTTTTACGCTAAGTCAGAGAGAAGAAGAGGAGAGACAAGTGAGGGTTCCTAGAGAAGATTCGATTCTCAGATATGTAAAGGCTACCCAAAAGCATGGGATTGTTCTTCCATGTGCCCAAGGTAGAATTAGGATGTATGATTAATCCTTAAAAAGTCTTAAATTGTGATTCTTGAAAGTTTCTTGATTTTTAGCATGTAATTCTTGAATATTATCTTGAGTTCTTGATTTTATGCTTTAAACTATACTTTACATCCTCAATTGATGATCATCACGTACAATGTTTACTATATATCTTCATTACTATATGATTATGATTTAACCCTTGCAAATTCTCTCTGTAAACACTTGAATAATTAACTTAGGAGGATGTCTAGAGCCTTGATTCTCTACATGTGATGGTTGAATGAGTCTGAGTCCTTAGTTGATGAGTGTTGATGACTGTGATAGCTGAAATTATATTGACAGAGTCAGATAGATATATTCCCTTGAATTTGAAAAAATAGTCTTGCCCGTAGCGGTTGAGTGATGGGAATCCTTGATGAATTGATAGACTTGTGAGCATGTCGAGTCCTGGGAGAAGTATTGAGCACCAAAAATGAGTAAGAGTGAGTCTCACTCGCACTCATTACCTACATGGCCAGCGTAGTAGAGGATTGAACCATGAAAATGGATGTTTCCTTAGTCCCAAAAGGAGGACTTACTATTATTATAAACCCCTGATGTACGCCCTTTTACCCCGGTAATGTACTGGGCGGATGCTGCAACGATATCGCTTCGTCCTATCGTCACCGACTCATAGGTAATGAGTGTAAGTTCAAGAAATTCCCAGATAGATTTTATGAGGATAGAACTCCGATGTGCTGTGATGGTTTAATATTTGATTCATAGTAAGGTGATAAAGTCTTCTCCCTTACTCTAAGGTGAGGATGAGTGATTGATGAGAGATTATTATAATGTTTCCTTTTTTTCTTTAGCCAGTTTTACATACCGTACGTTTCACATACTAATGTTCCTTTGGCGTTGTATCATTTTATGATGCAGACACTGCAGATAAGGGACTTTAGCAGCCCAATCGTTGAGGTTCAGAGCTTTGATCCCAGTCTGTGGTGAGTCCTCCCCAGCATTTGGAGGATGATTATTTATTTATCTTTATGTTAGTATCTCTTTTGAATGTGATACCCTTAGCCTGTCATGATGCCTTCTTAGATGTTAGTTATAAAGGCTTCATAGACATAGATGGTTGATGGATAGTGTCGGGATGGTTTATTTCCCGTTTCCTTTCTTTGAGACATTTATTCATATTATCTTTTGTTAGTTGACTACTGTATTGAATCTTTCATTGATGAAGTGATTGAACGATGGAAAAGAGACTCAGTGATCCGCTTGGAGGCTAGCAATAGTCTCCGAATGCCAGCCACACCTAGGGTACCCTCCCGGGGTGTGACATTTGATCTCTGAGTAAATATGTTGTTTCTATGAATTCTTAGATATCTGACGTAAGTTTTATGGGTTTTTTTGTCTAATAGATACTTGATACTTAAAATTAGGTGTTTAAGCTGGGTAGTTGATATTTGATTAAGTATTTTCGTGTTTTTTATAATGATACTCATCGTTGGAATATGAGTTTTAGGTACTTGATACTTTAAAAATGAGCGTTTGTGCTTATCAAACTATTGATAATTGATAGCTGACATAAGTTTTATGTTTTTTAATCTATTAGATACTTGATATTTTAAATTATATGCTTGATCTGGGTAACTAATACTTGATTAAGAATTTTCGTGTTTTTAAGAATGATACTCATTGTTGACATCTAATTTTTACCCTTCATAGTGTCAAATTAATCATCGCATCTTTATTTCATTTTAACAGTTTTTAAACAATTATTTAAAAAAATTAAATTAAAATGGGCGCGTGAGGGCCACGCGCCCCTAATTTCCTCCTCTTCTCCATCTTCCCAGACCGTTTTCCCTATTTTCCCCCTTTTTCATTTCATTCGACTAGAAAAACAGGCACGCCAATGACCCACAACTGATAGCCCTCTGGTTCTCCTCAACGTTCAACCCCAATATCTCCCCTTTGTCAACCTTTATGATCTTTATTCTGCAATTGACGGATAAAAGTTGAGGCGCATTGATTTCCAAGATTCAAAATTCAAAATCCCCAAGCCAACCTGTTCTTCATCCATTTTCCCCCCTTAGTTTGCCCTAATTTTGGGGCTATATAATCCCTTCTCCTTCGTTTTAGAGGGGCGGGGGGTTGACAGTAGAGAATCCCAGAAAAATCCTAGCAAATTGATAGGCAGTCGGAATTAGCCATCTAAAACTAAGAAAGCCTTAACAAAACTACTCGATTTGTCATAATCATTTTAAGCTCAAAACCCTCGAACTGATTCCCCAAAGCTCTTGGTCGAAGCAGGGGCAAACGACTCTTTGGTGGTGTCGAAGCTTCGTCAAGCTCATCGTCCTCAGTTCGTTGCCCCAAAAAAGGTAATACTCAATCATACTCTTTGTTTCGAGTTTCGCATACTATGTTCAAATGTGAATGTTGAAGTTATATCAAGATCTTCTGTTTGCGCTTTGTTTGTTGACTGAGAATCCTGTAGTGATGAGTTGATGCTACGATTTTACTGTTAAATAATGGAATCTGTGTTGCTCAAAGATTTTAGATTTATACGTCCATCTCAGGAACTCTGTTTATTGCTGAGTTAAGAACACTTAACGCTACGTGTGTTAAATGATTTCTAGTTAATTCAATGTTGGTTTTACCTCTCTGGTTTAAGCTTATTACACCCTTGATTCTCAATTAATAATGCCTCAAAGCGTTTCACCTTACTGCTTTCTATCTTGAAAACTAAGTCTTTGACCCAAGTTTAAATTTTGATAAAAATGATTTCAAATCGTAAGCATTTGCCATAAGGGTTCGTCTCTATTTTGTGCTTGTCGTAGTTTTACTTCTGCAGCTGTCATTATTTCAATACGTGTTTATTCTGAAGTTATAATTGTCAAATGTCTTTGTTTAGATGTTCTCGTTAGCTCTCGTCTTCCATTTTTAATCTTTGTTTAGTCTGGTACTACATTCTTGATTTAGATCGAGAAATGTGCTTGTATGTTACTGTGCATTGACTGAGGTTGCTGCTGCCATCAAATATTATTTGTTGATTACACTATTTAAGTACAAGTTTGATAGTATGTAATTTTTAGGATTATTTTCCAATCGTTATAGAATGTTACAGTCATATTACCATGAACATGGTCTGTTGTCAAGGTCACTGTAATATTGTTCCTATTCTAGGTCTTAGATAGTCACACATACACCTTTGTTGCATTAAGCCATGGTTTAGAAATGGACACATGGTTTTGCTCACTGTTTGCATCCAGTCAATCTGTTGTTGGGTCAAAACAATATCGTGTCGCCTTACATTGCTATAAGTTTTGCTCCATTTTCATATTTATCATGTATTAAAACTCTTTCTCGACTATTCTGGATTCGTGATCAGGTTAGCGACTGTCATATTTATTTTATTGACTAAGAGTTGAATGGTTGTGTCATGTTAAGATTTTCCTGTTCTGTTTACCGTGATGGTTGTTAAACCATTGGCCTGTTATTTGGTTCATTGTAATGCATTTATTTCTTTCAAAGTCTCATTCTTGATTGCGGGTTAAAATTGGACCTAGAATTCAAGTTTAAATCTCCTTGCTTGTTGCCTGTTCTCCCAGGTGCTTACTCCCAATACATATATTTAAATGCCTTAGGTTTAAGAAATTGGACTCCTCACAGTGCTTTTCCACAAACTGTATTTTCAGCTGTCAAGTCATGTTTTCACCCTTGAATTTGTCCAAACTTTAGTATATAAAATATGATGTGATTCTCATAAGTTGTAGAATTTTAAGTATAAATCTCAGTTTATATGTTGCTATGTTGAGTCACAAGTTTAATGATTTATGCTTGAGCTTGTGTGATATCAATCGCTATGCTAAATGTTTCGTGGATCTAGAGGTTATCTTTGTTTCTAATGCGTCTTTCAATATTGTTCTCTAAGTTATCATATTTGTTCCTAACGACAGGCCTTAGAGTTTAGGGTGCATCTCTATTTCATTTCTATTTATCCTATGCTGAGTAGGGTGATTAATCCATGTCTTTTTTCTTTGCATGAACGATGCTCCGAGCCTGTTTGGACTCACCATTCTGTATTCCTTGGGCCATGGAAGCCCAAACTCCCTCTTCTTTGAGTCAGCCTAATTCCAGGAGAAAGAAGTTGTTATACAGATCCCGGGAGGCAAAAGTTGCAATAGAGATAGAAATGGAATAAAGGCCCAAAACCACTTCAACTCTATTCTTTTATTTTACCTCGTTTGCATGTTTGTATGCTAACATTACTTGTTATATTGGTTTCAATCTAATTAAATTCCCCGACATGTCGAACATTTATTTTATTTTTTGTTTTTATTTCATTTTAAAAAAGTTGGTTTTTGCATTAAAAAATATTAAAAAGGGAAAGATAAAAATAAAAATGTGATTTGTCATGTTTAGTCAATTTTCAAGTTTAGTTAAATGTTTTAGTTTAGTTGAGTCTAATCAAATCTTTTCAAGTTGAGTAAAAAATCTTTCAAAATCAGTCAACCTTTGTCAAGTCAAAAGTTAGTCAAATCACTTAATCGTTGGATAATTACATTTAGCGGCTATTTCGAGTGCGTAAAACCTTCTCGAAGTGAAAATGTGAATCTGAACCTGTTTTTCTGGATTTTAAAAGATTTTTCTGTTAGATCTTTTAAAATATTTTATGTTTTCCTAATTATCTGCAAAATTAGGTGGCGACTTTGTTTTTCCTTTTGAGTTTCGAGAATTAATTTTTTCTCAAATTAATTGAGTCTTAAACTGATTTTTGATTTTCTTTTCAAAAAGCCATTTTCATGATAACACTCATCATTGGAATCGGAGCTTCAGGTACTTGATATATTAAGAAAAAGTGTTTGTTCTTATCAAACTACTGTTAATTGATACCTGACATAAGTTTTATGTTTTCTGTCTAATAGATACTTTATACTTAAAATTAGGTGCTTGATCTGGGTAATTGATACTTGATTAAGGATTTTCCTATTTTTTAGAATGATACTCATCGTGGGAATCAGAATAGAGACTGTTATGAAGAAGTAGATGAAAAATGAAAGACTTTAGATTTTGGCCGAGGAATTGGAGACTTTTCAATTTCTTCCCTTTTGTTTAGTTTAAAAATAATAATAAAAAAAATTTAAATTAAAATTAAAATTAATCATGAAAAGATTGATTAGACAACTAAAAAATAGAAAAAGATTAATCATGAAGATTATGTAGATATTGATTAAAATACTTTAAAATTAAGTTTTGGTGGAGGAATTGGAGATTTTTCAATTTGAAAAATAGTTCGCAAGAATTGATTCTCAAGAAGGAAGAACACTTGAGTATTCTAAAAGAAAAGATTTTTATAGAGATACTTTCACACGTGTCTTAGTTTTGCATTTGTTAATTGATTTGTGAAGAAAATATTTGAAAATTTCTCCTCTTTTTTGTTTAGTTTGAAAATAATTAATAAAAAAATTAAAATTAAAATTAATAATGAAAAATTGATCAGACAACTAAAAATTAGAAATATTATGTAGATGTTGATTAGAATACTTAAATTAGAAGATAATTTAAGATAAATTAAGAAGGAGAGAAAAATAATATTCTAAGTATCTACAAGTTGGAGAACGAGAGTAGAAATAAGAGATTTTTGTAATTTTTTAGGATGGTAGGGATTATTAGAAAATATAATAAAATATATTATGTAGTTGTGTAATTTTTCCTAAATAATTTAAGTTGGATCCAATTTGAGTAAATAATTTTACATTGGATCTATTTTGTATAATTCTTCTCAATATTTTTCTAATTTATCAAACATAACAACATCACTATTACAAAACCGTAAAACGCATACAAATTCAGTAAATCCTTGAATATTTACAACAATTTGTACTCTTCGCAAAATAGTTGGTACATCAACGTTCAAATACCAGAAAATAAATGTGTATAAATTTTGTAATGCAATATATGTGTATAACTATATAAAGTTCAGGTAACGTATACACATAGATTCTTTGTAAAGTTTCTGTAAGATTTATGTAAAAGTTCATGTATGGATCCTGTATATTTTGTATAAAAGTTCATGTTAGGAAATGCAAAACATATTTCAAAAAATTTATGATTGAAGCTACATCCTAATTTGACGTATCATTCAAATAGTATAAAGTTAAAAATTATAATCAAAATGTATCCTCCTTTAACAAAAGGTTATCTTATGATATGATTAATATTGTTGTTCATCAGGAAAATACTGTGGTAGAGTAATAGATTCTTATCCATCATTAATAGGAGGTTTTAGGCTCGAATTTGAGATATAAAGTTGCCTCTGATAGGGAGCATTTCATTTCCAATATAAGATTTTTTGACACAAATCCAAATTGATCGAGTTACAAAGCGATCAATTACTATATAAATAAATAAATAAAAAGGTATGAAATACCTATGATAAAACGCGTTCAACTCTCCAATATGAAATTTCTTAAAGCAAATCTAAATGAGTTGGGTCCAAAATGAATATCAAATAATAGATGACAAAGAAAAAAAATTATATATAATCTGATTGCCACGACGGAATTTACAAATCATTCAAGTAGAATAAAGTTCAATTTAGTAGCAAATATTTCTTTTTCATAAACACGTTTTATTGTGGTACAAACAAAAAGGACAAATCCCAAGAAACATAATAACGCGTTTTTTTTTCCTTTATATATATGTTCATATTAAAATATTTAGAATTATGAAAAAAAATAAATACAAAACTCATTGAATGGGCATTTCTAAAAATGTCTCAAAAGTCGCAATAATATAAAGATTGATACTTATTTAATAGAGGACCTTGACAACCCCATCCATCGTTGGTTGTGTTCATTTCATCTATCAATTTTCTTAGAGACAAAATCCAACAAAATGGTCCAAATATCAATTTATTGATTGAATTTTCTAATAATTGTTTTCCAAAGGCCCCAAAATTAATGAAGCACCGAGTTAGAAATATCATTTTCTTATGGACCCATTCATGAAGAAATGAGACCAACTACAACTCATTCAGTCAGTGGCGAAATCAGAATTTTGATTAATGTTCAAAGTTTGAATAAGTAAACACATGAACTAAGTCGAAGGAGATTCGATATCTATTATATATACATAAAAAATTATTTTAACTTTGCGTAAATAATATAATTTTTTGCCGAAGAGGGTTCAGACGAACCCCCTCAATATATATGCTGGCTCTGGCCCTGACTAAATTCATACAGTATCAATGCATTTGCATTCTCTTCGCACATTTAGTCGGAAAAAAGTTATCTTAAAATTAATTATACCCCCTCAATATATATATGCTGGCTCCGGCCCTGACTAAATTCGTACAGTATCAATGTATTTGCATTCTCTTAGCGCATTTAGTCGGAAAAAAGTTATCGTAAAATTAATTATTTCAAGATTATTATTCTATCATCGATATGCAAGAAGTAACACTCTAGTTTTGAGATATATTATTTCACGATAAATTCATCCTAAAATTTATTAGTTATCCCTTCATACCTCATATCAAACGAGCCCATCTATTCTAGTATTAGCTGTCTCCATAATTTTCCCATTCTTTTGCATCTATTATGCACTTCACAACCTGTTTCCTCTTTGTTTTCATGTTTTCTTTATGTCTCAATAAAAATAAGGAAAAAAACGTAAATAGTGTGATTTTGCTTAGTTACAGAAAACGTAATAGGCTAAGAGCATTTTAGTTTTGAAACGTGGTGGAATATATTGTATTTGTGCTCATAATGATAGTGAAATATGTTGCCTTTGCGTGCGTAATAAGTGTATTCAAGAGTATATAATATATAAGTAGTAGAATATATTATATCCGTATGTATAATAATAGTAAAATATATTCACAGATTTAATAAATGTATTTATGCATGAATTTAGTATAAAACATTTTACAACATTAAATAAATTAAATAATTACAATCAAATTTATATAATTGAAATTTAGGAAAAAAATATTAAAACTAGAATTCTAATTATACTCTAACTAAATTAGTTATTATTTCTTTTTACAATATAAATCAAATCTAAATTTTTCATATTTCTCTCTCAACAAAATCATCATAATTAATAAAACAATTCTTCACCTAAAATACTACTGCTTAAACTTACAAGAACTAATTCTTCCATGCTTCAACTTGTTAATCTTGGAGAGAAAGAATATATGCATCAAACTTCATAATTTGTGAAAACTTTGGAAATGATATTAACTTTTTCTTTTTTTTTCTTTTTTTAGAAAACAGAACTTAAAGAAATATTGTAAGTGAAAATACAACGTAAAGAACTGCATCAAATTTTAAAATTCAACTATTACGTTACAGAGAGATAAATACAGAGTTAAAAAGATAAGCCAAAAAAAAAAATATGGAAAATTTTTTTTTGATTGAGAATCCAACATGGATGAATTTATGGAAGCTATATTTTAGTCCATTTCAACTCAAGTAACTTCGGAATAGATCAATGAACTTTCTCATTAATTAACTAAATGAATTTTGATCCTTCAAATTCAGCCCAACTCAACCATTTAACATTTTTGGTTCCAACATATAATTGTCTATTTGACTATATGACCTCTTATAAATTAATGCCTAGTAACTTTTGTAATCTCCAAAATACTTATCTTAAATCATACTAACCTTAAATTATCTCTTTATTCTATTTTTATTATTCGTTCAAATAAGAAAATGATCAAAAAAATATAATTCTTTTTTTATGTAGTGTTAGTTTAATAAATTTCCAACTTTTTATTTAAAATCAAAATTTACTGATAAACAATAAACATTCATTCTCCAATATACTTGCAAATCATGAAATGGACATGAATGATTCGTGTAAAAATAAAACTTTCCTGAACAAGTTAAAGTGTAAAGAACACACATTGTTACAACGAGGTAATCATAATACTATAACTTTTTTTCGGTTCATTTTTATTTTATTAGTAATTTTCGAATTTCGATATATCAAAACAAGATCGAATTTTTTTTTTGAATTACTCTTGGCATTAAATATTTTTCTTCAAAGCATTTTTTAAAATATGAAATATTATAATAAAATATTTATATTAATAATATTATCTAATTAAATAATGACAAATAAAAATGAACGCAAAAAATTTGTGATTTTTACAAGTTTTGATATGGAAAAAGCCAACATATTTCACATCTTAAACCAAACAGTACTAATTTATTGGACCTGTTTTATTCAACCGTTTTGACTTTTGAGCAATAATATTGCATATAGTTACGTGTTTAAGCTCCAAAACAGCTGTTTTTGTTCCTCCTCGCTTGTACTTATTTTAAATTTTTTTATTTTAATAAAATATTATTAGATATTATATCTAGTGGTAAGACTCGAAGAAAAGACACATCTTTAGTTCCTTTACTATAATATATTTATATTTTAATTTGAATATTCAATTTTGACTTGACATAAAATTTAAAAAAATAAAAATAAAATTTAAATTTTATGATTTTAAATTAAAGATGTACAGAATATATCAAAATATCTTTTAATTTTGTAACCTCATAACATATCAGGTGAAAAATTGAAATAAAAAAAATATTTTTCCTCCTACCAAACACACCCATTAAGTTCAAAATCAGACTAAAGCTGAGAGTTTAATTTTGAAACGTCAGTTTCCAAAGGAATAGTCAATAGTTCAATAATTAATTGGTTAGGCATGAAAACAGTTTAAAGCAGCTTTCAAATTTCCATTTATATGAAGGTTTAATTGGTATTGGTCAATAGCAAAAAAAAGGAGTTTGGTCATATGTCATGATAAGCTCCCTATATTTATTCTCTTGTTAATTATAGTGAAAGGAAATAAATTTAAATACTAGAATAAAAAAAATTTTAAATGCCATTTTTTAAAAAATATTTTAAACCGTTAATTATTATAATTTATAGTACAGTTTTATATAATTTTCAAATAATAAATGTTACCTCATATATTCTAATTTATGTAGTACTGAAAGAATTAAATCAAATTTTTTTATATATCTTCAAAATTCGTAAGTTGCTAATTATTGTGATATATAGTACTTTTTATAAATTTTCAGATAATATATGTTACTTCCTTGGTTCTAATTTATGTAACACTGTAGAATTTTAAAGATTAATCAAAATCTTTTTTATGTCTTTACATATTTTTAATCATTAACTATTGTACTTATACTATATTTTATGTTATTTTTGAATAATATGTGTTAACCAAATTTATGTAGTGTTGATACATTTTTGAGAATCGTTTAAATTTCTTATATTTTTTAAATTTGTTTTACTGCATTTCAAGTAATATGAGTTACTTCCTTTATTTTAACATTTGATACTGATAAAATTTTGAGAAACTCAAACTTTTTATAAGCCTTCTATAGATTTTAAGTTAATTATTATAATTTATCATATTTTTTATATAACTTTTAAATATATAATAACTTTTTTAAAAACTAAAATAAATAAATTAAAATGAAAGAAAATAATCTTGAAGTGATCAAAATAGCTCTGGGTAGCAATCTAGCAAGACAACTGATAGATGTTTTCCCTGAGTGCTTCTACATAGAAATACATAAAAACCTAAGATTAATTTTATTTTATGTTAAATAATATATTTTTATCCCACTTAACAAATGATTTCTCAAAAATACAAAACAAATAAACAAAAAGGTTCGTGTCAATAAATCGGTTTAATGGAAAAAATGTTTACAAAAGAAGACGCTTATTCTAGATCACTTGTTGTCTTTGAATTAATACACATATATAATTTTGATTATGTTGAAATAAGAATTAATTATGTTTAATGATTTTAAGAAGTAGAGGTACATTGAAAAATACTATAGAGAAATGATTAGATAAGAGTATATGATGTCATTTTTAATTTATCGACAACATGATTTAGATAGAGAGTTATAAAGGACACGAATGAAGACAGAAAATTAGTGGTAGCAATGTATTGTCGTGTCATTCATACTAATAGTTGTGATATTGCTCAATGCTCCTGTAATTTTTTATCCTTTGATTTTTGTTGCTATTTATTATTTCTTGTACGTCGATTATTGTATTATTTTTATATAGTTATTATCCTGCTACTATATGTTGTTGGGAAAAAGGTTAGAGTTACCCTTGTACTCTTAGAAAAGGGTCGTATTTATCTTTCATAATACTTTTTTGATATATTTATCCTCATCATCCAACTTTAGACACATATTTGTTCTTGGATCGTTAAGTATCATATCTCCATTTTTATTATCTAAGGCCAAATATATGCCTAAAGTTGGATGATAGCAAAATATATATATATGACGAAGGACAAGTATGACCCTTTTTTACCAGTACAAGGTAAAATCTAATCCTTTTCCTATGTTGTTTCTGTTACTATATGCTACTTTTTATACTTCTATAATTATTTCTTTATTCGGATTGATTTGAAATATTTTTTTTTTGAGCCAATCGCCTATCAAACACATTATTCTCTACCTTTCAGCCATAAAAGTAGAGGTAAGATAAATCTTGTGACAAAATCTGCATATACTTGTAAGACTCTACTTTGTAAGAGCATGCTAGATATATTGTATGTTCAACTCATAAACATGCAAAAAAAAAAAAAAATTAAAAAATTATGTATCTCCAAATAATTTTGGTTAGGGGTTGAGGTAGATTAAAGATTTAAAGTTTAAGAATTTCTACATTAATTTCAAGTTAATAATATAATAATAACTTGATTCACAATGAGATATTTAATATACTTGATAAAGTTTTAAATATACATACAAATAAAAATAAAAATTATTGAATTCACGTGAACCTCACATCTTTATATTGCTCAAGTCACGAGCTACCTTGTACAATATCAAAGAATAACGTGACCTTAATTAGCACGCGATAAACCAAAAACTAACACAAAAATTAACCACTAAATCAAACAAAGAGGAGAAATTAACATGTATGGAAAATCAAATAAAATTTAGCTAGATAGAGTATTATTTAACTCAAAATTGGCATTATCTATAACTAAGTACACAAGTAGACCCACGCTAATCATAATTATAACAATCATTAGTCAATGAAAATCCAGTCAAGCCAAAAAATGTTAATTAAACCTCCCTTTCATGATAATGATTAGTACTCATCTTTTAATTACGAACCCAAAAGATTGATACATGAGAAAATGACCCTCTCAGATATTAATAAATTAAATGAGACCCACATGACTTTAATCAGATTATTACTTGACAATAGCACCATTGTGAGACGGTCCGCGCCCATTTTGCCAAAATTTTTCGCGGATCCTTAGCACAAAACTCTAAGGCCATAACAACTGGCTCTAATCCTAGCCGTTTGGGACCTATCAACTTTAATTTTTTTTTAAAATTCAAAAAGTTTGGCATTTCTTAAAATTTGAATTATCACCAACAAAAAATTATACTATATACAAATAAATATTAAATTTTTCTACATAAATCATGTTGTAGTGTACACATACACTAGTCCCACATTAAGATATACTCTATTTACTTATCCATAAAAGATTTTATTCCAATTATATTATTAATTGGTTTAAAGTAAACAATAGTCCTAAAATTATCATCAAACTAGTCGATATAGAGTTATTTTATATATAAAGACAAACAAATAAGTGTATACGATTATTTCTTTAGTAAACACACTAAATTCAAGTATCACTTATTAGTGTTCTTCATAAGTTTTAAATGAAAATATAAATTTTATTGTGCACCCAATAATTAGTCTGTCTAATTTTTGAAACGTCCTATGGTTTTCTCACTCAATCTCATAAAAAGCAAGTCTAACAAGATCTGTCTTTTAACTTATTTTCAAATATCCAATCCTTATCATGTAGCTGACATTGCTAGATACTTTGCTACAAAGCAAGATTTTTTGAATACGTAGGGCATAATTTTGTTTTCTTTTAGTGCTTCCACCTAAATCAATAATGTTAATGTTTTGCTACAACCACTCAAGGATAGAACGACAGTGATACGCTAATAAGTTCATTCTGATCTTGGACTCAATACGTTGAATATCTATAACATCTTCACAAATTCTATTTATTTAACTATATTTGTTGCTTTAATTCATATCTTAAAAGAACATAATATGAATGAGAAATCTATTACAAAACTAATAAAAAGAACGATATTACTATCCAAAAATTCTTCAAGAGTTAAACATGATATGCCTACAATAGCTGAGCTTATCATAAGGAGGAAAGGAAGTATGAATAATGAGAGTAATTTGCATAATAAAATTAATTATATTTCAATTTATGAAGTAATAATTAATTTAAAATAAATATTTTAATAAGGTGGACCACTAAATACGAAAAATATTTTTAAACAATTGAGGAAGACAATAAAAGCTAGAAGTGGACCCACCGAAAATACCTCTCCTTCAAAGTCATTTCTTTTCAACTGGCGCAAAGAGTCACTCCTCTCTATATACTGATCGTGGTCGCTAGTGTACGCCAGTAGGTACAGTACGCACCACCAACAAGTTTCTCTCTCTCTCTCTCTCTATCTTCTCTCATTCACGTTTCTTACGTGAATGCCTTATACTTCACAACTCGCTTCGGATTTGGATCGGCTATTGAAATGGATCCGCAAGCTTCAATGATGAACCACGCCGGAGGTTTTCAGTCTCCGCCGTTTAATTTGGCTGAGATCTGGCAGTTTCCGATCGATGCAGGGGGAGGCGTCGCGACGGCGTATAATGTGAGTGCTATTCCGAATAATGATCCTATGGTTCTCGACCGGAGAACAGCTAATTCTAGTGGCGGCGGTGGCGGTGGTTCGGCTAGGAAGCGAAATGAGGATGATGAATCAGCTAAAGGAGTTTCCACTAGTGGCAATGGCTTGGTATTCTGTTTAATTTACCTCGAAATTTTCTTCTATTGAGCTGTATTAACTGGCTAAATGTTTATAAATTCTACTATAGCTTGGTATTCTATCTAATTATCTCAAATTTCTACTGATTTAGCTGTAGAAACTACTGTGATGTAAATTTATACTGTACAGTTAGTTGATATTTATTTGCCATGGAGTCATCCTAGGCAATTATATTGTTGAGCTCATGTTATCTTCCTGATTGAATTGCTCTATAAGTAGAGTAGTATAAAGCAAAACTGAAGATAACTTGAAACGAGAAGTAGAGTACGTTGCTTGTTTGATCCTTATGGTTACTTCGTGGTTTTTGTCACTAGGAATTATAGTGGAGTTTGCTGCAGTAGGTTTGTTGTCATTATTCTACTTGATTCTTGTTTATGAAGTACTTTCGAGGGGATTAAATAATATATTATTCTCCAGTTTAAGAGAACTGGAATCTTTGTTAAATGTACAAAATTATATGCCAGTATTGGGAAGAGATGGGCTCGAACAGAATGATGTATGTGGAGGATCCGTATTGCAGATCCTAACTAATGTGGAATTGTAAAGTAGTTGTGCATTGTGGGAAATTGATTATTGTTTTTTGTCTTGTTAATTTTTGACTTTTGGTATTAATTTGTTGATTTGAGCAGACTGAATCTGATAGTAAGCGGCTGAAGACTACAAGATCAAATGAGAAATCTGAATCTAGAGGTGATGGGGAAGGGAATTCAGGGAAATCTGCAGAACAACCTGCAAAGCCTGCTGAACCACCGAAAGATTACATTCATGTGCGAGCAAGGAGGGGCCAAGCTACTGATAGTCACAGTCTAGCAGAAAGAGTAATTTTGGCTAATTTATTTTCTAAGTCTGTCGAATTTTAGACTTTGTTGTTGAAACAGGTTTGACATGACATAAAATGCTGGTTGTGCATGACAAATATGGTCTTGCTGATTCAACTATTTGTTGTGCAGGCTAGGAGAGAGAAAATAAGTGAGAGGATGAAAGTCCTCCAAGATATAGTCCCTGGTTGTAATAAGGTATGCTATTGCACCTTCCATTTTCTTTCACTGTTTAAAATCCGAAGTGCTTGACTTTCATCTTTTCTGTTTTTCTAATGGGACTTGATTAAATACTTTCTGATATCAAAACTTTACGAGTGCCCCCACTTTTGGGCGAGATGACATAGTTTTTAGGTTCAGTAGCATATAGAATAGCCTGATCCCAGTAGTGAACTTCAGACAAAGCCTCACAATTTTTTCTTTCAGATTTGTCGAAGTACTAATTAAATGAAGGATAGACTCCAACTTCTGACAAATAATGTTGCAAGACACCGATTCTTGTAGAGAAGATTTAGCTTTAGCATTTAAGCAATGAATAGGCAAAGCCCTTGTACCATGGTTTTCTATTTTATTTTGACAAGTAAAGTATTTTATTTTGACAAGTAAAGCCTATCCATGTAATTCAGGTGGAACTTGTATTTTATTTTGTCGTTGATAAATAAAGGCCTTGTCCCATGTTATTTAGGTAGAACGCTGGAATTTGTATTTCTTGTCTTTTTGGTTGACGTATTCATTTAAGAACCATGATCCAAAAGTTATCAATTTTGTTACTAATTTCTTGGAACTTGACCTTGTTCAAACTAATTTCTTTAAAAAGCACGTATATTTCTTTGTACATTCCATGCCCAATATCATTAGTTGCTTACATATCAGAACGTGCTCCTTCAATTTTACCAACTGAAGTATAAGTACATCTAAAGAGACAATCAATTCAAAACTAGATAGAATTATGACGAAGAAACTGGAATTAGAAATGAGGGGGAGTAGATTTAGAAGAAAGAAGGGATTAATAAGAAAATAATGAAAGCAACTAATCATTCAATTACAGACATTAAATTCAAGGGAAGAAGGGAATTGAAACTGATACATGGGTTCTTACTAGGGAAGAATTCAAGAGGGTCCAATGAGGAGGTTTGGACAATTCCATAAACTAAGAAAGAGTTCCTTTACATGATCAAAAACTAATGAACTAAAACCCTAAAGAGACAAAAAAGGTTACAAAAAAGGGGCAGCCCGCTGCATTAAAGCTCCTGGTACGCTCAAGGTCCGAGTAAGGATCTAACCACAAGGGTCTACTGTACACAACCTTACTTAGCATTTCTGCTAAATGTTGTTTCCTACGCTTGAACCGTGATCTCCGGGTCATACAGAAGCAACTTTACTAGTTACTCAATGCTATCCTTCGTATACTAACGGTTTCATAGGATATAAGTAATTACCTGATGTCCTTAGGCTACCTTAATTGGAAAGCTCAATCAGCCCAATTTGATATTTTGTGCTCCTTGACTCAAAGCTCTTGACTGCTATATCCATGATCTTGATGATGAGTCTGGCACTTTTGGGAGTTATCATATTACTGACCAAATAATCCATAACTAGACTAGTGAACCTAGAAGTTTCTCAAAAGCAACTGACTATTGACACATTAATAGAGATGGGATGGTGGAGATTCAAACTTCTTTCTTCATGATATATTCATGATATATAACATAACTGGAGAAGGCGGCACAAGAATTGGAATGTTATTCTTCTTGCTTTGGTGTGGGTCATTTGGAAAAAGGGGAACAAGAGAGCTTTTGATCGGTGGAGATGAGCTTTGCTCAATTGAGTAGTCTCCCATCCCTCATTTTCTTTTGGACTACCCACGTAGTTCCTACGTTTGTAGAGGATTGTGTCTCTTTTATAGAGAACCATATTTTGTAGGTTTCTCCACTTTTGGTATATCGCTGGTATATGGCCAAGTTGGTCTTGTTATTATCATAAACCATTTTCTTGACCAGAAACAACAGTTACCCATGGAAAAAATAATTACATAATAAATATACATCTTTTTAACATTTTTGGTTGAAATGAGATGGAGAAACTTAGTTTGTTTGTTTTTACGGTTACAGGTTATTGGCAAAGCTCTCATTCTTGATGAGATAATAAATTATATTCAATCATTACAACACCAGGTTGAGGTATGTTTGCCACCCATTCGTCACACAGGAAACAAAAAGAATGTATTAGCATATGTATTTTCCGCTGTTGGAGTGTTCTAGTTGTGAGAATTTTGCTGTAATTCATGTTCTTGATTCTGCAGTTTTTATCAATGAAGCTTGAAGCGGTTAATTCAAGAATGCCAAGCATAGAAGGATATCCATCTAAAGATGTAAGTTTTGTTTGAACTCATTCCTGTGGGTTCATTTATGTACTAGGACACATCAATGACCAGTTGGTAGTGTGACCACCTTGGTCATATATATCCGTTCTTGAACTAGAGTATACCTTTTCTTGCTGAAGCAACATCAACTCAGTGCAATCTCACCTACCTCCTAACTTATTTGCATGTAAGTGAGTCTGTTCCACGATTTGGCATATTCCCTTTTTTCAGCAAATGGATGGATAAATGTCTGACAACCTTAAGTACTTAACTGACCACCTTTTTGTTCTTGGGGGAAAACGAGTGCCTTGTGTCTGAATTCAGCATGTTTTCTTGTTTAATGTTTCGTCATTAGCACATTGAAGTAATACCTGCTGGATAAACATCTTTCATCGTATCATATATTTCCGAGACTTGGCTGAATATATTCAGGACTGATTTGAATTTTGTGGGCAAGCAACAGTAGTTACACTGATACAAAGATCCGTCACCATGACCATGTTCCAATAAAGTGATTGGTGGTGTACTCATTTCTTTGAATTTGGTTCTCTATCCTGGATGTCTTTTATTTATATCTTGCTTTAAACACTTTATCCTTGTAGGATTGCCAATTAGTGTGGATCAGACGATGCTAAGCAGTGCACTGAATGTTAGCTTCTGATAAAATAGTAAGCTGTAAAGAAATACCAAGGCAATAGTTGTAAAGACCACTAGACTAGGGGAGGAGATACTTCTTTGAGCTGAAAAACGTAAATTTTCTATGATCTGAAAAAGGAGATAACACAAAGATTTGTGCTTTGTCCTCCTGACATTTCAATTCTTACACAACCAATGACATATTGTTTTAATTTTTCTAGTTCGGACAGCAGACATTTGATACAAATGCTATGGCATTCAGTTCACAAGCTACTAGGGAATATGCGAGGGGAACATCACCAGAGTGGCTGCATATGCATCTTGGTGGAGGATTTGAACGAACAACATAAATCAGCTCCAAAATATTAATACTCAAATCATTGGGAGTCTAATGCATTTGGTGATTGCCAGAACACATGGTCAGTCGAGATTTCTTTGAAAGCTTATATCCAGTGTCTTTCAGGCACAAAATTGTTGAATGTCTAGTACAGCTGATCGACAGACAACCTCGTTTTCCACTTCGTTCGTTGGTAAAGCATCTATCTTTGTCATACTTGAAGCAGACACCATATAAGTACTCTTGTGAAATTGCTTCATTAATAATAGGTATAGGATTGGATGTATCAATATTCTGAAGTTGTAGCTATGTTAGCTTAATAAAATTTTTTCTGTCCCGTCCTAAAAACCATTATTAGATATCAAGTCATTGTAAATAGGGAAAATCAATGTTTCTGTGTTTCGATTGCTCTCAACGAGTTAAATCAATACACTTTTATTATATTATACCAAATAAATGATGCCTGCGACATTGTTGGATCTTCAAGTTACTAGAAATACCATTTACAGACATGTTGAACTCAGTAAATACAGTCGTTGAGTCATAGAACGTATACAAATTATATAATATATATATAACTTATACATGAGATTACATTGAATATGCATTATGGTACACTCAAAAGCTGAATATAGCTTGACTATGTATAAAATATACACTAAGCATATATGCGAATATACTAAATGACCATTTATTTTTGTAATTGAAATGATCGAATAATCATTTGATGTAATTATCTATATAAATTATATTATCTTTTTTAATCATACATATCAACCTGGACTCGAATGTATTTGAGTTTTCATGATTTGTTGAGGTTAATGCATATAATTAAGAAAGATAATACATTTTAAATGGTTAATTTATCTAGATAATGAACACTAACAAGCATGTGAAAAAAGAATTAAAATTAAAATTAAAATTATGTAATTGAAATATTTCATCATGTATTTGATTGCTCAATTAACAGAATAACATTTAACAGGATCAGAAAAAAATGCATACTAGTAAAATTTTAGTGTTTAGAGACAATCTCGAAAACTGGAAAAGGGTTTGCGATATTTGAGAATTGTGGCCAATTTTAAGTCGTCACGATGCCGTTTGGTTACTAAATAAAAGGAAACATAAATATACAAATTTTCTTTATTAATTATTACGTCAAAAGTATGTTAAAATTATTTTTTTAATGAATTATAATAGTTAACCAAAATATTCTCATTCCATTTCATGTGATACCCTTTGATTTGATATGATATTTTTAAAAAAAGAAAAGACTTTAAAAATTTATGGTCTAAAATAATTCTTAAATATTTGTTTGGCTGATAATCATTTCATTAAGGGTAAAAAATAAATTTTAAAAGTAAATTATTTTAAATTTGAATAAAGTAATATTATTTTTAGGACAAAACAAAAAAAGGACGTCACATAAAATAAAACAAAAAAAGTAATTCAAAAATTAAAACTAACTAAGAACCCAAAGTACGACAAACTTTATTAATTTTGAGGAAACAATTTTGCACTTTTGGGAAGCTTTCAATTTGGACAATTTCCTTTATATTAAATTTCCTTTAAGCAGAGAAAATAAAATTTCCAAATAATAAAATATATTTAGTTTCTTATAAAATATAGGTTTTTTATGTGATGTTTAAGTACTTAAACACCACAATTTCCTTTCTAGAGTATTAATTTCCATAAATTGATACGACAATGTTTCAAAATAATATATCATAAGATCATTGTATTTATTTGACATTTCAACGGTCATATTTTTCGGTAGAGGATTTTTCGTTTCTTTTGAGTTTTGGGTCGTCGTCAGGACGCCGCCGTCAGGGCCGTCAAGCAGTAGTAACCAGGGTCGTCGTCGTCGCTGTCGTCGTCCGGCGCCATATCGCCGTGGTCAGGTCGTCGTCGACAGTCTTGTAACGTGTTTTTTCCTTTTCTTTTGAGTTTTGGGTCGTCGTCTTTAGGTCGCGGTCGCTAGGTTGTCGTCAGGTCGCCGTCGTCAGGTCGTTGCCGTCAGTCAGTAGCAACCAGGGTCATCATCGTCGTCCGATCGTCATCTCCTCACAGATCGGCGCCGGAAAACTTTCGTTCTCTCCAATCTCCGTCGATCGGTACTTGTCGGAAGGTCGCGCGATAAATTTTGTCCCGTTCAACGGTACAACAGACTCGCCGGAGTGCCCAACTGTACCGGCGACCAAGTGCTATCTCCCCCAATCTCTTACATTTCAATATCCCTTTCTTCTCCTTTACTGGCTAGGCGCTGGAGCGAAGGATTAGGCGGCGTTCGTCTGTCGTCGAACTCCGATTCCGGCGACACTGAATTTAATTTTCAGATTCAGGAGGGACTCTTCAGGTGATATCTTTCACTTACGTAACTTTATTTATTTATTTATTTATTTATCTATCGTCTAAATTTGTAGTAATTTGTCACGTTTGTGGGCACTGCTTTTTATATTATATCCTGCTGCTACGTATATTGGTTGCATCATTGGGCTATTGATTTGCATAAGTGTCACGTGCTATCCAGTTTACTGTTGGATATTGTTGCATACTGCGGAGTATT
>JAOTQJ010000091.1:2116938-2151564 GCA_025642045.1 Solanum sejunctum | reverse complement strand
CTTGGAGGGTTATACAGATGCAGATATGGTCGGAGATCTTGATAGTAGAAAATCTACTTCAGAGTTCATTTTCACTTTTGCGGGGGGAGCTGTTTCATGGCAGTCAAGACTACAGAAGTATGTTGCTTTATCCACAACCGAAGCAGAATACATTGTTGCCACGGAAGCTGAAAAAGAGATGTTGGGGTTAAAGCGTTATCTCCAAGAATTTGAAATCAAGCAAAAGGAATATAAGGTATATTGTGACAGTCAGAGTGCTCTGAATTTGAGTAAGAACTCCATGTACCATTCTCGTACAAAACATATTGATATTCGGTATCATTGGATACGCAAGGTGATGGATCAACAATTGTTGAAACTAGTGAAGATCCATATGAAGGAGAATCCAGCTGATATGTTGACGAAAGTGGTGACTCGAGAGAAGTTAGAGCTATGCAAAAATATAGTCAAGATGCTTGTTCCGGATATGGCTGGAGGGGGAGAATTGAAGAATTCCAGCCACCATTGTGAACAAGCCACCATTTTTTCAACCTGCCATTGTTGAATCAACAATGGCTGCACAGACCATTTGAATAACTATTCAAATGAAGGCTGTACAAATTTTTTAAAGTTGGCCACAAACCTTTGTGTTGTTCACACCTGTAAATTTTACTATAAATAGAGGTGCAATCCTCATTTGTAATATATCACCAAGAACACCAAGACAAGAGTGTATTGTGTGAGTATGAGAGTTGTTTTGTAATCTATTCTTGTGAGTAATAGAAGAAATTTTTCACTCAAATTTGTGTTTACCGACGCTCAATTGATCCTTTGGCCTCAACATCCACCGCGAAAAACACCTGGGGCGCTTACGACCAAGAAATTTAAGGGGGACAACGCAAAAAAAATCTATTTACTCACCGTTGAGAGCTGATAGAGGAGGAACTGAAGTGAAAGATGAAGTTCACGAGCTGTTTTTGGCGAAAACATCAGGAAGTGGAGTGCATATAAGTTTGAAAATGGTGAGGGATTTTGACTTTTGGTTGAAAGAATGAAAAGTTCACTCAGCTCCTATTTAGAGACCGGGTCATATTTTTAAATTTTCTAGGACTCACTTTTTTATGCTCATTTTGAGCCCAATATTTCCCTGAAGAATGGGGCCTGACCCAAAATTGATTAAAAATGAAAAGAGAAGATGAAGAAATTATTTAAGTTTTTATTACTTTTCTTTAATATTTATTATTCATAATTACGACCACATACTTTTTCCAAAACCAATACAACAATGTATTTAAAATAATCTGAATTGATTTTTAAAATTTATAGTATTTAAATAATGGTTATATTTATTTATATATAAATAAAATTTAATAAAATCACTACAAATAATTTATTTTTCTAGTCCTAATTAGAAAAGGTTATGAAAAAAAAAACAATTTTAGTAATTATATAGTTCTAGTTGGAATATGTTTTGGGAAAATCAATGTTTTGTGTTTCGATTGCTCTCAATGAGTTAAAACAATATACTTTTATTATACCAAATAAATGATGCCTGCAACATTGTTGGATCTTCAAGTTACTAGAAATACAATTTACAGATATAGTAAACTCAGAAAATACAATCATTGAAAATTAATAATGTGCGATGAAAAAATAAAAATGTCTCAATACATCCACAACCTCTTAAATTTAGCGACTAATTTCATTTACACATTTGGAGCCATGACTTATTCCAAATGAACACTTGAATTTGAAGATTAGACACTTCCAATTTAAATCTTGAACAAACTTTTGTGCACGTTCTTAAATATTTGTTTGATAACTAAATTAACCATATAAACTAGGGATTATTTTAAATATATGTAATAATTTAGTTTGTTTATAATAAACATGGTTATTTTGTATTAGCATAAAACAATAGCTAAAAATCATAGGAAATCTAGTGTCAAAAGTCATAAAATATATAATGGTTGTATAATATAAATTATTTATATGAATTATACACTGAATATATATATATATATATATTATGATACACTAAAAAATTGAGTGTAGCTTATCAAAAGTCATAGAATGTATATTGATTATATAATATAAATTACTTATATATGAATTGTGCATTAAATATACATTATAATACACTAAAAAATTAAATAGAGCTTGATTATGCATACAACATACACTAGGTATATATGCGTACACACTGAATGACCATCTTTTTGTAATTGAAATGATCAAATAATCATTTAATATAATTATTTCTAGAAACTATATCATCTATTTTAATCATACATATCAGCCTGAATTGGAGTATGTTTGAGTTTTTGTGATTTATTGAGGTTGATGTATGTAATTAAAATACATTTTAAATGGTTAATTTATCTAGATAATGAACACTAGATAACATGTGAAAATTACTTAAGTAAATCCTTTTTAATAAATAATTATTGATTTTAGCGATACTTTTTATTTGTTACTATTTATAGTAATATATAACAATACTATAATAAATCTGCACTTGTATTAAAAGTGAATCGTGCATTCAATATAAATGTATTATAATTTTTTAGTTAAAATAATTTCTCATTGCTATAAATGATAAATATTTTTTTAATCTAATATATCTATGTAAGTTTTCCCAAAAAAAAAATTATACTGAAATTGTCTAATAGAAATTGCTCAATTAAACAAGTTATAATTTGAGTATCTGAACAAGATTTAACGCGATCACAAAAAATTATTAGTTATATTTTAATAATTTAAAATTTGAATTGGTTTCTTTAATTTTTCTTATGTAGTTATTCAATTAAAAAAACAAATATATGTTTTCTTGATTTCATAGAATAAATAAAATAAATGAAAATGAAAATTAGCACCCAAAGAATACCTTAACGAACACGTCGTACGCGATTAGATAAAGCCAAGGCAATAACTGACACCTGAAAACTTCAACGTCCTTTCAAGTTAATAATGCACACGTAATAGGAAACGTCATAGGCTTTGATTCAAAAAATTTGCTACGCAAGCTTTTGTTGCCTATTAAATATAAATTATTTTTTGCTTATAAGACATGAGTTTAAAATATTTCAAGACAATGAACCTCTGGTCAATTTTTTCTTAATTGGCAAAAATCACAACTATCATATATATTTTTCCAAAACTTATTAAGGAAAAAGACATAAATTCTCCCTGAAATTATTTCAAAAAGTTACTTACATATTTAAACTATCATGACAATTCATTACATACTTTTATTATTTAAAAGTAAAATTATTTAACCCTTACAACTGAAATGTCACTCTCACAACAGGTGGTGTATTACACTTGCTGCTATGTCAGCGTCACGTCAATGCCACGTCAAGCATTATAATTTTTTATACCCTTCTTGTTTACTTTTCTTTAATAATTAGTTTTTCTTTAATTAACTATATTTTATACTAATTAAATTCTAATCAATTATTAAAATTCTATAATAATTATATTTTCTTCATTGAAGGCCTGGAGACATGCCTTGAAGTTTAAAGGATTCAAATTGAGCAGGCCCAAAACTGAATACTTGGAGTGCGTGTTGAGAGGGATGAAGCAAACTTTGATGTGAGGCTTGTCACTCAACCTATCCCCAAGAGGAAAAACTTTAAGTATCTGGGGTCCATCATCTAAAGTAGTGGCAATATCGACGATAATGTGACACATCGTATTGGGGCAGCATGGACTAAATGGAGGCTTGCCTCTGGAGTATTGTGTGACAAGAAGATACCACTTAAATTCAAAGGTAAGTTTTACAAAGTGGTAGTTAGACCATCATTGTTGTATGGAGTGGAATGTTGGCCAATTAAAAAAGTACATGTTCAGAAGATGCATGTTGAAGAGATGAGAATACTAAGATGGATATGTGGTCATACCAAGAGTGACAAGGTTAGGAATGAGACCATTCGAGAGAAGCTAGAGGTGGTCCCGGTGGCTGAAAAAAT
This sequence comes from Solanum sejunctum, assembly GCA_025642045.1. NCBI lineage: Eukaryota > Viridiplantae > Streptophyta > Magnoliopsida > Solanales > Solanaceae > Solanum > Solanum sejunctum. The sequence continues at coordinate 2,147,614 of JAOTQJ010000091.1, read as the reverse complement.
GAGGGAAGTGAGACTGCGATGGTTTGGATATGTGTAGAGAAGGAGTACCGATGCTCCTGTTAGGAGGTGCGAGAGGTTAATTTTGGGAGATACTCGGAGGGATAGAGGTAGACCGAAGAAGTACTGGTGGGAGATGATTAGACATGATATGACAAAACTTGATCTCATTGAGACATGACCTTAGATAGAAAGAAGTGGAGGTCGCGAATTAGAGTAGTAAGCTATGGTAGAATTCGGTATTTTTTTATCATATGTTCGCATGATCTGTCGTATTATGTGTTAGTTTTATTTTATTTACATATTATCATGTGTTATTCATTATTAGTCGCTCTTTCTGTTCCCTTCCCTTCCTTTTTGTCATATTTAGTTCTTTCTGCTTACCGGTTTTGAGATAAGGGTTCTCAGGAAACAATCTCTTTATTTTTATGGTAGTGGTAAGGTCTGAATACATTCTATCCTCCCCAGGCCCCACTTGTGGAATTTTACTAGGTATGTTATTGTTGTTTGTAAAATTGCAAAGAAAGAAATTTTTAGCTATGGACGCCAAGAATTGGCCATGAAAACAAATCAGCAATGACCGTCAAGAATTGGCCATGGAAACTGAGCAACAATGGCCCCCAAGAATTGGCCATTGAAATAGAGCAGCATTGGCTGCCAAGAATTAGCCATGGAAACACTTTCAATTGCAAAAAAAATTCAGATCTGGTCATATAAGGTTCCATAAAAGATAGGGATAATAAAAAATAATTTTCTTCCCCTTTTCAATCGATTTCTCGTCCTATTAACTCAATAAAGCCCATGAAATTGCGTATATGAAGAAACTCGCTTAAAAGAACAGATAAATTAGAGAAATATATAATTGACATCAGCGGACGCCGAGAATTCAATTGTTTTCTCAGAACTACATTTTGGCGACTGAATATGGAGACCGCTAGAGGTGATGATGTCGACATCGGCTTCAGCTGGTTCATAATTCTACTATCGGCATCCATGAAGTGGTATTACTATAGATTTATGGCGTTGTTAGTTTTCACCATCGTCAATCTCCCTCCTTCGATCGATTTCTCGGCGTCTTTTCAACGTCATTGAAGGACGTTGCTCTCAGTGGCGTGTTTTGGACTGGTAAAGCTTTGACTGAATCTCAACTCCGCTCTACTTCTCCTTCACGAAATAGTTTCTAGGAGAAGATGTTTTGGGTTGGGGGGGGGGGATAAGGGGTATTTTTTTAATTTTAAAAATTATTCACGAGCATATTTTTATTTTTTATTCTGCCATGTCAGTTTTAAAGGTCAAATAGTTTCACTTTTAAATAGTCTAGGTATGTAATAAGTCATCGTGATAGTTTAAGTGTATAGCTGACTTTTCAAAATAAATTTGGGGACTTTTAAATAGTAAAAGTGTGTAATAGGTTATCATGATAGTTTAAGTGTAACTGACTTTTCAAAACAAGTTTGAGAAAAAATATTAACTATCAAGGGTAAAATATAAAGAACAATGATATTTATATTTTAATTTTGTAAAATGACTTTATTTATAATAAGAACGACATATAAAACGAATCGGAGAGAGTAATATATTTCAAAATATGGTTAGTATGGTTCTTAGCTAAATACAATCCTACTTTTGTTGTCAAATAAAGCATGACCCTTGACATCTTCCTTCATATAGTGGGAAATCAAAATTTTTATCAAAGGTGTTTATATTTTTATAATATGAGTGATTAATTTTTATATCAATAGTGTTCTACAATTGATATATTAAAATATCTATATTTAATTTATATATTCAAAAAAAAAAAAATCTCATGAAGAATGTTTACTTGATCATCATTAAATGAATGTAACTTCAACCTCTCTTTGTACATGCTCACATAAGCCCAATCGAATAAAACCTTCAAACCCTCGTACATAATAGCCTACATCAAAAAGTCTTTTTATGACTCTTTCAAAGGAGTTAGGAATTTTGAAATCACATTAACAATATAAAAATTATTTTTATTTTATAATTTAATAATTTACGTAAAATGTGCATGTTAATACATCTTCATTTATATTGATAACATAATATTATAATTAATTTTATTTATTTAATTTAAATAAATCTTTACTTTTATTATCATATTTATATATTAAGAATTAAATCGAATCAAAACACATAATTATATACTATTTCAATAATTTTCTCAACTTTCCATCGTAGTTGATTCACAAAATATCTCATACCCAAATTTTTTATTCCACGTGAAAAATTAAAAAAGAAATACATAAAATAATTAATATTTTCTTTTTTAATGTCTTTTCCTTTTTCCGATTTTTTCCCAAAAAAATTCTCTTCTTCAACGCGGTTAAGAACATGGGAAAAAAAGAAAAATGGTTGAGAAGTTATTGAAGCATATGAAGAAGAAAAGTTTGAATTTATGAAAATTTCAACATTTGAAAACTCATCTTCTTCAACTTCTTTCAACTGAATTCACAATTTCAAGGAGGAGGAAGAATTGCACCGGCGGCGACGAAGGTCCGGCGATATCGGAATAACCGTATAAGGAGAATATTATCTCCTGCGACGACTACTGTAGTTTTCCGGTGGAAATCAAAGCGTTTGTATCCGTCCGGAGAAGAGAATTTGTTCCGTCTAGATCAGAGAAGGATGCCGGGAGGATGGAGAGGATCTGGATCGGCGGGAGGTGCAGATGCAGCGATGAGGACTCGAATCGCTTCTTCTAAGAATATTCGTCTCGGTAAAGTACAACCACAAGCACCTGGTCATCGAACCGTTTTTTGTAATGATCGTGATGCTAATGCTCTCTCCAAATTCAAGGTTTTTTCTTTCTTTCCATTCTTAATTATTGCTAAAGTTTTCGTTTTTTTTGTTAATTATCATCAAATGCGATGGTTTAGAATGGTGAATGTGGGTTTAGGGATTGGTTGATGTGGATACAAGAATTTGAAATGTTTTAAGTTTGCAGTCTCTCTGGGTTTATGATAAATGCAATAGTCATTTTCAATAACTGGAAAATGATGGAATGGTATTCAAATCAAATGCATCAGTTTGAAATGGTGAATGTGGGTCTAGGAATTGGTCAATGGACAATGGGTGAGGGACTTGAAATGTTTGAGTTTACTATGTTTTCTGGGTTTAACGAAAAGGTCAGTCTGGTTCGCTAAGTTTCTGCTACCCGCCTTGTTGGGGGAAGGATCAGATTGTATTGGTTTCTATTGTATGTGACCTTACCTTGAATTTTTGCGAGAAGTTGTTTCCATGACTCAACCCATGGCCTCCTGGGTACATAATGACAGCTTTTATGATTGGTCTAGGGCTCCCTTTCAATAACTGAAAAATGATGGATAGGTAAATACTACTTGGAATGGCCAGTAGTTGCACTGTCAACTCTTTTTTATTTATGCTTACATATTTTTTTGCTCTGTTAATTGTATTTGTATTTTTTAAAACCCAAATGCATTGTTTTATAATGGTGAACTATGTTGCATGTATTTGTATATGAGTATTGGCAACGTGGAAGTGTTTGGTATGGTGTGTCTAGGTTTTTACTATTTTTAGTATTTCTTCATGAATTCACATGAAGTACCAAAAATGTTATCTCACCGATTCAACATGGCTACATCAAGGCAAATGAATCTATGTAATGTAGATGGTGTATTTGGTTTTAGGAATAAGCCAATGTTAAGTACTTTAAGTTACCTGCTATGTGAACTTTTCTATGGTGCTGGGATATGTATTTTCTTACTGATATAAAAGACTAAAAAGATTATGGGGTCACTATGTGTGAAATGCTACTTGGCAAGAGTCTCTTAATTAGTTTGTAGATTTTTATGTTAGGGACACGGAAAAATGTAGAGAACCTCTAATAGTAAAAAACCCTAATTTTTGTTGAATATTAAAATCGAATAGGCCTAAATGGAGCAGAATGGATATTGAGGATCCATCTAGCTGATTCCTACTAGTTTAGGATTGAGCTGTGAATTTATCGTTATATTGATAACTTTTAATGACTTTCAAGTTTATATTGTTAATTTTTAATGGCTTTTAATCCTTGAATGATTTACTCAAATTGATTTATTATTGTTCGACGGAAAAAGGTATGTATATTGGCACCATGCCTTTGGCGTGGAAATATGACGTTTAAACTTTTTTCCACACCAAAGGTGTAGTACCTTGGGAAATTTACATTGAAGTCGGAAAAAAAGGGAAACATGTTGTTGAGTTTGTTTGTCTGTGAGTCTGCTAAGTTCCACTAGGAAGGAATTTAAACTTGCCTTACACTGACAAAGATCGCTTAATTGTTTTATCAAGAAAGCTCTCAAAGTTTTGCTGTGTAATGACGTCGATATAAAAATAGTTTTTAGTTTCATTTTCTGTGAAGAGATAAATTGTAAGCAATAAAGCTTGCCTTGCATTGACGACTGATCAGGATCACTTAAATCCTTAATATAGGAAGATCCCAAATTTTAGCTGTCTAGTGCTGTCCATATACAATCACATTCTATTATATTCCTTATAGGTGTTAAATTGCACCTGAGTCAATGTGGTAAAATCTCTTTTACCTTTTCAGGGAAATTCTGTATCAACTACAAAGTATGACATCATAACATTCTTGCCAAAAGGGTTATTTGAACAGGTAAATTATTTTATCTCCCATACTGTGCACTATTTTTTCTTTCAGCCATTTAAATTCTCTGTATCTCTACCAAGCTTAAACTGTAAGTTTTAGTTCATAAGTTGGAAACTTCCCAGAAATACAAAATTTAGTCAAATCAGGTCTGCATGGATTATTATACCTGATGTTTAATACAGAGGTCATACATGATCCTGCAATAACTTTCTGGACGGATCAAACCATGTATGCCAGGTTGAAATCTATCAACAGAGGATGTAGAGAGAAGTTCTTTGAGTAACTATAAAATTTTGAAGTTCGTTCATGTATGCTATATGGTACTGGTGAAGAAAAAGCTCATGAAGAACTAGAATAAGATAAAGTGCCACTGTATTTATTAAGAAAAAGAAAAGCAATAAAGATGTTTCCTCTCTAAGATATTTTTGAAGGTAACATCTGAAGACCTTTTCTGTTGGCACATCCCTGAGTATATTCCCTTCCCCCCTACATGTTAATTCTTGTAACTTTAAAAGTAACTCGGGAATTTCCCAGATTTACAAAATTTAGTCAAATCAGGCGTACACGAGCTTTTTATACAGGATGTTTAGTACAAGGTCACAATGGTGCTCCTCTCTTTTTGGGTTTATAATCGGTGTTAGTGAATCTGTAGTTAAAGGAATATCGCCATTTCTTTGAAAAGGGGTTCCGCTCAGGAATTCCTATGATCTTGCTAACTCCCTGGAGTGACCACGTTTTAAATCATGTATGCCATGCCCAAACCTATCAACCGAGGCTGTAGAGAAAAGTTTCTTGAGTAACTATAAAGAGTTTTAAGTAGGTTCATGCATGCAATTGGTACGGGTGAAGAAAAAGCTCATAAAAAACTAGTTTAAAGATATAGTCCCACTGTATCTATTTAAAAAATAGAATAGGAATAAGAGATGTTTCCTCGCTATTATATTTCTTAAAAGGTGACATATGAATACCTTTTCATTGGCAGATCTCAGAGTATATTCCCTTTTCTGCTTACATGTTAATCCTTGGAAATTTAAAAGTGACTTGGACAAAGTTTCTACTTTGAACTCTTTGTTAGTAGGAAGAGAGCTTCAATGGATAGCCTGTTATATAGATATGGACCTCAAATGGTCAATGTGCTCATTTCTCTTTAATAGTTCCTTCTTTTGGTAAACACCTATTTACCCTCTGTTTGGATAGTGGTTTGCCATGGTTTCATAATGTATGGTACTGTATAGTATGGTATGGTTATAATACAATGTTTGAATAGACTGTATGGGTGGTTACTATTTAATGATAATTTGCTGTTTGATTTGACTGTATGGTACTGTATCGTAACTGATAAATTTACAAAAATGTCCTTAATTATTATAAATATGAAGTTTATCAATATCTTTTACTAACTTTTTTTTAATAATTACGTAGAATCAAGTAGGGAAACATACAAGCTAATATATCTCCAATCCATACAAACAAAACGAGAAATAAAAAAGTAAGAACTTTTAAGAAAATGAACCTTAAGAAATAGACGGAAACGTGAAATACGGGAGTGGAAGAAAAGTTTCAAAAGTTGATGCGGAGGAAAATAAGTAATACAAAAGTAGTACATATATTAGGGTAAAGTTTAATAAGGTATAAATGATAAATTAGAATTATTTAAATTTAAGTAAGGGTATACCATCAAATTGGTGATTTCAAAAAGTGTGGGTTTTCATGGTTACAAAACCATGAAACTAAACCATACTATACCATATAATTAATGAAACAATCAAAACAAACATAGTTCTCTTACTAATCATACCATACCATACTACGAAAAACCACCATCCAAACAAGCTGTTAAAGAAAAAGTTCTATGTTCTGGTGAAGTAATAATAGATACTCTAGGAATGAGTTCAACTCTCTTTGTCAGCTCTTGTACTATATCCCAGGTGAGCACCTATGTACTTGTGGCCTAATCAATCTAAATGCACCAAATGACATTTCGTCATGTGCCTTAAATATGTCCTAGTTTATGTGTTTCAAGAATTAAGGATACCACGCACTTTGGTCAATGTGTGTCAGAATAAACTTAGATTTGTTAGAATAGGAATAAGAACAAGAGTAATATCTACAATCCTGCTTAGAATAGGAATAATAACATGAATAGTATATAAAATCCTATTTGAAAAAAGAGTGTAATGTAATATCTCTAAATAGGGTCTTAATGTAATGGTATAGAATACACAATCAATAGCATTCTTCTCTAATATTTCTCCCATGGTATTAGAGCTTCTACAATCTTGTTAGAAAATCAAAGAGCTTTTGCTACTGGCAGGCAACTTAACCCATATATGTTGCGCGTTTGGCAATGATTATGTTAGAAAAAGTTGGGTCACTGTGCATCTTTTTTGTGACTACTTTCTCATATTCAATTTGTGTAGCACCATGCCATCTTTTCGATGACTACTTTTTCATATTCAATTTGTGTAGCATCGTGCTATCATATCGGTGATTACTTTCTTGGTTGTGTTGGGGTATGCCATCATTCTGACTCTATCTATGCAATTTGTCTTTTTCAGTAGGGTCGTGCCATCAATACGATCCTACCTATATTATTTCTATTTTACAGTGGGGTTGTGCCATCATTCCGCATGTAATTCTCCTCAATTAGGTCGTGTCATCATTCTGACCTTACCCATATAATTTTATTTCTTAAATTGTGATCACTTTCAACCATCAAATCTAGTAATCCGGCGTATGAGCATGTTTCGGTAGTTTTAGGTGACTTTCTTGTTTAATATCTACTCATCTCTTGATTTTGGGATGATCATATTTTCTACTAAAGATTTGGAGTACTTTCCAGCGACCATTGCATTATTTTCGACAAATTTGAGTTTTCATGCAATGTTTTCTTTCTGTTTCAGGATTATTGTTGCCAAAACAAAAAGAAAAGAAAAAGATATACTAAGATATTTGGGTTGGATTACAATGATATTTTCTGTTCCACGGCTAAAATAGCATATGCCACCTTTTTTTATCTGTGGTTGTTCTCTATTGGCCATTTGGCCTTTTGATTTATTGGACATTAAGAATGTTTTTCTCCACGTCAAGGAAGAATTCTATATGGATCAACCACCTGGTTTTGTTTCTCCGGGAGAGTCTGGTAGCCTTGTATGTCGATTGTGTGGGTCACTCTATGGTCTTCTTAAACTTGGCTTAGAAAGTTCAACACTGTAATTCAATAATATATCACTTTGTGTTTTATTGACATTATGCATCAAATTCAGTATTTAATTTGAAGATTAGACAAATTGAGATTGATTGACATTATGCATCAAATCTAGTATTCTACGAGAAGACTAAGCACATTGAAATTGACCGTCAACTTTGTGAAGTTGAGTATCTCACCAAGCACCTTATCAATCCTCATATTAATTACATTTTTAACAAGTCAGGTACATATTACTTGTATGCATCAGCTTGAGGGGGAGTGTTAAAATAGGAACAAGAACAAGAATAATATCTACAATCCTATTTAGAATAGGAATAGGAACAGGAACAAGAATAGTATATAGAATTCTACTTAGAAAAGGATTGTATTATAGTGTTCCAGTTGGAAAAGGAGTCTAATGTAGTATCTATAAATAGGGTCTTGCTGTAATAATGTAAAATATACAATTCAATAATATTCTTCTCCAATATTTCTCGGAAGATTGATATATGAGAAAATTGGGAATGTTAACATATTAGAAATTTTGAATGGTGGGATGTTATCTTTACATTTCAGTTAGACTAGTTATTTTACATAGCCATAAATATGGATGAAGAGCCCAATCATCTGTATTATTCAATGATTATTTTTCTATTTTCTTCATCTTATCTCTTCACCCTTCTTTTTATATTGACAGTTCAGGCGGGTGGCTAATCTGTATTTCCTGATGATCTCAATTTTGTCGTGCACTCCAGTCAGGTATGTGAATTTCTGTTATGTGTGTAGCACGTGGGTTTACTTATCCCCTATACTTTGACTCCCCAAACACCAAAAAGTTAGAAAGGGGAATGTGCTTGTTAGATTAAGTGGGGGATGCCTTCTCCATCAAATAAGGAAAATAATTGGGGGATTGCTTTATCATGGGAAATGAAAGTTAACTCTATAACAAGAAAATTTCTCTTTATTTTGGTGATGAAAATCATCTTGCAAATAGTTTTAGAAGCATTCTCAAATAAATAAATAAATAAAAGACTCAAAAAGTGTTTTAGAAGTGAATTAGTACATTGTATTAAATGAGATATCGTCACTGTGTATTTACTTCTGAAAAGTATTGCTGTAATGCAGTCCTGTAAGTCCAATAACGAACGTGCTTCCTTTGAGCTTGGTGCTTCTTGTCTCTCTTATTAAGGAGGCTTGGGAGGATTGGGTGAGTACTGATTGCTCCTTTTCCTTCTCATACGTTTAATTCATAAAATGCAATTTTATGACATTCTTAAAAGTAGACTAACAGGCTACTGGGTTTTCCTTCTTGCATTGACCTATTCGCTTACATTTTCTTTTCTTATTCCTTTGATACTATTGCAGAAACGTTTTCAGAATGACTTGTCAATTAACAGTACTTCTATAGACGTGTTTCAAGATCAGCAATGGGTCAGAGTACCTTGGAAGAAGCTGCAAGCCGGAGATATTGTGAGAGTAAGTGTAGACGAACAAAGCAGTCAATGCTGTTATATTCTCACTTTTGCTTTAGGTTTTGTAGGGTAGATGACGTCCTGTTTTATATCCAACAAGCTGGAAACTTTCTCGGCCGAGCTCTTTTTCTGTGGATCTTATTATCAACTTTTTTTTTTTGTCTGTATTCTGGCATAAGAATTATCTTCTGTTAGCTTGTTATGTGAAGGTTATCTTCTGTTAGTTTGTTATTATGTCAGTTGCTATTTCACATGTACCTGTATCTGTTTTTAATTAGCATTGATGTATTCATCATGGGTACAATCATGTTTTAGAAGGCTTTTTTTCTGTTTTGACTGATCCATATGTACCAGTTTCCTAGTTGACCAACATGTTTGGAGATGTGTACTAGGGTAACCTGGTAAATGGAACCACGGATGATATCAGTTTATAGGAAGAAGTGTTGGAATGCACATTTTGATTATTGGTCATTTTACTGAGAAGTGCTCAATTGTTTCGAATGTATTACTTTTTCCCAACACTAACCGACTCTTTGATCTCATAGTTTCAGAACAGATTTTATTCAGATCATAAAATCTAGAGACATCCAACTACTGAAGGTTGAAGTCACATAAGCATTTAGCTAATCAATTTTTATTTAGTTAAATGCTTTAGTACTGGGTAGGAGAGTGTGGGCATATACCAGCAAGACGAAGGTTGCAATTTTGGAAAGATGTTGTTTTCACCCCTCAAATTCTTAAACTAGAAGTCATCAAAGGAGAAAGTCTGTATTAAATCAAAGCTGTTGTGGATGTGCTTCTTTTGGCGTAAATGTGATTGAGTTAGAATCTGCCTTTGATGATGGATGTCTTGTTGCGACATCAATTAGTCACATGCATGGCCTTTTAAAAGCTGGCTTTGAATGAGCAATGTTGATATCTATTGGCTTTAACAAACTGCTTAAATATATGAATTCATGTTACTGCACATTTCTCTCTTGGTGGATGGATTCACATGCATTGCGGAGTTGCTGAGTAATTGGTACTGGCATCCTCTTAATCTCTTTTGGGAAAGATGCTAGACTACTGATTTACCTGCGCCTTACCTGCATCATCTCTACTCCATCGTTGGTTGGAGCAATGCCATATTAAAGACCAACTATCCACTATCTAGTGAGCTCCAAAACTACATTGTGAATAGAGGCACACCTATGTACTCATAAATTTAAGACTGTCTTCTCATTATATTGAATTGGTTGAACACAACTCAAGTATGCTGTTTCTCACATCATTAAACAAAACATTAGATAAATACTGGAATACTTCATTTACTGAAGTAGCAGTAAGCTCTCGTAGCTGAGAACTTTGGATCTAATGTCTAAAATTTATAATGGTTAAGTCTGTATATTTGTTGGGTTGAATCTGAAGAGTTATAGATAGCCACCAATCTGCTTGTCCAGCTCAGTCAGTGAGCTCCCACCTTAGGAATATATGACTATCTGGCTGTCACTAAATTTGGTAGATCTTCTAAGATGATTGTGGAGAATTTTCAAATGGAAAATATACTCAGCTCCTCTCAGAAACAAAAATTTTACGGGAAGGAATTCAAATCTGCTTCTCAAAATAGTTGCAGTACTTCAAAGAAATTTGTTTTGTGAAATGTTTACAAAATCTGGGAAATACTCTTTATTTCAGTGAAGGTGGTATAAGTTGTCTATTCTTGTGCAGGTTAAGCAGGATGAGTTCTTTCCGGCAGACCTTCTTTTTCTTGCCAGCACAAATCCTGATGGGGTTTGCTACATTGAGGTTGTACTTGGTCTGCATCAATACAATCTTTTTTAATTTCCTTTTGTGAAATAAACTCATTTTGGTCTAGTTTATTTGAAAGGAATATTTTAATACATCATAAATGACTGCACTGGTCTCTTATCTCTACCGTATTTTTCTCTTTATTTCTACATGAATTACTGCAGACTGCGAATTTGGATGGTGAAACTAATTTAAAGATCAGAAAAGCACTAGAGAAAACCTGGGATTATGTGACTCCTGATAAAGTTTCTGGATTCACAGGTTGGTTTTCTGTGCTGCTGCTGTTCAGTCTAATGTTTCTGCACAATCATGCATGTATGGGGGGTTTCGGATGTCCAAATGTCATCGTCCTGAATTTGAGCCAACATTTTATTGTAATTTAGCATCTAAATTAGTGGGAGCTTTAGTGCACCGGGCTACCTTTTTTAGCATCTGAAATAGGCATGCTGAATTCCTTAATTCTAGCTTTCCTCCTCCTTTTCCTGATTCCTAAGCATCAGATTAGGTAGAATCAACGCCAACCTTCAGAATTGGTGAAACATGACTTTTGATGTTATCTTGATTACTGACTTTTAAGACCAATAGTCATGGTTTTGTTTTGTTCACTTATCATGTAAATTCAGTAGGTCATACACTGTTGAATACTTATCTTCTGACATTGGCGTTAGAAGTTGAACAATTGTTAATCTGTCCACTTAATGATAACACAGACTCATGTTTAACTATGTGTTACTGCAAATATTTACTTGAGTATCTATGATCTCCCACACTTGCCAACAGGTATGCTGTTGGTTTATCGTTTATATCACATAATGATGATCTTGTTAAGTCCTTAGTGAAATCTTGACTAATTGATTCTAGTGCACACACGGATATGCCTTTGATAGATGGTGTGTCTGATGTTTCCTTGCATGTTTCTGCTTTCCAGGTGAAGTACAATGTGAGCAACCTAATAATTCATTATACACGTTTGCTGGCAATCTGATAATTCAAAAGCAAACCTTGCCACTCGGTCCAAATCAACTTCTATTAAGGGTATCCAGTCTTTTCCCGTGTTTTTATTTTCCTTCTTTTGTTGGTTTCTCTTTCTCTCTCTCTCTCTCTCTCCCCGTTTCTTACAATACATTGTGATAAGTACTATCAAGACGGAAAATTATGGTTTATTGATTCTTATTAGTGGTTCATGTTAAGATGACCTGAGGCCTTGTCTTTCCCATTTTGTGCATTGCATTTGGAGTTCCTCTGCTATTTTGCTATTCTTCTTCTCTGATGAAGAGAAAGTATACTTGTTGAATTTGATAAGTATTTTCCTTCTGATGCAGAGAAATTATACTTGTTGAATTTGATTAGTGCTTTCTTTCTTGATATTGTCTCTATTTTACAGGGCTGTAGCCTGAGAAACACACAGTATGTTGTTGGGGCTGTCATTTTCACCGGGCATGAAACAAAGGTATTAATTATAGTCTATTCATGGATTATTTTGTTTGAAGATTGAGGAACATCCTGTGTTCGATAAAATATTCAATTGCTCTATATTTACTGCTTTGCTTTGTGACCTTAGTTTTCCAGTGCCCAGGTTTGTATTTTAGGTAAATTGTCAACTATGTTTTCACTGCAGGTTATGATGAACTCCATGAAGATTCCATCCAAGAGAAGCTCTTTGGAGAAGAAACTTGATAAACTGATTCTGACTCTTTTTAGTGTTCTCTTCTGCATGTGTTTATTGGGAGCTATAGGCAGGTTTGATTAATTTCTACAACTTATCTGCCAAGTTATAACACTGTTTCATATTCCCCATCAGTGTTGAAAAGGTTGCTTGTATTTTTGCAGTGGTATCTTCATAAATAAGAAATACTTTTATTTACGCTTTGAAAGCAGCTCAGATGCACAATCCAATCCTGACAATAGATTTGTGGTACTATTTGATTCTCTTGGCTTGCTGACCTGCTCAGTGTTTCTTCTGCCTTTTGTTTGTATTTGTTTCTAATTACTCTTTTGGTTTGTGCTCAGGTTGCTGCTTTGACCATGTTCACCTTAATCACTCTCTATTCACCGATTATTCCCATCTCTCTCTATGTCTCTGTTGAGGTGGATCTTATGGCAGTTTTTGTTGTATTATGCAGAATTTTGATTTGAAGTATCATTTTTCTCTTTTTCTTATATTTTCTCTGGTTTTTACTTACAGATGGTTAAGTTTATTCAATCCACAAAGTTCATCAACAATGACTTACACATGTACCATGCTGAGAGTAACACCCCTGCACAGGCTAGGACATCTAATTTGAATGAGGAACTTGGGCAGGTATTTTGAGTCAGTGACTAGAAGTATGGTGAAATTATTTTGCTCCCAATGCAATTTGTCCTTGTTTACCCTTGACTCTGCTGTGTTTTTAATTGTCAATGTGTGAACCCCATTGAGCATTGATCATTGATCTCTATGGGTAGGTGGAATACATATTTTCTGACAAAACTGGAACTCTTACGAGGAACTTGATGGAGTTCTTTAAGTGTTCTATTGGAGGAGAGATATATGGCAGTGGTATTACTGAAATTGAGATGGGAACTGCACAAAGAAGTGGAACAAGAGTTGAGGTAAATGGTCTTTAAGTTAGTGGTAAAATATAAAAGGGTTCATGGCTTCGCATTTTGTTGATTTAGAGAACTGATAGGTTCAGAAATCATCAAACAAGGCACAAGAAAAAGGCTTTAATTTTGATGATGCTCGGCTGATGCGAGGTGCCTGGAGGAATGAACCTCAGGCTGATTCATGCAAGGTATGTTATTGAAATGGTGGAATAAAACCACATCTGTTAGTTTGTGTCCTAGTGTCTGTTAGAACAATGAAATATCATTGACTTGCCGGTAAAGAGAAGACCAGAAATTTAATGCTGTTGTAGTGATTGCCCCTCTCTCTTTTCCATTTTAGGACCATTTTGTTGTTGTTAACATAGTTACTGGAAATCAGATATAGCTGAAGTGTAAGTCACACTGTATAGTAAATCGAAAATTTCTATTCCTCGCCTTATTTTATGTTCTTTTTTATATTTAGTTATTTCTGTGGCCTTCATTGATATTTATGTGCAACTCATTGCGGTATTGACTTCTATTGTCTTACTCCCTCGTCTTAAACTCAATGCCCATCTTTCCCGCATTATCAAGAGAAGGCTTGAGAATGGTTGTTGTTTCCTTTTATATGGGGAGAATATTGGGGCCATATATTAAGCAAAAGGTGAGCAATTATATAAACAATTTGTATATAAAGTCAATGCCCATCTTTCCCCATTATCAAGAGAAGACTCGATAATGATCGTTTTTTCCTTTTCTATGGGTAACATGTTGAGGCCATATAATAAGGAAATGGTGAACAATTATATGAACAACTTTTATATATGGATTTTTCTGGGGAATATAAATCTCAGTAACTTTTGCATGTGAATGTCCCATTTACATTAGAGTTGATCTGGTGAAAACCTTCACAAAAATGCAGTCTTTTATCTTCTTAAACACTCACAGACCTCTAAACTAACAATGTCCTATTGTTCAGGAATTTTTCAGATGCCTTGCAATATGTCATACCGTGCTTCCTGAAGGTGAAGAGACCCCCGAAAAAATACGATATCAGGCAGCTTCTCCTGATGAAGCTGCTCTGGTTGCAGCAGCAAAGAACTTTGGCTTCTTCTTTTACAAGTGCGTGGATACTGACAATTTTAGTTAGTCCTATCAGAAAGATAACGTAGAACTTCTGCTACATTTATCCTACTGGAAGTGATACAATTTCATTGTGAATCTGTTTATAATGTGAATATAATAAAAACGTAGGAGGTAACTGATATAGATTATTTGGCTGGACGACTTGAGGATTACTGTTTACTACAAGTCTAAGTGGTGAAACCAGTCACCATTTTATGGTAGAGTACATATAAACTTGTGATTTTAAATCTTATTCGTAGTTTCTTCAAGCATGGAAACAAGAGATTCAAATTAAAAGCGAAATTCTGTTTCTGGTGCTAACTGTTAAAAACATTTACAGATTCTTAAAGAGAATATTCTGTTAAACTAACTATAAGTCCTAGAATAGTCCAGGTTAGATAAGGATAACAATCACCATTTTGGTGCGTGGTTGACTTGTTTGCAGTGGGGGTTAGGAGATTTTAATTCTAGAGTGAACAGCTATTGAGAAATGTAGTGATGGCATGAGCTAAATTATTGGCATTTATTTTCTTGAGGCGTCAACTTTTTAATTGCATGCAGTTTTTCTAGGTGGAAGATTAGGTAAGAAAGGGTATATTATTGGTATTTGATTGATTGGAAGAGTAATTCTCTGGTAGATAGGTTAGCAGAAGTCATTGTCTGCTAATACATTGTTAAGGTATTGAATTATGGAAAGAGTTAGGGTTGCTTGTTTTGTGTCATTGTTACTGCTTACTATTCTATTTGTTTCTGCTCCGCTTTTAAATTTACACCTTCCAGGCGTACTCCAACATTGATTTATGTGCGTGAATCACACGTTGAGAAGATTGGACAGATTCAAGATGTTCCCTATGAGATTTTGAATGTCCTTGAATTCAACAGGTGTTTTGACTTTCTCACTTACTATGTGCATTCTTGTGTGATGGTATGAGGTTTGACTGTTATCCTTATTTTTGTATTCAGTACGAGAAAGCGTCAGTCTGTTGTATGTCGTTATCCTGATGGCAGATTGGTACTCTATTGCAAGGTAAGCACTCAGAGTTTGTTTGGTAGTGTGTATTAGAAAAAATAATATATGCATTAGCTCTGTATATTAGTAATGTCTTGTTTGGTGCATTTTATATGCTATATATGATTAATAAGCATTAGTTATTAGTTATACACTCTATTGTGTATTAAGATGTGCATTACTAATACTATAGAATTCTAGTTATTAGTAATGCAATGTGATTTAGTACATGCATTAGCATGGTTAAAGACACAATCACCGCTCTAAACTTTTTGTACATCTTTTCCCCCATAATTGTTGAGGA
The DNA here is from genome assembly GCA_025642045.1 of Solanum sejunctum. Taxonomy (NCBI): domain Eukaryota; kingdom Viridiplantae; phylum Streptophyta; class Magnoliopsida; order Solanales; family Solanaceae; genus Solanum; species Solanum sejunctum. The sequence goes on along the minus strand of JAOTQJ010000091.1, from coordinate 2,131,531 downwards.
TATCTTTGTAAATAACTATTTTTTATGTAATGCATGCTATTTTTTTTTTTTTGAGAAAAGGGTAAGTGTGTATTCATGTCAAAAGGTTCATTATCCAAATGGATGATGAAACTGGAAACTTACATCCCACCCAGAGGGTATATTACAAGTTTCCTATGAAATCTATTAGCTCTACCGACTCCCCTATCTAACTACCTTTACACCAAACAAACAACAGGCGTATACAATTCATTCTAATTTTCTGCATGCTAGATTTTTGATCCTCAAAGCACCTAGAGTTTCTTTCTTTCCATAGAGTCCACCATATGCAGGCAGGAATAGTTCTGCACCAGTGACCTTCACTTTTTCTGTTACCAATCCCTGTCCAGCTGTTGAGTAATTCTTTTGTTGTGACAGGCATCACCCATTTGACTCCCAACGTAGACAAAAACATGTTCCATAAATTCGTAGCTACTTTACAATGAAGGAACAGATGGTCATTAACTTATGCTCCCTGCTCACACATGACACATCTTGAGCTAATCTGCCACCCCTCTTTTGTAGAACCTCATGAGTTAAGCAAGCCCTTCTACGCACCAGCCAGGCAAAGCAAGCCACCTTTGGGGGAGTCTTGGTCTGCCATGTCATCTTCCAAGGCCAACTATCAGTCAGTGATTTCAGGGTGTTGAGTTTCCAGTAACACGACTTCACTGTGAACATACCCTTGCTATGGTTTTTCCATCTCACACTGTCAGGCTTAATAGATAAGCTGGCTGTGAGTGGAGAACTTCCAGCAATCTGGCGAACTCCCCTATTTCCTAATCATTTAGTGCTCTTTTAAAAATTAGTTCCCATCCTTGTGGACTCCAAACTTGGCCAACAAAGACCTCTTTTTGGAGGCTTATAGCATATAGTTGAGGGAAGGAGTCTCTAAGACTACCTTCTCCACTCCACACCTCATACCGAAAGTCAATTTTCATCCCATTACCCACACTAACTGAGATTTCATTGCGGAAAGAGGGCCATAATCTCCTTATGGATTTCCAGACACTGCATCCAAGGTACCCACAGCTTCCTTGGTTGTCCATTGGGAGAGTGTGCCATACTTCCCTTCTATGAATCTTCTCCAGATGGCCCTATAGAGAGGCATTGGCTTTTCCACCTGGATAATTTTTCTCACACCTTTCCAGCAACACCTCTAATTCTTTATTTTTTGCCCCCAGTGGAAGCCCCGGGTATTTAGTTGGTAGTGAATCCAACTGGTATCCCAAGATAGCAGCTAATTCCTGCAAATTACCAACTTGGTTGATAGCAAAGTTGTGGCTTTTTCAGCCAGTTCACATGTAGCCCTGAGACTCCTTCATAGATTGTTAGGATATCTCTCAAATGTCTCATCTGGCTTGGTTTTGCTTCACAGAAAATTAAGGCATTATCTGCACAAAACAAGTGAGATATTTCTAGATCTCCCTTCTGCCTGTCTGAGCACTAAAACCTCTCACCCATCTGTTTGTATTTGCTATTATGAGCATATGGTTTAGTCCTTCCATCACTACTAAGAACAAGAAAGAAGACAAGGGGTCCCCTTGGCTAGGACCCCTGTGTGACAGGAAGAAACCTTCTGGGTTGCCATTTATTAGAAGGGAGAATTTGACACTAGAGATGCAGAAACTGATCCAATTTACCCATCTACTGCTAAATCCCATATCTTTCAGAATTTTGAGAAGGAAATTCCAATTGACATGGTCATAAGCCTTTTCAATGTTCAATTTGCACAAGATCCCTGGCTTCTTTTGCTTGATCCTTGAGTACTAGTTCATTGGCCAACAGAGACGCATCCAGGATTTGTCTTCCTTGTAAAAAAGCCATTTGATGCTCATCCACAAGCTTCCCCATAACAGTTTTCAGCCTTTCAGTTAAAAGTTTGGAGATGATCTTGTAGAAACCCCTCACAATCAAACTAATAGGCCTGAAATCCTTTAATTCAACAGCCCCAGGCTTCTTCGGAATCAGTGCCACAAAGGTGGCATTGAAGGCTTTTTCGAAAACACCTCTTTGATGGAAATTGTGGATGGTCTGCATCAGATCTTCCTTCAGGATCTCCCTACATGCCTTATAAAACTCCACGGTGTAACCATCAGGGCCAGGGGCTTTATCCCTATCATATTGTTGGATAGTTTGAAGCCCCTCTGTCTCTGTGAAAGGTCTTTGGAGCCATTCATTCTCCTCATAGGTAACTGTGGGGCAGCCAGCCATTGCAAATGAGGGTCTCCATGATTCTCAGAATACAGATTAGTGTAGTAATCTACCAGAACACTTTTGACTTCCTCAGTCTCTTGAACCTCCTCCTACAACCAATTTGTCAATTATATTGTGTCTTCTGTGGGCTGTAGCCAGCCTCTGAAAGAACTTGGTGCTCCTATCTCCTTTTAGCCAGAGCGCTCTCGATTTTTTCCTCCATTTCTCTTCATCCTGTCTTGCCAGTGCTTCAAGCTCCACTAGGATTGGTGCCCTGACCATCATCTCATCATGGGAAAGTTCTGTCTTCCTGAGCTTTGTCTAAATCTGCCAGTTCCTCCGGCAAGTTACTTTTTCGGGTAGCTATTTCAGAAAGAGTTACCCTGCTCCAGTTGAGATGAGGGTCCCCAGGAAACAACCTCTCTACTTCTATGAGGTAGTGGTAAGGTCTGCGTACATTCTACCCTCCCCAGACCCCACTTGTGGGATTTCACTGGGTATGTTGTTGTTGTTGTTGTTGTTACCCTGCTCCAGTTTTTTAGCTTCTGTTCAGGAGTCTCAATTTGGTAAATAACTTATAATCTGGCAGCCTTCAACTGTGAAGCCATTCCACCACTTCTGGATCATCTCCTTGAAACCCCTGACGTTGAGCCACCAATTCTCATATTTGAAATAAGAATTCCTCTTTTCCCAGTTCCCACACTCCAAAATTATGGGGTTGTGGTTTGATGTTGCTTTGGGCATGATTCTTTGCTTGATCTTGTTGAAATTTTCCTCCCATTCTGCTGAGAAAAGGAATCTGTCCAGCCTTGCATTGTTCAAGTGATTTGCTCCCCTGACCCAAGTGTATTTACCCCCAACCAGGATAGGGTCATGCAACTCTTAAGTCTTCAATCCATCCGGAAAACTCACACGTAACATTGGTGATTCCGGAGCATCCCCTTCTTTCCACCATATGCCTAACTGTATTGAAGTCTCCCCCTGTTACCCAAGGTCCATCACACAGGCCCCTCATTGAGTCCAATTCCTCGCAACACTCCAGCTTATCCTTCCTGGTGTGGGGGGCATAAACACCAGTAAAAGACTAGCTGAAAGAGTCTTGTAAGGCTTCAAACTTATGGGTAATTGAGTAATTACCTTCTTCAATCTTGGTACCCTTTCACACTCTAATATCCCACATCAATAGGAGGCCCCCTTTGCTACCATTTGCATCCTTATAACCACACCTCATCCATCTGTTGGCCCATAGTTTGAAAGCCACCTTCTCTGCTTCCTTGTTTATTTTGGTTTCCTATAGGCACACCACATCTGCCTTCCATTTTTGTAGGCAAGTCTTGATTAGAGTTCTTGATTCCCCATTGTTAAATCCCCTGGCATTCCATGACAATATTTTGGCCTTCATTTAAAAGTTAGATAAAGGTTCAGATAAAGGTTCTTTCCCCTGCTTCTTACCCTTTCCACCTCCTTGTTGAGGCTAGACTGAAGATTTTTCAACTTATTCTTGCCTATAACTCTGCTCTTTGGTCTTGAGGTGCCTTTCTGCTTCTTTTTATCAATTTCAGATTTCCTCTCATTGATTCTCATGAGGAGCTCTAAGGTTTCTCTTTCAAAGCCTTCAAAAGCAACTCCAAAGTGTTACTCAGTTCCAGAATATGGGAATTCACCCAGTTGGTTGTCTCTGTCTCCGTCGTCACAAAATCAATTGATTCTGCATGTCAACTGGTTACCTGTTGTATTTGCAGCTCTGTTTCTCTCATTTCATGGTGAATAGCCTTCGAAATTTTGGTCTCCTCCTTTGGTTGTCTCTGTTTTTCACTGATCTTTGACTGTACCAATGATTGTGGAATTTCCTTTGCAATTTGGACTTTGTCGCTTTCAGTTTTACTCGCTTTGGGGCTTTCTTCCCAATTCCTCAAAGCTGAGATGTAATTTTCAGCCAACATCTTAATTTCATCGAGGCCCCTTTAAGGTGACACATGTTGTTACGTGAGTTTTTAAAAAGGGTTGCTTCTGGGCCTTTAAATAGGGTTTCTGTGTTTACTGGGATATGACCCAAGCTAGAATCAGGGCCCAGCAAACATAACCCGTCCGCCAGAGGCCCAATGTTTCACTCCACTAACCTCTGCTGTGTCACGTGGGATGCCATGCGCCTTATGATACATCCCTATCGACTGTGATTTGCCGGAGTATACCCCTTTGACGAACAGTTCCTTGTCGATTTTCTTCTGGGCAAAGGACAGGCAGCTCCTTTTCAGACTGTCGATGTCGCCGGCGACTCCACCCAAATTTCCAACTTGAAAAGAACTCCCCCATTTTCAACGACGATTTCCTTAGGAATATTATGACCATCACCAATCACCCCGATCCTCACCCATTTGAGGTGGTTCCCAAAGCATGGTTTCCTCCTCTGTTTCGACCCACCCGCCACAACGATCTCCAATGGCTTTAAAGGTGGTTTGAGACCAGAGGTGAAGAGGAAGCCCTAGTATTCTGACCCATGTCGACTCGATTCTCTCCGTCTCCTCTACGGTATTGACCAGCGGGTTCCACCAAATTAGCTTGACTGGAGTCTTTTTCCATTCCCAACTCCCTTCCATGATTTGTTGAGCTTGCTGCATGGAGTTGCGTTTGGAAAGAAATAGGTTGTTACCCATTTTGTACACATTCAAACCATAAGATTGTTTCCAGGTGTTCCGAGACTACTTCCTGATTTCTGACAGCATCGCCTCTGTTTTAAATTCCCACACCAGACTTCTCATGAGGACTTCACTGTGTTTACATAATGGATCTTTGATGCTGATGATACCTTTACTTTGTATCATCACATCTGTTTTGACTTCCTTCCTTTCCCTGTTCTCCCATTTGAAATGTCTGACCATCTCAGCGTAAGAAATGTTTTCATCAACAGTTTTGAGGTTTGCTACATTGCTGGTTGCCTTGTGGGAGCTTATAAACCTTGCTACCTTCTCTGCGATATCTGTCCAGCCTCAGTTGAAGATCAACTCTGGGATTATGAGAACTGCCCTTTTTTGTCCCCTTACGCTTACTAGGCTGATGTATCTTCCGTACTTATTATAATTCTGAGCACAAAAGATTTCACCTATATCATCTAACCTTCTCCATCTGCGCACTGAGTTGCCTTTGGTTTGGGAAGCCTCCTTTAGAACTCTTACTACCCACTCCATGGATTTCTTATTGAACCTTGCCCTTGTGATTGCATTCCTACTTCTCTCTGTCCATTCGTACCAAATGCCGGCTGTACCTGGTATTCTTTCTATACCAAAGGATTTGAAACCAACTGCGAAATACGTAATGTTGTCCATTTGTGGTGATGATGGAGGGGGGAGAAAGAAAGCTACCTCTTAAGGAGCTAACTGAGGGGTGAGTGATGAAGGTGGTGGGAAGGGGACCAGATTTCCAGGCAACCCACCGGAAAGAGGGGTTTCTCTCTCCTCGTAAGTAGGAGAGAGAAGGTTATTGGGAACTGTGTCTGATAGCAAGTCAAGCTAGATTTTTTGCATCTTAATTATTGAACAAGATGTAATACATGCTATTTTTAATACATCAAACTAAACAATGCATAAGAAAAATCTATGTATAATTAATGCAAGCATAATTAATACAAGCATGATTAATACACTCTATTTAGCATTTTTTTATTTACCCTACCAAAATGACCCCTTACATAGAAGGATATTTTACTTGGATCACTTGTCAGAAAATATCAGAGAACCTTCTTTTGACAGGGCGCAGACAATGTTATTTATGAGAGGTTGTGTGATGGAGAAAGTGATTTGAAGAGAAGAACTAGGGAGCACTTGGAGCAATTTGGTGCTGCTGGACTTCGTACTCTTTGCTTGGCTTATAGAGATCTAAGCCCTGATATTTATGAAAGTTGGAATGAAAAATTCATTCAAGCAAAATCTTCTCTTCGAGAGCGAGAAAAGAAACTGGATGAGGTGTGTATCTGTAGTTCACACTGCTGTTATATTTTCCTTATATTACCTTACCACATGAAAAGACTGCTGTTATATTTTCCAGATTTGTTACATGTTGGAGATCTTTTTTAGTGATTTGTTAATTCATTGTTTGGTACCATGAAGTATTCTTTTCTTGAAAATTGCTAGTTCCTTTTGGCAAGGTTTTTTTTGTTCAGCATGTATTCTAGATTATCAATAGTTCCCTTCATTGTTATCCTTATGGCTGAAGGTGCCACACAGATTCCAAAATTGTTTTCAAAGTACATTTTGATGTATTCCAGAGAATGGCTGATATAAATGGAACTTCATTAATAGCTTTTTAGTAATGCCCTCGAGGCCTTTGGCAGCTTGTGAGGTGTGAGTTAGGAGCATGTCATTGGTTCAAACCCTGCCGGTGAGAAAAGCCTGGTAGTTAAGTAGAGAGAGGCTAGAGGGGCAGACCCAATATCCACTGAGATTCAAACCGTGCACTAGCGACCCTTGGGGATTTCTCAGTTATCCGGAAAAAAAAAAAGAGAGCAGCTTTTTTGGCAACAGATTAACAGTTCATAGTAGATTTCAGGCGTTGTTTCCTACTGTTATCAGCTGTTACAATTTTCTTAAAGCTTAAGAGTATAATGGATGGAGATTGTATATTAAGAAATACATTTTGATGATTTATCAATGATGCCAGTTGTTATCACTATGTACTCCCCCCTCTCGTTTCATTAAAGAAGGTATGATATTATTGCTTATAGCACCAAGTTACTGTAGCTTTGCAGTTATGTACAAGCTGAAAAGAGCATCCGTTCTTAGAAATAGAGGGAACTGATAAAATCTATCTTTCATCTACATTATTCTCATTTTGAATATCAAAAGAAATAAAAATAAAAATGAGAGGAGTATTTCAGTTGATGCACCGAGGAGCTTCTTCCTCCAAAGCATTTGTTGTTTATTGCTTATCGTAACACCCATAGAATGCAGGTAGTCATAGCCATAAGCTCCTGCTGTTCTTCTGGATCTTTGTTCCCTTCCAGCACCAAAATACATGTTTTAACTCCTTTGGATCATCTTAAGATGAACAGACACTAGGTTCCACAGTTCCTTGGCAACCGAGCAATGAGTAAAAAAGAGATGGCTTTCTGAATCTCGTCTCCTTTCATGCAGTAGCACCTTTGCACGTAGAGATAGTCCTTTTCATTTTATTATCCTGCCCAAGGAACAATCACCGAAGTCTAGCTCCCTTATGGGGAACGTTAGCTCTCCACATAGCCTTCCTTGGCCAGTCTACTGTTGGTGTAGCATTTAGTGCCCTTGTGGCCAGACTAGGTAGGTTATACTCTTTTGTTCTCTCTCCAGCGCAGAGAGTCTTTTCTTCAGCCACCCTGTTTGAAGCTCCTCTTCTTTTTCTATTCTGCATCCAGAATTTTACTTTTGGTTAAAATTAAAGTGCTTCTTTAAGTGTAATTATTTTTCTAGTGCTTCTTTAAGTGTAATTATTTTTCTAAGGGTGTAGCTTTATGCAGGTGGCAGAACTGATAGAAAAGGATCTTGTCTTGATTGGATGCACTGCTATAGAAGACAAGCTTCAAGAAGGTGTACCTGCCTGCATAGAGACTCTTTCAAGGGCTGGAATTAAGATTTGGGTGCTTACTGGGGATAAACTGGAAACTGCAATAAACATTGCTTATGGTTGGTAACTTGGTAGAAGTAATAGGCAGTCTATAATTTGTTGATATTTACGTTCTACATACTATCTTATCCCGGTTCACTTGTTATTGCAGCGTGCAATTTAATCAATAACAGCATGAAACAATTTGTTATTAGCTCAGAAACTGATGAAATCAGAGAAGTGGAAGATAGAGTGAGAAGCATTTCTTGATTTTCTGATTTGTCAGGTGGCAAATCCCCAACATCTAACAATTACTGTGTTTTCTCACAAGGGTGACCAAGTGGAGCTTGATCGTTTTATGAAAGATACAGTCAAGAATGAGCTGAGGAGATGTTATGATGAAGCGCAAGAGCTTCTTCGTTCGGCATCTCGATCAAAGTTAGCACTAGTAATTGATGGGAAGGTCTTAATGTATGCCTTAGACCCAAGTCTTCGCGTAATGTTGTTGAATTTGAGCTTGAATTGCAGTGCAGTGGTTTGCTGTCGTGTTTCTCCTTTACAGAAAGCTCAGGTGAGGTCCTTAGGTCACCTTGGAAGTTGTCTAACTGGCATGTGGTTTCTTCAGTATGAAACATGTTTGTTTAACTATAAACCTGGATGCACTTACCAATTTTTATCTATCCCTTTCATGAAATGGGAGCGTTTTTTGTTTGTCTGTCACATGTGCCTGGTAGCTTAGAAGTGTATATGCATTACGATAAGTTTCATGAAATTTGTGCCTTATCTCACTGTATCACTTTGTAATAACATTGGCATATTTGTATGTCTTGAGTGCTCTGGGGTTCACATTTCATCATCAAACAATTTTGGTTTCTTTAAGTGTCACCACTACAGTTTAGAGTTTTGGTGATATTCTTGAAGTTAAACATTAAAAATCCTGTAATGTTTGTGAAGTGTAGGATTGACTTTTTGATTGTCGAAACTTGTAGGCAGAAGATATTTAGCAACTTTCTGATTTCTTTCAGGTAACCAGCTTGGTTAGGAAGGGGGCACAGAGAATTACTCTTAGTATTGGTGATGGTGCTAATGATGTGAGTATGATTCAAGCTGCTCATGTTGGTGTGGGAATAAGTGGACAGGAGGGGATGCAAGCAGTGATGTCTAGTGATTTTGCAATAGCTCAGTTCCGCTTTCTTACCGATTTATTGCTTGTCCATGGACGCTGGTCATATCTTAGAATATGCAAGGTTTACCTTCATCTATCTTCAGTGTGCAAACTTTTATGATCTGCACTGGTAGTTATGTGATCTGGAATTTTTATGTGCAGGTGGTGACATATTTCTTTTACAAGAATCTGATGTTCACACTCACTCAGTTTTGGTTTACCTTCCGCACTGGATTCTCTGGTCAAAGGTTCTATGATGATTGGTTCCAGTCTCTCTACAATGTGATCTTCACAGCGCTTCCCGTTATTATTCTTGGGCTTTTTGAGAAGGTACCTGATTTTTCTTTTCGTTCTTTTCTCAGCTATAGGGATGTACGGCAGTAATTACTGTTTCTCTAACTATGAAGGTGTGTTTGTTGTATATACACATTTATTGTGTATTTAGGATGTCAGTGCATCTCTCTCCAAGCAATATCCTGAGTTATACAGGGAAGGAATTAGAAATTCATTCTTCAAATGGAGAGTTGTGGCTACCTGGGCTTTTTTTGCAGTATATCAATCATTAATCTTGTATAGTTTTGTAATCTATTCGAGTACGAAGGGCATAGATTCATCTGGCAGGATGTTTGGCCTCTGGGATGTCAGTACAATGGCCTACACCTGTGTTGTTGTAACTGTCAATTTGCGTCTCCTTATGATGTGCAACACAGTTACAAGATGGCATCACATTAGTGTTGGAGGGAGCATATTATTATGGTTCATTTTTGTCTTTATCTACTCGGGTATCCACTTGCACAAAGAACAGGTGAGTTTCCACACATATTTTGATATGTTCGTAAGATCAATTCACTTTCTAACGGGGTTGGTTTGTAATTTATTACAGGAGGGTATCTATTTGGTCATCATTGTCCTGATAAGCACATTATATTTCTACCTCACGCTGCTTCTTGTACCAGTTGCTGCACTTTTTGTTGACTTCCTATATCAGGGGTAAGTCTCTGGAGTAAATTTTCTTAAACTACTTGGAGTTAATATTATATATTACATTGCAGTATAGCACATTTTGCTAGATTGTTCTTTTATTTAAGCTCTTTTCCAAATTCACAACTGGGCTGCCTCTCAAGGATATACCACTGTCTGATAAAAACGTGAACGAAAAGCAATTGTGTTCCCCACAGGAGAAATGTCTCTTTATAATTAATGCCAGCACATTTGCAAAAAATCTTGTTCCACAGGTCATCTTTATGTCTTAACAACTTCATTTTCATTCACTTTTCACATGAAAGCTCATTTGTATGACCAATCTTCATTATTCCTTCTCTTAGTAGTGTTATGCCTCAAGGAGTGTCTCCTCACTCTGTTTTACGGACCATTATTCTGTGAAAGCTTCACCAGAACCTCTTGACCTTAATATAGATTTTGTGGTACGAGGGACAAATGAAAGTTAACTGAGATGCAATATCCTCTATAATGTCTCGCTCGCATTGTCAACGTGATCTATTTTCTGCTGTTTGTTCTCCTGTATGCTGCATGGAGGCCAATTCAGGATTTAAATTTTATAGGTTCAAACTTATTATATTCCTGCAATTATGGATTCAGACATACTACTTGAAACACTCCCTCTGCCGCTGATACTACAAGGAAAATGACACAGCAACTACCTAGGCAGCACATTCTGCTTGTACATTTTAAATAAACCTTTTCTGGTCTAATTTTTCTTTTACCAATGGGAAGGTCGTGGAAGTCGAATTCCACCTACATGGTTAAGGTTTAGGAACTCACCTGGTGAACTTAATATTGACAAATTTCACTTTTCATTTCTTTGGACCATTTACTCTTGCTTCGAATCTCTAGTCAATTACTTCCCTAAGTATCTATTGCTTTGTTTCAGAGCACAAAGATGGTTTTCCCCATATGATTATCAGATTATTCAGGAAATTCACAGGCACGAGATTGACAATAGCAGTATTGGTTTATTGGAGATTCGTAATGAACTTTCTCCAGACGAAGAAAGGAAATATGCCATAATGCAACTGCCTGGACAGAAATCAAAGCATACTGGTTTCGCCTTTGATTCACCCGGTTATGAGTCATTTTTTGCGTCTCAAGCCGGTGTGTTGGCACCTCAGAAGGCATGGGACGTGGCTCGGAGAGCAAGCATGATGAAAATACGACCAAAGACACCTAAAAAGAGCTGAGTTCCTTGAAATTTTGTACAAAATTTTCTTCTTCTAACCTCCTTGACAACTTTAGCGCATACGTAGAATTAGCTGTGTACGTATTATTGTTTCACTCTCATTCTTCGAACCTTTTTCCTGAAATCCTTCATATATATATAGTTGCTAGTTTGGTTGAGTGAGATTGTAGCCAAAAAACAGCTGAAAAGAAAACGATAGACAATGTACATTACATAATGTAACCATCCCAACTTCACCTTGTATCTATGTATTGGTGGTTCTGATTAGGGGTGTGTATCTGTTCGGTTCGATTTTATGTATTATCGGTTTTTGATTTATTGATTTTTGATTTTTAAGTATGCTAAATTAATAACAAACTCATAAGATATTTTTTATCGATTTTTGATCCTTAACGGTTCAATATTTGATTTATCCAATAAAAAATACTCATAAAATAAATTTGACTTTTCTAACAATTTAATGCAATATGATAAGATATAGTGAAACAAACAAATTAATTAAGCACCTAAACTTAACAATATGCAATATTTGACCTCATATTCTAATTTTTTCGAACATAAGTGTTATGCATTGAAAACCAAACAAATTCATAATTTACGAGTATCAATTTAGTATCAAGTGATGTTAAAAAAAAATTTAAATTCGTCCTAAAGAATACATCCAATAATCGTCAAAACTGTATATGCCAATAATCTTATCCTTATAATCAAGCCCTTGAATATCAATTCGTCTCCAAGTCTTTTCCTTCAAATCATATGATAAAATCTTTCTTCTCAAATGAATTATAGCAATCTCCTGGTTATTCTTGTCATGAGTATTAGTACAATAAAGTTGTGATGATGAATATGTTGGGACCACTTGATTATTTAGTTCTTCCATCCATTCTTCACTTTGTAAAATCCAAAGTCTTATTATACCATATTTTAAATAAATGACTCTTAATTTTCCGTCAATTTCTATCAACTTACAATACAATTCTATAGCAATTTGAAATTCTCCTGTTCCTACATATCATATTGAAATAATTCTGATTTCTTCTGTTGCAACATCAAACCTTGCTATCTCGATTTTTGATCCATTCGAGTAAGAGCAACCAATGAAAAAATAGACAACTCCAACGATATAAACTCCAATATTCACCAAGGGCTAGAGTGAAAACCCTTTGTCTTGTTAGTTTTTTTGGACCATAAAGTGTCATCAAGACTTTATATCTTCTTTTGTGAGGATCAAAACCTAGGAAATAGTGACATTGATAAGTTATATCAGTGTCAACATTTAGATAGGGAGAAATCTTGTTTCAGTGTCAACATCTAGATGAGGGAGAAATCTTGTTTCTCTTGTATTCGGGTTGCAAATAGCTGCAATCCGAAAATATGAATTCCATAAGCAGAACAAATTTTTAACGTAATCAAATTTAGGATAGTTTATAAGACCATCTAAATTATCGAGTGGAATGATGCAAGCTTTGGGTTGTTGCGAGTTTAGGTCTATGGTGTAAAAATTTTCTTGATGCCAAATTCGTAGGAATAATTTTGTGCTATGATCAGGATGGGATATAGAGCGGTTGTGATGCAAGTCAATAAAGTCGGGATCTATTATTAGAGAATTATAAAATTTGGAGAGACACTTGAAATGCATCAAAGATTTGACGGGAAGTCTAGAGAATATATCGACTAGAATATCTTGATGCTCCATAGGAAAACCCCTCTATTGTGTTCAACTAGGTTTTGCTTTTTATTCTTGTGGATTTTTTGTGTATTTAGCAAATATTTATCCACTTAAATAAGAATTTTTGGTATGAAACCTTGTTGTAAACTTCTTGTATTCCGCCTTTTTCTTCTAGGAAATTTGGATTGTTTTTTTATTTACGATATTGAAATAAAAAGTTACAAAGAAGAACCTTGAAATAATAACATAGCAAAAAGAAATTAATGCGTGGAGTGGAAAAAGAGAAATCCTAATCATAAAGGGATTGTCTTAAATTCTAAATTTGTTAAAAATGGACATAGAAACCCAATCCTAATTTGTACACAAGAAGATATTCCAAGTATAAAGGGATTGGGAAATATCACCTAAATTCTTTGCCTATTTAGATAGCACCTCATCATTCATACAAATTTAAAGTATTTGCAATTATCACCTGAAATTCTTTAGCTATTTGTTCCTGAAATTCTTTATTCTTTCTCCTGAAACATTTCGTCATCATCCACATTATTATGTCTACTATTTCTTTTGTTAGGTATAGGCAGTGCTACTGCCACGGCTTCGGCTCCAGCTCCAACCACTTCTTGTATCAAGGTGGACGGTTGTGCATTAGATTTGATTACTTCTATTTTAAAGCACAAAATTTCATTATCCACACAATGTTGCCAAGGACTTTCAGTAATTACAGATGATTGCTTTTACAGAGAGTTCACTCACTCCAAGAGGGTACCTTTTTTCCTAGGCAAAGTAAGAAAATATTGCACTCATGCCGTTAATAATGCGGCTTCATCTCTATCTCCAGTTGATAATGTGGCTTCACCAACTCATGCGGCTCCATCGCCATCTTCGATTTCGACACCACACATGGCCCTAGCCTCGGCTCCAACCTCTTCTTGCATCAAGGTAAATAGGTGTGCAATAGATTTGATCACCTCCGTTTTCAAGCACAAAATTTCATTATCCACACAATGTTGCCAACAACTTTCAACAATTTCAGATGATTGCTTCAACAACGAATTCACACACTCCAAGAGGGTACCATTTTTCCTTGGCAAAGTGAGGAGTTATTGCAGTCATTGCTTTATATAGGATTCTACCTCTTAATAGGTTTTTGGTCCTTTAGCTTACTTTATATAGGATTTTACCTCTTAATAGGTGTTAAAAAGGGGTGGTAGTTAAATACTTTCAAGTAGATTTTTTATTTAGTTTAATTAGATCTTCATCTCCATTTTATAGTTTAATTATTATTCTCTTTGTGCCTATTTATTTTTTCATGTTTGACTTGGCACACTCCTTATAAATCATTTACTATGTCACTCATAGACTATTGATAATGTTAGCTATAGAGCATGGCCTTTTACTTATTCGCGATATGATAGACATATAAGTCAACTATGCCTTGTTCCGGACAAAGTTGAGGCCGATTATCGCCCTTCAAATTAGTCAAGTTTTGATAGAAATGGTAGAAGTTTTGATTCTACCAATTTTGATAGAAACGGTAGAAGTTTTAATTGAATCTTGATTGCAGCAATTAAGAGTCTTTTTAAAAATTAACTGTTATAAATGGCCTTTTGCATGTTTCTATTCTCGTTGATTATGATAATTATGATTTATTATTTTTTGAAAGGTAATCAAAGCATTACTGTTTAATATTTAATTAGATTTTTTATTACATTTTAATATAGTGTAGGAATAAAATGGTAATTCAACTTTAGGGTTTGAAGCTTCCCCCCCTACCCCC
>JAOTQJ010000091.1:2082117-2107187 GCA_025642045.1 Solanum sejunctum | reverse complement strand
ACTTTTCAAAATTGCAACATAAGGGCTCCTAGTTAGCCCATTGACTAATTAGGTCCCCAAACTTTTCTATTTTAATCTAATTAAGGACTCCCGAATTCAACTAAATTTTTACCCGCAGAAATTCACTTGATCCCATACTCCCGCACCATAAGTTAGTGAAATTTAAAATACACCTCAATCACAATAATTTTTCCCGAATGAGCAATTAACCTCCATTTAGTTAATTACGGGGTCTAACAGTACTCCTCCCCCCAACAATCTCCGCACTTTTATTTTTTTGAATCTCTTTTATAAAATACTTTTAAAAAGTTAAAACTTCAGCCCCTACTTCATTCTTACCTAAAACTAATATTTTTTTAAATAAATAAAATTCTATCCTACTTGCATCTAATCTTCTGCTGCTAATTTATTTTTATCTTTTTAAATTTTTATTTTTGTTATAGATATGTACACATACTTTTAGAAAATTTTTTTTACTTGTTTATTGAATATAACAAAAATAAAAATTTTATTTTAAAGAAAATCTTGCGATAAATAAAAAATAAAAACAGAGGAGTAAGTGGGTAGCGTAGAATTATTTTTTTAAAAAAAAATTAAAATAATATCTAGATTAAAATATTTTTAAAGTAAGATAAAGTAAGATTTTTAAAAAGTATTTACAATTTTTGTTCTTAGGTGGTGGGGAGAGGGGGAGTTTTAGTGGGGTGGGGTAAGAAAAATATTTTATATTTTATTTTATAATTTTTTTAAAAATAATAATATTTTAATATTTTATTTTAATTAATACTATAATTTATTTATTTTTTATCAAGGTGAAATGATTTATCTACGTAGAGTGTGATGTGACAATTTTTACAAAATAAAAAAGAGATGTGGTGCACATACCATGGTGAGAGTGGAATAAAAGATAGAGATGCGTTAGTAATAGTTTCAATATGAAACTCACATTTTCAATAGTTTAGACATAAAAACTCAAATAATAAGAATAATTCAGTTGTGTTTTGATAATTATCCATTTCTTAATTAAGTTTACATTTTATACACATTGAACTTCTACAACAATAGACAAAATAAGGACACTCATTCTCAAAAACATACCTACTTCCAAAGATTAATCATTATTTTTTATTCATCTACTGCCTCGTTAGTATAGCTAGAATACAAAATTTAAAAATACTGAGATTTATTTTAAATCATAATTTTTTTTAAAAAAAAGTCCTCTTAAATTTTTGGATCAAGTCAAATAATATCACTTAAATTGAAATGAAGGAGGTAATATATTATATGATAATTTATGTGTGTAATTTTAATGGTAAATATATTGTAAAGTTATTTGGTTAGTTAATTATTTTTTTTCGATTTTTTACATATATGAAAATAAAAATAACACATATACTTTGATTCATTCCTTTTAAAAGGAATATCGGCTCTAATAATTTCATCAATCTCGGATGGAGTCAAAGATTCACTATTTTTTGGTTTTGGCTTATGATGGAATAAAGCAAAATGATATTTTAAACTGTCTGCGCTTCTTTCAATTGTGAAGTATCAATTAGTCAATGCAACTTTCGACGCTCATCATGGGTCATCTAAAAACAGTCGCGCTACGTTTTTAAACATAGGGGTCAGATTGTCTACATCCGATCCCCCTTATCCCGCAATGGGTAGAAGTCTTTGAGGCATTAGGGTAATGTTGTTGTTGTTGTATCAAAGTATCATAAAAGTTTTAGAAAATGTCTGGAACATCTGGAAAAATGAGAAAAATTCAATCCAATTAGTTGATAATCGATTAATTAATATGTTG
The DNA here is from genome assembly GCA_025642045.1 of Solanum sejunctum. Taxonomy (NCBI): domain Eukaryota; kingdom Viridiplantae; phylum Streptophyta; class Magnoliopsida; order Solanales; family Solanaceae; genus Solanum; species Solanum sejunctum. The sequence continues at coordinate 2,105,383 of JAOTQJ010000091.1, read as the reverse complement.
GTCAATCGAAATATTCTAAAACACAGAAAAAAGAATCACAGGCTTTATGTAATCTAATTATGTAGTATGGTTAAGACAATCTGTCTATATCACATTTTTTTCTTTAATTCGCATGAACACGGACTGCCCTTGTGTACTTGCATTTACCAACTGCATTTAGAATCACTAGTCTCTAGGAACATGCATCGCACGTTTGTCCCTTGTTATTATATCACTTATATTAATTTTACGAGATATATTTTATTTATTAAAATAAAAATCATAAAGAGGAATAATGCATTTTGTATGTTTTACCATTTAATATAATTGAAAATAATATTTTTGTACTCATGGATCATGGATGGAAAATGATAGGAGTAATGTATTTATACAAAATAATGCTACTAGAGTATATTTTCTAAACTTTTGAAGAAGAGGGATGGAAGTCTGTACCAGCGCCTAGAATCCCAACCGGAGATATTGCCGGCTTTCTTCATACCTTCTCTCCACCGAAAAATCTTCTCCGCCGCGAAATCTCGTGCTCCCTAAAATGCTTCTCAAACGGGCCTTTCTGCCTCCGCACATCCGACGGATCAACTTGGTAGAATACCGGCAACAATAGCCTTTTACATTCCGAGATCTTCGCCAGTTCTTCGAGGCACCACTTCGAAGAAGCGTAGTTCTCCGAAATCACGGCGATCGAAGCTGCCGAGTCCTCAATCGCAGCCAATAGAGTCGGAGAGATCTCTTCGCCGCGATCCATTCTTTCGTTGTCGATGAATGTCCGTACGCCGTTCCGTACTAGTTCATTGTAGAGTTTCTCCGTGAAGTTATGGCGAGTGTCTTCTCCTCGGAAGCTGAGAAATACATCCCAACGGAATCTGTGGCCTGAGGTCATGGACCACGAGTCCGCCTCGTCGTCCGCCATAGCCGGATGTTCCCCTTTTCGTTTCGGCCCAGTACTGGAACTTGTACGTATGTATATGTGTTACAGCGGGAAAGTCATGAATGGTGCAATATCAATCGTTCAAAATTTTTTCTTTTTATCAAATGGATAAGCTCTTTTTTCAAAGGTTACTTCTATAGTTTGTTACAACTTCAGCTTAATTTGGGTGATAGTCTAAACATTAGGTGCTTTGATTTAGTACGAAATATAATATTTAAATAAGAAAAGGAAGATTTTAAAATTTTATAATTTAAAATTATTTTTAGATATTTATATGATTGAGAATTATTTTATTAAATATAAAAAAGATATTTTAAAATTAAATTATTATTAATTAAAGTAAGATACAATCTTTTTGAAATAGACGAAAAAGAAATGTGTCACGTAAAATGGCACAGATAATTATTCTATTTGATTATTTGAATTTTAAAATATCTCTTTCATATCATATAATTACGATCCGTTTGATTGAGAACATATTATTCTAGGATAATTAATTTAAGGATAACTTATTTTGGCATAAGTTATTCCATAAATATATATGGAATAACTTATCTCATCATCAAGACAAAAATAGTGGAATAAACAATCCAAAGATTAATTGATACCTCCAATAAAAAATGAGATAAAATAATCTTATATTTTATCCTGAAATTATATTTTGTACCTCACACCAAATGATCCTTTAATTATTTATGTATTAATTATTTTATATTTTATCCTATATAAAATACTACTCATATTTTCTCATAACTCATATATGTATTATTCGACACTCTATCTCATATAAAATATTGATTATATTCTTTCATAACTCATATATGTATTAATTAAGAGAAATTTTATTAATATCATACGTAAACAATTGTGGTCCCTTCTCAATTCTTACCAATTCAGTCCAATAATTAAACATAGTAGTAGTAAACTAATTAATCAATTTTGAAAAGTCAGTAATGTCAATTTCCCCCAATTGATAATTAATCTTTGGTGTTGATGTTTATACTATTTCACTATATGTACGTGTCTTTTAATTGATCGTATATGTCACGTCCCTGCACTAGGGTGGACACAGAAGTCATGACCATTCCAGTTATTTCTTTTTCCTTTCTTCATGATGTGAAAAGTATTGATGTGATGGATTAATAAGTATTTATTTACTTTAAATTAGAAGTTTGGAATTCAAAATAATGGTGTATATATGTTGATAACCGTTGAATTATTATTTGGTACCAACTCTTTTACACTTTGGTTTCAATATTACGGTGTTTAATATACACATTTAATGTAAAATGATATTCAGTAAGGTTTTGATCATCATAATACTTAATTATATATGAAATTCAAAATACTTAATTATTATATATAATAATTTAATTAATCTTTATATAAACGGAATAAAAAGGCTAAATTTCCAAAATTATAAGACTAAATGCTTGTTAACTTTATAATAGAGAGAAATGAAACTCACCAATATGAGTTGTAGTGCAGTAATGAGATTTCTTTATTTTTAATTAGATATTTTAAATTTAAGTCCTAAATATAAAAAAAATCATATTTGGTGCCATCATTGATATGGACTCTTCTATACGTAATTCAAATTTACTTGAAACTCAAATGCCGGAACATCGGTTGGGACACTAATAAAAAAAGAAGAGAAAAACAAAACTCACTAGAGAACAAAAAGGAAGAAGAACCATTATCGATTTATTATGTTGCATAATATTAAACTGAACTTTAAAATATCAAACAAATTCGATGTAATATTAATAGAAGACTTTAGAAATCAAAAGTCAATCTTATCGTGCCAAAGTTTTCAAAGTCGTATGATAGTACCATGAACATTCCTAATTTGACCATGAAGAATTGAATAGCTTTCAGTAAGGAGTGTGTTACTCCTAAAATAATTTTTTTCGACATACTAAATTAATTAAATTTTAATATGAATATTAAATATTAATAATAAATTCAAAAAAGCCCTACCACAAATGCTCGAAGAAACGTAATAGAAATGATCGAATGGTTAAACATAAAAAACATACCTATACTATATTTTATTTTATTGAGTTACATATCTTAACTATTAGGAATGCGAATTTTTTTAATTTTACTATCACTTAAAGGTAAACGAAACATATCTAACCATTGACTAGACCATGTGTTTGTCTAAAAATGCTTCTAGGCACATTTGTTAATAAAATCTTCGTTAATTTTTAAATATACTTAGTTGATATTTTTTTATATCAACGACATGACTGAGATGAGACCACGACCAAGAAGGTAAAGAAGAAGATGGTGGATGTCACGATTGAAATACATTACTTTTTAGAGGGATAGTATTGATCTTTAACCTAATATTAATTTATTTAGATTTGTCGTAATAAAATCATTTTTTCATGTGGAGTAAACCACTAATTAGTGAGTGAGGATTAAAGTATGAAACTCAGAATTAAATGAATATAATTCAAGTATGTCTTTTAACTTGAGAAAGGATAAGAAAAAATAAATATTAAGTTCCTTTTATAACCCTCTCCCTGCTATATACATGGTACATGTACACGTTTACGTACTGCACGCTAAAAGCATTTTGACAGTACAGACTACACATAGCTCACTGTGAAGTTGTTCGGATGATGAGCATCCTCCGATTTCTCACTCATCGTGAGTGATCGAATCCAATTCCCTACCTTACACACCTAGCAAATGGAGGAATTCGACGAGCAGCCAATTTCAGCTTCACTTCCATCACTTCGTCTAAACTACGATGTTTTCCTGAGTTTTAGAGGCGAAGATACTCGCGAAAACATCACGAACAACTTATACAACGGTTTGTACTCAAAAGGCATTCGAGTTTTTCGAGATTCCGAGGGTTTATCTCAGGGCGATGAGATAGCACCAGGTTTAATAGAGGCGATTAATGACTCTGCTGCTGTAATTGCTATTATTTCCCCAAATTACGCTTCCTCGAGATGGTGCCTGGAGGAATTAGCGACTGTTTGTGATCTGGGTAAACTTGTTCTGCCTGTGTTCTACGAAGTTAACCCGTCGGATGTGCGGAGGCAGAGAGGGCCATTTCTCGATGATTTTAGGGATTTGGAAGAGAAATTTGGAGAGGAAAAGACGGTGAGATGGAGGAACGCCATGGAAAGAGTTGGAGGGATCTCTGGTTGGGTTTATGATAATGGGTAAGCATAATTCTTTCTCTGATTCTTCTGATTTTTTTATTCTCTCTGACCAATTGAAAACAAATTTGCTTAATTAAATAATAGATCTAATCGAAGAAACCCTAGAATGTAATTGATCTAGCTGATTTTGTCAAGGTAGAATCTCGAATTCAAGTTCTGAGAAACTAAAGTTCCCTTAACATGAGATCCTGAGTCTTCCAGGTAGTTGATGGTGATTTTATTTGGCCTCTTTGTATAGTTTTACAAGTGTAATTTTCGTTGGTGAATTCTATAAATTATACATAGTTGAATTGTCCAAAGTTTGAATATTTGAAACACTTTTCATATTTGTCATTTTATTTATTGAAGTTTTAACAACAATACCAGTGAAATCTCATAAATAGAGTATGAAGAGAGTAAAATTGATACAAATTTTACCACTACATTATAGAAAATATCACAAATGGGCACAAATAGGGGTGTGGAGAGGGTGAAATGTACGCAGACATTACCACTTTATTATAGAGATAGGTAAACTGTTTTTGAAAGTCCCGTCTCAAAAATATCATTCCAAAAAGTAGAAATTACTAGATATAAAACAAAATGACAAATTACACTACTTGCAAAGTTACATGTATGATTTTACAGAAGGTAATAGTAGAAAGTATGATTTAAATTATGTCTTTAAATGTTTTTCTTAATATGTTTGTATTATCTTACAAATTAAGTGATTATGGGACAAATGGAGTATTGCTGAAAATAAAATAAATAAATTTAGGCATAAATATTTTGCTAGTTTTAAGGAGATTCAAGTTTACAACAGTATAATCTTCATCCATCTAGCAATATCACTCTTAACTTGTTCTATCTAAGGTATAACATCTACCAGCATCATGCGACTCAAATAACTTTGAATTAATTAAAGAGTCAAAAATTCGACTAAAATAACACATTCTTTTAATCTTAAATTACTCTTCTTTATCGTATGAGCTAAATTTATTAAAGGAATATGCTTTTCTTTGGAAAATAAGTGAAGTTCATTATTATTTCTTGTGTTTGATATATAAATAAAAAATATTATTTTAAAATTATTTATATATATAATCTAGATAAATACTATGAAAGGTGATAATGAAAACTTATTTTCTTTTGCTTCTACTTGAAAGGTCATTTTTGAAATATTTCAAAAATTTTGATCAATCAAATATGATTTTTTTTAAAAAAAAACTTCTCTTCTTTTAGAGTTTAGACCTATACATTGTAGTTTGTTTGGCCAAATTTCTGAGAGGCAGAAAGTTCTGAATGTTTTCTTTTTAAAAAAATGCTTAGTATTTGACCAAAATTTTAGGAAAAAATTATGTGCTTTCGAATAATAGCAAAACTATATTTAGAAGTTGAAAATATTTTTTATATTGATTATTCATAAACAAATAATTACTTTCTAAAAGTTTTTTTTTAAAAAAATAAGCATCTTTTAGATGTTTGATCAAACAAACTGTTAAATAATTTTGGTAGATTTAAGGTCCAAGACACCTTGTTAGCCTTAACTTAAAAACTCATTTGGGAAAATAGATATTGAGCAGCTTCAACAACACTAGAGCAGAGCATACAAGTAGATATACCAGAGAGGGACTATCAGTATCATAAACTTTGTTTTCCTCGTAATGTTTATTAATTAATAAGAATGACCCCGTAATTGTAATAATTTTATTTGATAATCGAGAAATTTTCGAGAATCAATAGTGTATGATTCAAAACTCAGTAAAATATGGACTAAATTTTATACACTTATCTACTTAAATATCAGAGTTTTATCATTTGCATTATTTCAACCTGAAACATAAATCTAACAATATGTTAATATTTTATACTATTTTTTATGTTTCAAAATATTTGTTGTGATTTTTTCTTAAGTTTACTCTTATTTATCTCTTAATACATATTTTTTCTTCATTTAATATTTATTTTATTTGTGTGTCATTTTTTCATAATTGAGATACTTGTATAAGGGTAAAATAAAAAAAATTAAAGAATTTTATTCTAAAATTATAAAATAATAAATAATTTAAGATAATTATTGAGACGAAAAAGTACTAATACAATGTAAAGGTATTTAGCTAATTACTTGGAAATGCGCTGTCCCCATGCATGCAACAAGTCTATGTACTTTACGAATAATATATTGAGCAAACCAGAATATATAATTAACTTAATAAATTAGTAATTTTACTTATTTTAATTCTTGAAGTTCTGCTAGTACCAATCATAGGGTTCCATTATTTTATTCCTTTATTCGACACATACAATTTAAATAAGAAGCCTTTGACTTGCTAGCGTATTAATATTATATTAGAGCTAAATTATCTCTTTCAATTGGTTGCTTGCTCTATATTGATTAATTTTACGCTAATTGCATTTTTGACTTCCTAGTTATTCATAAAATATAGTTTTGATTCTTGTAATATATTTGATTAAGTATATTTATTCTTCAATTAATATATATATATATAGTCTCTGTAGAAAAAGAAATATGATATTTAAATTATTTTTAGAAAAATTTTAGCATCAATTTCATGATATGGAGTAATAAGAAAAAAAAATTATGTAACGTTATTAAATTCATGAGTTGATTAGATTCTAATATACTGCTCTTAAGAATTAATTAACTTATAATATGGATTAGAATACATTATTAAGTTCATGAGTTGGTTAGATTCTAATATCCATGCAACAAAGATTGATGCATGAAAGATAAAGTATTGAAAACACTTCTGAGTTTTGTATAAATTATTAATTAAATTTTTGAACTATTCATAACATTAAAAATACTTATTTATTTGATTAATTGAATTTAATACATCTCTGATATTGCAACACGAGTGAAATACACCTTTAATTTTTTGCTAATTTAGGAAATGTTTTAAACACATACGGCAAGATCAAAATATGTCTAACTTTAGTTAATCAAGTAGAAGGATATCTTTAAGGGTGTCAATAATTTAATAAAAGAATAATAATTTATACTAAATTTAAAAATATGTTTAGTACTTCTCTCTTTCATATTTTGCTCTCTTGATGACTTGAATTCACAATCTTAAAACTAAAACTGAAGGTATTTTCAATATTTCCATGTAAGATGAAATAAATCATTAGTATTTATGGGCTTGTGCCTGTTTTCTTCAAAACTCATCATCTGCTCTGCCTCAGTTAATCTTTTAACAAATTTATTTTGAACCGCCTTGACACAATTGCTATCTCTAAATGTACCTCAATAATTATATGATTTATCCAAATATATTTCTTATTCACTAATGAAGCCTTCCAACGCATATGTGCCTTTTTACAAAAAAATAATTAAACTTATTTTTCTGAAAATAATTTTATTTTCCAAACAAATATTTTAAAAATATATAACCAATTAAACATGAAAAAGTTTGAAAAATATTTTCATTGAACACACCCTAAGCCTCATGCCTAGAAGAAATGAGCGGAAATTACAAAAAATAGATTAAAAATAGTTGAAAAAAAAGTAGGAGAACCCCGAGATCTAGTTCAAGTGACAAAAGGTGAAGGATTTGTAATTTAGATTACAAATTCAAGTCATACATCATCCAAAGAAAAGTATGATATTTAAGTGGAGAAGGATAAAGAGGCACAAATTCTTTATCCATCAAATTTAGAAGATTGTCATTACCCCCAAGGATGGACCGATTTTTTTTTAATATAAAAAAAGTAGGAGAAGAAATGTTTAAAGTGGCACATAGCCGGCCTAACTTTATTTAAAAAAAGAAAAACACAACACTCTTTTTGAAGGTCAACTATGCTTTTTGAAGCTAGATTTTATCATCCAAATTTCAATCATACTGAATCTTAACCTCATAGTACAACAATTTTGTTTAAAATCCAAAGTTTCACCTAAGAAGTAAGAACACCATATTTCAAGAAGATGAGGTATGTTCTTCACTTAAATATTGTTTATGTGTCATACTCCCTCAATTTCAATTTAAGTATCTTAAGGACATATTTTGAATCTTGTGGTATTAAATGAAAAGTATATGCCTTAGTCTTTTAAATTTTGTTGCCTTAGCACAATGTTGAAATTGAAAAACTCACCTAATATAGAAAAAACACTCTTTGTTTTGGTTAGAAGACAGTTAATTTGAGACGAAGGGAGTAATTGGTTATGGATATAGATGAATTATGGTGGAATTATGGGCTCTCATCTGGAGGTGGTTGGGAATGAACCTCAAAATGTTCGATTGTTGTAGATGATGGATGGGTGTGGTTGTTGTAAATGAGTAATAAACAATGGGCAAAAGTTGGAAAATATGAGATTAATCTTAGGTTTTTTAGTTGTATAGGCCTAAGTAAGCTGAGTTCTAGTTGTCAATTTAATCATGTTGAGTCCCAAATGACAAAATTAGGCTAATTTACGAGTAGATTGACTATTGTTGGATGTAGTTGAATGGATGCTTAAGTTCAATCCAGTTGAGTGGAGATGTGCCTTCTAAAGAAAAATTCTTTTAAAAGCATTCATTTCGTGTGTTTGATAAATTTCATAATTTATTATGATTTAACTTGTAGGCTTGTGCTTGTGGGAGTGAGTAGGTGCAAGTTTCGACATGTAAAATGATTTTTATGCATATGTTTTTACAAGGATGGAGCTCATGTTTGGATACCCGAGCATATTTTGAATTGATAATTAAGGCACATGTTTTAATAATCCTTCTGTTGAGGTTATTTTGGGTTGTTATGTTTGTGAGTCTGTTGAAATTCCTTCTTTTGTTATTGTTGGGTATAATCCATTGTTGATAACTTGATATGATGGTGCCATAAAAAGCATAACTTTGGTGCTAGATAAGGAAGGGTTCATTCGGTAGGGAGATGCTGCTTGTGTTGTGATATTATCATTTTAGCTTGTGTTGTGATGTTATCATTTTCGTTTACCTCTGAACTTCCTCTAATATGATTTCTACGAAATATACAAGACTACGTAAGTTAACTTGATCTTAATTAATTTTCTTCCATTCTACAGTGACGAATCACAGTTGATTCAGTCTTTGGTGAAAAGAATTTTGCATGAATTAAGCAATTCCCCAATGGCTGTAGCTCCAATTGTTGTTGGAATTGATTACCATCTGGAAGAACTTGTAAGACAGTTGGATGTCAAGAGCAACGGTGTCAAAATTTTGGGGTTGCATGGAATAGGAGGAGTTGGTAAAACGACTCTTTGTAAGGTTCTTTACAACAAACTTGCTTCGCATTTTACACATAGGACTTTTATCTGGAATGTTAAGGAAATAGCTTCTCAACAAGGCATTTTGTCCCTTCAGAAGAAAATCTTACAGGGTCTTTTCCCTAGCAACGTGTTCTCCTTCTCCCCTGATAATGCCACTGAGGGAAGAGAAAACTTTAGGCGAATGCTTCGAGAAAAACGCATCCTTCTGGATTTAGATGATGTTGATTATGTAAATGATGACGTAAACATACTAAAGGCACTAATTGGGGGTAAAAGTTGGTTTTTTGAAGGAAGCAGGGTTCTCATTAGTACTAGAAACAGAGGACTTCTGATAGAAGACATTGTTGACGAGACGTTTGAGGTGAGAGAATTGGGTGATACTGACTCGCTAAAACTATTCAGTTACCATGCATTTAGAAGATCAGAGCCATCCCCAACTTTTCTGGATATATCCAAGAAAATTGTCTCAATTACTGGAAAGCTGCCATTGGCTCTTGAAGTTTTTGGTTCTTTCTTGTTTGATAAAAGGAGCCTGGAGGAATGGGTTGATGCTCTAGGAAAGCTAAAAGAAATTCGCTCACCCCTTCTTCATGACATCTTGAAAATAAGTTACGATGGTCTTGATGATGAAGAGAAGTGTATATTCCTGGATGTTGCATGTTTATTTCTTGATCAACTAGATAAGAAAGCCGAAAATGTAATTGATGTGATGGAAGGATGTGGTTTTAGAGCCAGGATTGCATTCGACACGTTGACCGCTAGATCGTTGGTTAAGGTGATTGATGGTGGGGACTTGTGGATGCATGACCAGATAAGAGATATGGGACGACAGATTGTTAGGCAAGAAGGCTTTTCAGATCCTGGAAAGCGCAGCAGGCTGTGGGAAATTGCTGATGTTTTGAGTGTTCTTCAAGGAAGGAAGGTATGACCTTCATTTATTCAATGTTTGTGACAAATCACCAGCTTGAAATGAGAAATTCTGTTTCTTTCTTAATATACTACGAGAACTTCCAGCTGCTTTCTTGTGATTTTATTTTCTGCTAAACTTATAGTATACTAGAAAAATCATATGTGTTATGAAAACAACAGGGAACACAGCACATCCAAGGGATCATCCTGGATCAGCAGCAGAGGTACTCATCAAAGATTAAAAGCGCAAAAGCAATTACTAGAGAGCGATTTCAAGAAGTTCCCAGTCTCAGTTCTGCGTTAGCTTACATTAAAGAGTTATACAAATGGCAATTTCAAAATGATGCAAAAGAAACAAATGAGTTGGTATTGAATACTGAAGTATTTGATCCAATAGTTAATTTACGGCTACTCCGACTTGATAATGTGAAACTAGAGGGAAATTTGGGGAAGTTACCTTCTTCACTAAAATGGCTCCAGTGGAAAAGATGCACTCTTTCAAGTTTTTATTCTAATTATTATCCAAGTGAACTTGCCATACTTGATCTCTCAGAAAGCCAAATAGAGAGGATTGGAAGCTGGAAATGGACGTGGAGTCACAAAAAGGTATGCTTTATTTGTCATGCTGATGAAAGCATGAAACACTAACTGAACCATAGTGCTTGCATTTTTCATTTCTTAAGCTTTTGTGTTTGTCACGTATGTTATAAATTAGTGTCAAGAACTTGCTGATGGTGGGTGATAATCTGGAGAAGAAGAAGCTGAAATTTCTCATCAGCTATGATCATTTCTTGTTATTAAAAACGAAGCAGCATTGGATTACAGAGTTCCAAAATGGAAATCATAATCACAGAACTTTGGTTCTATATTGTTCGAATACCTGAATTTTATCCTGTAGTAGATGAAAGTCCTGATATGGTCTCATTTCTTCAATCTGAAATATATATTCTTTGACCATGTCTTTCTGAACTCTGCAGGCGGCCAACAAGTTGATAGCTTTGAATATCTCTGATTGCCATAAAATAACAGCTATTCCCGATTTATCCATGCATAAAATGTTGAAAAAGTTGATGGCTGAGCGCTGCAGTAACTTGCGAAGGATTCACAGAACAATTGGTAATCTGAAAACTTTACGTCATTTAAATCTAAGAGATTGCCACAACCTTGTTGAATTTCCAGGTGAGGTCTCTGGGCTGAAAAATCTTGAAAAGCTGATACTCTCGGGTTGCTTGAGATTGAAACATCTACCTGAAGATATAGGCAAGATGAAGTCTTTACAAGAACTTCTCTTAGATGAGACTGCTATAGAGAAGTTGCCTTCAAGTATATTTCGCTTAACAAAACTTGAAAGGCTAAGCTTAAACCACTGCAACTCATTGAAACAACTTCCCGGTTTGTTAGGAAATTTAAGTGCTTTGAAGGAACTCTCTCTTAATGGTTCTGCTGTGGAAGAAATACCTGATTCTGTTAAACATTTGCAGAACCTTCATACACTAAGCTTAATTTGGTGTAAGTCACTTGATTCTCTTCCCCGTTCTGTTGGAGACCTCAAATCTTTGGCAAATCTCTGGCTATATGGAAGTACAATAGAAAATATGCCAGAATCTATTGGTTGCCTGTATTATCTTAGGTCGTTATCGCTTGGAAACTGTCAGAATTTGACGGCGTTGCCTGTTTCGATTAAAGGATTGGCTTCTTTGGTTGAGCTTCAAATAGATAAGGTTCCAATCCATAGTCTTCCGTATGTTGGAACCCTTAAATCACTGAAGACTCTCGAGATAAGGAACTGTGAGCACCTTGGCTCGCTTCCCCACTCCATTGGAGAATTATTAGCTCTTAGAACAATGACTATTACTCTAAATGATGCCATGACGGAGCTGCCAGAATCAGTTGGGGAGTTGCAGAATCTTGTCATATTGAGACTGACCAAATGTAAGCGACTGTGCAAACTGCCAGCTTCTATTGGAAAACTGAAGAACTTAGTACACTTGCTAATGGAGGAGACTGCAGTAACAGTGTTACCTGAAACATTTGGGAAGCTATCAGGCTTAATGATTCTGAGGATGGGAAAGAAGCCTTTCTCTCAGGTAGACTGTGTCGAAAATTAGTATAGATATTATATTTTGAATCCACATTTCCAAAAATTAAATTTCGTATACACCGTTGCAGGTACCACAAAGTACTGAAATCACAGAAATAGCTACCGATGCTGAAAGGGAAACTGCACCTATTGTGCTTCCTTCATCTTTCTCGGAGTTATCCTCGTTAGAAGAACTTGATGCACGTGCATGGAGAATAGTTGGGAAAATGCCTGATGATTTTGAGAAACTATCATATTTGGAGTTCATCAATCTTGGTCACAATGATTTTTCTTATCTGCCGTCTAGTCTGAAAGGACTACGTTTCTTGAAAAAGCTCTTAATTCCCCATTGCAAACAGCTGAAAGCTCTTCCCCCTCTTCCTTCAAGTTTGCATGAGATAAATGCTGCAAACTGTGGAACACTAGAGAGTATACACGACATCTCAGAATTAGAGTTTTTGCACGAGCTAAACCTTGTGAATTGCATGAGTTTGGCTGATATTCAAGGTGTCGAATGCTTGAGATCCTTAAAAATGCTACATATGGCTGGATGCAACGTCTCTTGTGCTTCTAATGTTCGAAACAAACTTGATAAGGTACTGTTTTCTCCTATATGAAGTTTGAAGTCGAGATAAATGATAGTTGAGAAGGAAAACAGACTATTTGCCAAAAAATGAGGAAAATCGTGAAAACATTTTCAGAAATTTGTTTCCGGTCATACCAAAAACACTTGTTTCTTTCATTCAATTTCTTGCGAAAACAGTTTACTTATACAAAAGTTTTCACACACAGGTTGCTGTGAAGAACTTGGATAATTTTAGTATTCCGGGCAGTGAAATCCCAAGTTGGTTTACTCCAACCGAGGTGCATTTCTCAAGGCACGAAAACAATGAAATCAAAGCAGTGATTATTGCCATAGTTGTTTCTGTGAATTGTGCTGAACCAGATGCTTTACGGGATGAATTGCCTGTCCTTGCTAATTTCTTTGCAAAAATCGTTAGAGCAAATAAACCAGTCTTTACTACTGGTATGTACTTGGCAGGAGTTCCAACTACGCCCGAGGATCAAGTTTATATATGCAGGTATCAAGATTATCATCAAATGGTGTCTTTTCTCGAAGATGGTGATATGATTCAGGTGGGCTTGGGCAACTGGCCCATTTCAGGGATTGAACTGAAGAAATGTGGAATACATTTAGTGTATGAATATGATGATGATTATGAAGGTAATGAAGAATCATTGGATGAAAGCCAACAAACTGTATCAGAAAGATTAACAAGGTTTTACGGGGCCGCTAACAGACAAGAAGACGGAGAAGAAGGAGAAGGAAGACACAACTTTTTTAGTTTTGTCAAGGAGATTTTCTTTGCTTTAAAGTACCTTTTCTTCAGGAGATTTTGAATCCCATGAACGCGGATTCTTCGTTTAAATGAATGTGCTCGTGTTGAATACGTAGGTCATGTGATTGTTTATGCTGTGAACAGTAATGTATAGATTGTTATGCAGTAAATAATAATGCATTGAAAATCTAGAATTCTTGTAAAACAATTGTTTTTTACATGAATAGAAGTTACTCTTGTTAACTTTATGCTTCCACCTAATTCACAGTTGTATAACAAAATGGGCTCATTCCAGCATCTTTCCTTGCCTAATTCCTTAGAGCGGTCGCCGAAACGTGTATAAAACTAATGAAACCTCGAACCAACCAATATCAACACTATTCGGGCATACTTAGCTTTTCCTCCAAGCTTATCACTTTTATAAACCTCTTCACTAATTAACTTAATTATCTCTTTCAAGATTTAACCTCAGGATCTTAACAGTCTTTACAACTCAAGAAAACAAACACCTATTACAAATCTTTCTATGAAAGTACATAGGTTACAATTTAATAAATAAGGAGGTTTTCCATATGAAATAGTTGTGTTCTTTATAATTATTATTCTAGCGGACTTCTTAACTTTCAATTCAACTTTAATTTGGACATCAAATTAAATGCAGTAACTCGTCCTCCTCTAACAAGGAAGGTTTTCAAAAACTCAAACTCTTTTCTTTTTAAAAAAAATAAAAAAAATCACTCGATATTCAATATCTATGTTAAAAATTGAAGTTGTTACTTGGATAGTAGAAAAAGTAAGCCTCATCAAATGGAGGATAAACAGATGTGGTGGCCCAAAGATTCCAAGTGAATATTTCTTTCCCTTTTTAACCCTTTTAGGCAATTTGCCCCAAAACTTGAATCTCAAAAACTTTAGACCAAGTCCTATAACTTCGCTTGTTATGAGTCCAATAAATGTTAAAGGAGAAAGCAAACACAAAAGAGCCCACTTTGTCTTTAATTCACTTTGAAGAGAGTACCATCTTGCCCTTTACATGCCTTTACTTCCTTTTCTTTTAAACTTAATTTTTTTTGATAAAATATATTTGTTTGGTTTTGCAACAAGTTTGAATGGAGCAAAGACCAAAACAGTGTTTACATCCCCCACTAAAGAATCTTATAATGAAAAGGACTAACACAACTTTTCCTTTGTACTTCCCTAAGTTAATTTTGATTCATACACTATACTAAAAATAAATATCTTATTTTATATAAAAAAATTAACAAATAATTTATCATTTTATCCTATTATTCATTTTCCAACATTTATATGACTTAATAATTATGAGGTGATAAAGTAAAATTACTATTTGATTCTTTTTTTTAAAAGATATAGTAGCATTCGAGGATGCTATTAGTTTAGACCATGGCCTGAGGGAAG
Source organism: Solanum sejunctum (assembly GCA_025642045.1). Lineage (NCBI taxonomy): Eukaryota > Viridiplantae > Streptophyta > Magnoliopsida > Solanales > Solanaceae > Solanum > Solanum sejunctum. The sequence goes on along the minus strand of JAOTQJ010000091.1, from coordinate 2,090,310 downwards.
GCTACATAGTATATTATCTGAAATAACACAAGAGTTAGAGGCCACATCCCGGTCCATATAGAAAATTTTTCCAAAAATAACTTTTCTAGTAATACTAATTCCCGCGTTGCTTGTAGTCCACTGAATTTGTACAGACAACGGAAGAACTACAAGAACAGATTCCCTTTCCAAGATGCCCGCTGCTACATCCTTCCTTTGTAAGCATATTAGCTACATACCCTGTTCTGGTCCCTATATGTGTGACGTAACTCTCATGCTCTCAGCTTGTTCAATAATGACCTGGATTAAAAAATAACATCATCATATAGAGGGCTGTACATATAAATAATCTCTTGTGCATCAGTTTCTATAGTTAAGGGAGAACTATTTTGATTTATTGCTTCTTAAGATGTGTGTTAAGTAAAATATAGACAAACTAGATATTTCTCTTCACCTAAATTTACAAATTAAATCAATATCTGTATACATCATTTTCTCTTCGAACCCCATTTATGAGTTCATAAACATCGAGTAGATTATTATTATTATTACATCATAAAACTTTATTATAAATTTTATGATAATAACTATTTTTCAAAAATAAAATCCAAAAATGATCAGTATACCCTATTTCATCCTTTCTAATTTATTCCTCTCAAATACCCTTCAAATAAGTGCATTTGCTTTTGGATATGGAATGCATGCCATTTCTTAAGCAAATCAATAAGTACAAGTGTTTTTAAAAAAGCTCCTTTATTTACGAGCAAAAGCAACTGAAAATTTGACAAGATTGACATAAGATTCCTATTCATATAAAAATGCATGGCTGCTAAGACATGCACTTACTCTTAAAAATTCTCCATTATCTTTTCTTCTTTAAATATCTTTATCATAATATGTTTTTAAATATTTTAAATTATTAATTATTGTAATTTATAGTATTTTTTATGTGGTTTTTAAATATGTAAAAAAAAAAATTATTTTTTGTTTGAAGATTTTAAAGAGCAATTTGAGTATATATACCCCGATCATCTTTTTTGATCTTTCGTTATTTAAATCGTTTGTCTCTCGTGTCTTTGCAATGAAACATGTGAAATTACCGAGATCATACCTACCTAATTTTCTTTGTATTTCAGATCAATATAATCATTTTAGGACGGAGAGATTACTATTCTTTTTTCAAAATCCATACAAAATTTCTCATTTTTCTCTATCACTCCGACCAAACCATTATGATTTTTTTCAAAAAATTAAGTACGAATTTGATTTAGCTAAAATAATTTTGTGATAATCTATTGCTAAATAAAATTAACTACCTATTAAAAAAAATCTTTAAAACTGCTGGGATTTCTGAAAATTCACCTGACAATATGTATAGAGACTTCCCTTTTTCAACAATTACATACAAGATTTTTTTCTCGAAAAAAAAAAAGAAAAGAAAAAAAACTCACAAGCCTTAATTATCTAATTTGACCTAATTTAATTTGTTTATGGCTTACTGTTGAGTTTTCCTTTGGAAGCTTGACCTGGTGGCCTACGAGAACTCCGAGCTCTTCTGTTGAAAAAATTAAACATAAATAAATTTAGTTTCATAAACATATAAAATTCACTTAACTATTGAAAAGATTTATTAATTGATTGATTTTTATACACGGAAAATTTATTTTAATTATGTATTAAGAAATTTAATATATAGGTAGAAGTGGAACCTTATCATATATACGAGGCAGTGTAAAGAATTTTTATATTATTAACGTAATTTAGCTTATTGTAGCAAGTTACTATCCTGCCCTATATTTTCCAATTCTCACTTATTATAGATTATGGTCAAAAACACATTTATATTAGCAATTTTTTTTGTAAGCTTTATATCTCATAACTTATTGGTTTTTTCTTTTGTTATATTAATTATTACTATCATTTATATATTATAATACACTTAATTGAATAGATGGCAATAGTTCATGAGGTAGGATACAGGAACAATTGATAGTTGAACTAGTTAGTATCAAGATGTATTTTAATACATAAATGATCAGTGATGATTTAGATAACAAAAAATAAAAATTAATAATTAGAACGTGAAACTCACAAAAAAAATTGATAATTCATGATGTTTTTGACTATTAACTTTATATATCTTTAGATAACTAATTGTAGACTCTTCATAGGCAACTAGCCCTGATTGTTTGTGTGTGTGTGTGTTGAAGGATAAATAAATAAATAAATAAAAATATTCTTTTGCTAATAATTAAAGGTTCTAAATGAGTTAGCCATATATTTCAATATGATGCAGAGCAGATAAAATTTCAAGTGTTATTTTTATCATTATTTATTATTAAATATTAAAAAAATATGTGTTTGATGATCATACAAAAAGTTTAATAATTTAAATTATTTTTAGATAAATTGATCATACATATTAATATAATTAAAAAAAGTTTAATAATTTTTTTTTTTAAGATAAATTGATCACACATATTTTAATATAATAAAAGTCCTCTTTTGATAGATAAAGATGTTTATATGATTTGCATCTATAGTGATGAAAGCTTTTTTAATGATAAAGGAAAAAAAAAAAGCAAAAGGGAAAAAGAGAAGAATTCATTAAAAGGTTAATTAGGAGCCTCGTAAATTGCATAAAAATCAAAATGAAAAGGTAAATTAATTAGCTTTAACAATTAATTAAGCTTGATTATTCATGTATAATTATAAGAGAATAAATAAAGTAAAGTGAAAGACAACAAAACAGAATACAGATACTTTTTCTTTCTCTAAATAATTTCTTTTATTTAATTTATTCATTAATGTAAAGTTACATAACTACAGTAAACAAAAAACTTTGAACAGAATCTAAGAGTGAAAGTACTTGATGTAACAGTTAGGCATGCAAACCCTACTACTTTTGTCTCAAAAATACATTTTTTATGGGTTCAATGTAAAATATATTGGTGGAATAAATATCTAAAATAATTTTGAATTTGCTCGTTTGATTACGGGTGTCAAATCATCAGATTGGACTGAATTCAGACGGTTCAAAATGAATTAAATTAATAAATAACTAGGATATGTTAAAAGTTACTTGAATTAAATTTGAACGAATCAAAATGAATTGTTTATATATGGATGTGTCAAAAATTACTCGAATTAAAATGCGTAAAAAAAAGATCAAAATCTAACATGTTTAATTATTATTAAGTTTTAATTATTTTTTTATTTTACTTAACTTTAAATTAGCCCCCTCAAGAAGTTGAATTAGGTCTTTTTCTTTTGGGAATTATATTAATATGAAAAATTGCATTCAAAACAAGAGATGAATTATTCCCAAAAAGAAAAAAATAAAGAAAAAATGTCATGAAAAAAATAATTATTTGAAGAATATATAGCTTTGATGAGAGTTTTTTTTTTAAAAAAAAAATATTTATACGTTAGAGTTACTTTCTTTGTTTTAAATAAAATTTCGAATTTAGTTATAATTGGCACAATCTCTTGGAAGTCTTAAAATATATTATTTAATACATCAAACGCTCATTAGACGATCATATTTTATAATTTACAACTAGAACTTATTTTATACAAAATCAAATAGTTATGGTTTAAAAGACATGCCATTACATGTAACTCCTTATACTAATTAAAAAAAGAGAAAAACTAGTAAACATGTTAAATTACACTAATAATATAAAAATTTAAATTATGTATATGGTAAATCATTATATTATAACTATATAAGACGTGATTTGTTGGGCTATACATGTATAATAATTATGGTTTGAGGTAATATATATTGTCGATTGTATTTTTTTACACTATCAAGTCATTTAATGAAAATTTATAATTTTAAACATAATATATTTTAAAAATAATGATTAAATATTCTTTTGCGAGTAATTTTACACTTAAACTATCAGTTATTCCCTTTTTCTTTTTGAAAAGTCACCATCTATGAAGCTATAAAATACCCCTCAACTATATATCAGGTGTTTTCTTTTTTCTATTTGTACTATGGTAATAGTAAAAATAGAGAAAGAAAATATTTAATAATTGAGATGTGTTTAATAACTACATAAATGACGATAATTATGATATATATGAAAAGGGATCGGAATAATTGATATATAATTTTTGTGTGTGTAACTCGCAAAAACACAATAATTTAAGTATATTTTTGACCGTTAACTCGATTACCCGATAGTGTATGAAACAAATAAAATATGAACAAAAATTAAGTAGAAAGGTGCATAAAGAAATAAAGTAAAGACAAACCTATTGTGGATTGGGTCAGGACCATTAGGAACTCTTCTTTTACTCACCAAATCGAAATCAACCTTTGGATGAACATGAGTACTAGTACTTCTCTTATGTGTTTTTTTCATAACTACTTTGCTATTCTTCATAAGTTGATGATGAACATCATTCATTCTTGTACCTCCATTTTCAAGTATTTCAACCAACAATAACCAACAAAATACTAGAAGAAGAAAAAAACCCTTAGAGAACTTTCTAATGTTATCCATATATAAAAGTTTGAAAATAAACTTCTAGCCCTCTATTGAGGGAAAGAAGAGAAAATCAAACTAGTTATATCTTTTTACAATAATTAGGTTTGTGAGGGAATAATGGAAGAATATTAGTTAGGGAAGGAAAGAAAAGAGAAGCCAAAGTATAAGTTTTGGATTTTACTACTTGGGGCTAAGGGGTGGTTGGTTTTCTTTATAGGTTGGAGTGATTCTGTTGAAGATAGAGGAGGGGGAGAAAATGGGCCGCGGGGCGAACGTAATTTTAATAAGTTCTATCTTTTTGTATGAAATATAAATACATATATGAAAAATCATTAAAATTTTACTAGCAAATACAAAATTATTAACTCATGATTTTAAAATAATCTAATGCCTTTAGCGGTATATATCTAAAATAATATAAATTCATCAAATTTAAATCATGGATCCAATTCACTATTGCACGTAGCTTATTAGTAGCCTTTCTTTTTCAAATATGTATCGATAACTGATTTTCTTGAATTAAGATCTTTTGAAAATAACTTTTCTATTAAAATAGTATAGATAAAATTTGTGTACAGGGGCGGAGCCACCTTATTGCTACGGGGATTCAGATGAACCTCCTTTGATAAAAGATTATACTATTTATCCAGTGTTGAAATTATTATATATATATATAATAGATATTGAACCTTCTCTAATTAGTTCGTATGTCTACTTTTGAACTCTCTTAATTGAAAATTTGGCTCCGCTACTATCTATGTATTCTTTCCTCTACGGACCCCATTAAATATGTTATTGTTGATTTAGAACGTGACATGAAGGGAACCAATTGCTTTATACTATGGTATAATAAGGCTTCTATACGACAATCTTTTGTATTTATTTTATTTTATTTGGTAGTTGCTTTTTTGCTTTGTTGGGTTTTGTGTATTTTCATGTACTACATGATACAATATATACCATCAGCATGCCTTACTACAATTCCTTACGTACGTTAAATTGATAACTAGATTCTGTGGCAAAGTATCCTACTTATATACCGGGGCGAATACACGTCACATGAACTCATGGTTTCTTCGTAAAATTAAGTATTTTATGTATATTATTAAAATTGATATTATCTTTGTCCCATAATATAAGACTATCTTTCTATAAATATTTGTTTCATTTTATAAGAGCATTTACTAAATTAGGATAGAATTAATTATTTGTTTCTCATTTTACCCCCACTATTAATTAGTGCATTAATGATTTATTTCTAACTTAATTTAATATACATTAGCATAAATGAAGGGTAAAATGATAAAATTAACTAATGCATTGATGATTTCTTAAGCACCATATAAACTAAAAAGTTTCTTATATTATGGACGGAGGGGGTATAATATTATTTGTGGCGTTCATATCACAAGAAGACTAAATAACTCATTTGGTTGAATATTGAGTTATATATTTAGAGTATTAGGTGTTAATTTCTTTCTTTTTTATGATGTACTCATGTTCTAAAAATTTTAGATTTGTCTCTGCCTATGTATACACAATAATATATTTTGTAATCTCACAAATAAAGTTTGAAAAGAGTTATCTGTACATAGTCTTACTACTATCTTGTAAAGATAGAGACTATTTTTGATAAATATACGAGTATTCAGTATTTTTTTTACGCCCATGTTTCAAGAAGACTAAATGACTCATTTAATTGAATGTTGAATTATTTATCTAGAGGATTAGGTATCAATTGCTTTTTTTTAAGTGGTGCACTCATGTTTTAAAAATTTTAGATTCGTCTTTACTTATATATATACACAAAATAATATATGTTGTAGTCTCACAAGTGAAATCCGGGATGAATTATCTGTACTCAATCTTACTGCTATCTTATGAAGATAGAAAAATTATTATCAGTTAATATACGAGTATTCGGTATTTTTTTTCCTTTGGGGGTCTCTAATAGAAATATATATATATGTACACCTTAGAGTTGGGTGTTTTGCGTGGGGTGGTCAAGTTGTTATCATTAACTAGGACAAAGTACAAAAAATAAAAAGAAACTAGATGTTGGAACACCATAACAACACTCTTTGTTTGACGAGTCGTTGAATTGCAAAAATTTAGTTATTAGTATAGTTAATAAAATACAAATCGTGGAAGGATATTTTTGAACTATTTAAGTAATAACACGCAATATTGAGTTACATTTGCACTAAAAATAATATAGAGGGGAAATTATCCAATAATTTTGAATGATGGATTGGCCAAGAATGATTACTTCTTGAATTTTCCCTAGCTAGCAAGTCATGTCAAATCTGGAAATTACACTTCAAATAATTAATAAGGCTGCTTTGAGCTTTAGATCTGTACTTCCAAGTAAAGTATAAATAGCCTTTAGTTTACACCAATGCAAACATATAAAGCTAACTTTTGACCACAAAAATCTTCTTGCTAGGCTAGTTTGACCAGAAATTTCATCCTTTTTTTAATATGAAATATAGATCTTCTTTTTTCATTTTAACAAAATTACATCCTTTTTTTTATATGAAATATAGATCTTCTTTCTCATTTTAACAAAATTAGGAGATGTTTTTATAAAAATATTATTCTTATCTTTAAGTAACTATATAAAGTATTATAGTCAAACATAAAATTTCAAAATGTAACTAAAAGGGTAGTTTTAAAAGAGATTGAAGTATCAAGTCAACAAGGACTAAATAAAACACAACAAAGAGAGTACTACCTATCCAACTACCATTTATATTTTTCATTCTTGAGGATGGCAATTAAAGATGTAAATACTGGTTGGTTCATCTTATTTGGGAGTTAAATTTGACGAGTTAAGTCGGGCTGATCCTTTTTTCATGGGCCAAACAGCTAGCCCAACTCATTAGTATGTGCAGTATGAGCCTTGTTGGGCTAACTTACCCTTTTTAAAAGTATATTTTTTTAATTTCAAATAGAATCGAGAACGAAACTTTCTGGAATAAGTTCAAGTGACCACGTAATGGAGTAGATGATAAGGCGAAGTTGAGATTGTTTAAATTCGGACATGTGAGAAAAAGATGCATAAGTGCTATAGCGAGGAAGTGTGAAAGATTAGATATAGATAGTTATGTCGAAAAAGTCTTGGGGAGATCAGGTGATTAGAAAAGACACATGGCACACTAGTAGTTTATCAACGAGGGACATAGAACCAGATAAGAAGATATGGAGGTCGAGGATAAGAGTAAAAGGTTAGTAGGTAGTCGAACGTGTCTAGTTTTCTTTCAGTTTATTAGTATTACTATTTCCACTATATTATATTCCATTTTAGTATTACATAGTATTTTCTTTGTTTCAATTATCATATTATTTTTGTTGTTGTTCTCTTTGTTTTATTTATTTTTGCTTTACATATTTGTTATTTGATATGTTTTATTTGAGCTGAATATCTCTATCGGAAATCATCTCTCTACCCTCACAAATAAGAATAATAACACGTACATGCTACACTCTTCATCATATTCTACTTATAAAATCTACTATTAAAATTACTCTTCATTTATTGTTATAAAAAATATTGTTGAAAATGACAATATATAACTAAAATCTTGAAATCCTTTTGTACTACCGGTATATATATTCAAGCAGGGTAGTCTTGACCATAAGGTCACTAAAGCAATCACTTGGGGCTCCAATTTTTTTTAGGCCTTCATTTTCTCCCAAAGATGTATATATA
>JAOTQJ010000091.1:2063837-2082017 GCA_025642045.1 Solanum sejunctum | reverse complement strand
TGATTACCTTTCGAAAATAATAAATCATAATTATCATAATCAATCAATGAAAAAAGGAACGTGCAAAAAGCAATTTAATAATAGTTAATTTTTAGAAAGACTCTTAATTGCTGCAATCAAGATTCAATTATAATAAATTTGTATTATACCATGATAAATAAGAAGAAAAAGTAAATAAGCAAATTTATCACAAAGTTAATTTTAGTAAAGACTCATAATTGTTAAAATCAAAACTTCTACCGTTTCTATCAAAAAAACTTGACTAATTTGAAGTGCCATAATCGCCCTCAATTTTGTCTGGAACTAGGCATGGTTTGACTTCTATATCTACCATATCGCGAATAATTAAAAGGTCGTGTTCTATAGCTAACATTATCAATCAATAGTCCACGAGTGACATAGCAAATGATCAGTAAGGAATGTGCCAAGTGAAACATGAAAAAATAAGTACACACAAAGAGAATAATAATTAAAGTGTAAAATAGAGGTGAAGATCTGATTGAACTAAATAAAGAATTTAATTGAAAGTATTTAACTATCACCCCTTTTTAACATCTATTAAGAGGTAGAATCGTATATAAAGTAATTAAGCTAAAACGAAAAAAAAACGAAAGAGGAAAAAAGCTGCATTATTCTAATGATGATGACTGTAATAGTTCCTCACTTTGCCAAGGAAAAATGGTACCCTCTTGGAGTGCATGAATTCGCTGTAGAAGCAATTATCTAAAATTATTGAAAATTGTATTGTGTGGACAATGAAATTCTACGCTTGAAAATAGAGGTCATCAAATCTATTGCACATCCCTTCATGTTGATGCAAGAAGAGGTTAGAGTCATGTGTAGTGGCGAAATCAAAGATGGTGATGGAGCCGCATGAGTTGGTGAAGCCACATTATCAATTGGAGATGGAAATGAAGTTGCATTATTAACGACATGAGTAGAATAGTTTCTTATTTTGCCTAGGAAAAGTGGTACCCTCGTTGAGTGTGTGAACTCTCTGTAAAAGCAGTCATCCAAAATTGTTGAAAGTCGTTGGCAACGTTGTAATAAAATTTTATGCTTGAAAACTGAAGTAATCAAATCTAATGCACAACTGTCCACCTTGATACAAGAAGTGGTTGAAGTTGGAGCCGGAGCAATGGCAGTAACACTGCCTACAACTAACAACAGAAATAGTAACAACAAAAATAGTAGACATAATAATGTCGATGATGAAATGTTTCAGAAGAAAGAATGAAGAATTTCAGGAACAAAGAATTTCAGGCGATACTTGCAAATACTTTAATGAGGTGCCATATATAAATAGTTTAAGCAATACTTCTGAATCCCTTTTTACTTGGAATATCATTTTGTGTACAAGTTAGGATTGGGTTTCTACTTTCACTTTCAATAAATTTAAAAGGGAAACTTTTATAAATAGTCTAGGTTTGAAATTTAATATGGTCAAATAGCTACATTTTACATAATTACACCATATAACCTCAACTATGTGACCTGGAAAGGAGAGAGGCTAGCGAGATTGAGAGAGGGAGGAGTCATGCGAACTGTATATATATATGTTTGTCAAATAATTATATATGCGTAATAAATATACATATATATTTATATATCTGGCAAACGAGATTGAGAGGAGGGAAGAGAGAGATGAGCGAGATCGAAAGAGGGAGGAGAGAGGTGAGCCAGAGTGGAGAGAAGTGAATTTTATATGTATATCTATCAAATTGACTATGTATATCTGTCAAAATAGTTGTATCTATGCAGCTGGTATACATTTGTAGTTGTATATCTACAAAAAATTACAGAGAGAGAGAGAGAGAGAGAGAGGAGAGGCGAGAAAGAGGAAGAGAGGAGAGAAAGTAATCACAAAACCCTAACTATAATAACAAAATCCTAACTATAGCTATAAATTGTAATTTTTTCAAACTACAATTGTATAATATAAATACATATCATATGTTTGTCTAATTATGTTATTTTTTTAATTTTTTAAAGTCAAGACAATCCCTTTATAATTAGGATTTCTCTTATTCCACTCCATGCATTAATTTCTTTTTGCTATGCTGTTATTTCAAGTTCTTCTTTGTAACTTTTTATTTTAGTATCGTAAAATAAAAAAAAAATAATCCAAATTCCTAGAAGAAAAAGGAGAAATACTAGAAGTTTACAACAAGGTTTCGTACAAGAAATTTTTATTTAAGTGGATGAATATTGCCACATACACATAAATATTCCAAAAGCGAAAAAAAAAGAAGCATTCTTTTCTCATGGAGCATCAATATATTCTATTTGATATACTCTCTAGACTTTCCATAAAATTTTTGATGCATTTCAAGTGTCCCTCCAAATTTTATAATTCTCTAATAATAGATCCCGACTTTATTGACATGTATCATAACCACTCTATATTCCATGCTGATTATAATACAAAATTATTCCTACGAATTGAGGGTCAAAAATTTTTTTACACTATAGACGTGAAATAGCGACAACCCAAAGCTCGCATCGTTCCACTCGATAATTTGGATAGTCTTATAAACAATTCTAAATTTGAGTATGCTAATAGTTTGTTCTGCGTGTGGGGTTCATGGTCATGGTTTCGGACTACAGCTATTTGCAACCCCAATACAAGAGAAATAAGATTTCTTCCTCCTCTAAATATTGACAGTGATTTAAGTTATAAGTGTCATTGTTCCTTGGGTTTTGATCCTCACAAAAGAAGACATAAAGTCTTGATGATACTTTATGGTACAAAAAAACCAACAAGACAATGGGTGTTTACTCTATGCCATGGTGAAGATTGGAGAGAAATTAAAACTACACCTTATAACTTTCACCCATTAATGCATGATGGAATTTACATCGATGGAGTTATCTATTTTTTCATTCGTTGTTCTTGCTCGAATGGATTGACAATCAAAATAGCAAAGTTTGATATTGCAACTGAAGAAATTAGAACTATTTCACTATGGTGTGATGGAACAAGAGGAGTATTTCAAGTTGCTATAGAATTGGATTATAGGTTGATAGAAATTGAGGAAAAATTAGCAGTCATTTATTTACAATCTAATACAATAAGACTTTGGATTTTACAAAGTGAAGAATGGGTGGCACAACTATATGATCAAGCAGTACCAACATATTCATCATCACAACTTTGTTGTACTTATACTCATGATGAAGATAGCCAGGAGATTGCTACAATTCACTTAAAAAAATAATTTTATTATATGATTTGAAGAAAAAGACTTGGAGAAAAATTGATATAGAAGGGCTTGATTATAAGGATGAGATTATTGGTATCTATAGTTATGAAGATTATTGGATCTATTCATTAGGACTTTAATTTTTTATTGTATTAAATTCACAATTTTAGTCGAATTATGCACTTTTAATTCATCTACTTGTGAAACGTTGAACTATTATTCTTCCCTGCTTCGCAACAGTATTACTATATTTAATCTATAAAGATTTATCAATCAATCAACATTGATTCAAGATTAGTGTTAAATTATTTACTTAAATTGGACTTAATCCAAACTGAAATTATTTACTCTGTAACTCAATTTTTCCTTTTTTATTTTGCTTATCACGTCATTATGACATAACGTCAATGAAATAATCTTCCATGATACTTTAACGGTATATATATACCAACGAGCATGATTACATAGATTTTGAAGGAGAAAAAGTGAATTTTCTACCAGAACAAGGTAAGTGAAGTAGTTCGACCAATATGCTTCTTTACAACTTTGTTTATTTGTAAGTAGGAAGAACTATATGTACCCTCTTTTACAACTTTGTTTGTTATAATTAAGTAGGAAGTACTACTACTGCTACATATCCCTTTAATCATCCATAGGTGATTTGTAGATTCACAAGCTTTCTTAGGTAAAGAGAGGTAGAGGTAGGACGAAAAAGCTTTGTTAGATGCTCTAATAAAAAAGTGTGTGAGGATGACAGAGGTTGGTCTAAAGAGGAAAAGAGACAGGCCGATAAAGCTATGTCAGATGCTCTAGTAGAGAGGCGTGAGAGATTGATAGAGGTGGGTTTAAAGAGAGGTCGAGCTACGCCAAAGAAGTACTGAAGAGAGGCAAGGACAAGGCCTTAGGAGGATATAGAGATCGCGAATTAGGAGAGAAGGTAGTTGAGGATTGTCTCACTTTCCTATGAGGTAGGCTTGACAGGTAGATAGTATTAGCATTATTCTTGTAGTTTCTTGTTCTACGATTATTGCTACCACTTGCTGTTTCTTGTGCTTCATTTACCACATTATTCTACTCAACATTCTTTCTTCCACCTCTATATTGTCTTTTTCAAACTGTCCAGTTCTCCATGAGGTAGGAGTAAAGCGTGTATCCCTCTACCCTTTCCATACCTCACTTGCGGGAATAAGTAAATGGCTAACTATTTTGATGCTCTATGAAGCGAAAGCACATAACAAAAATGTGTCATTTCTATTGTTTTAACGTGAAATGTTTGTTGGTTTGTCATCCATTTACCTCGTTAGGCGCTTTCAACTCCTTTTTCTTAATGTTTAAGTTGTTGCCTTTACTGTCTAGTGATCTCAAAAAGGTTATTCTGCAAGTCATTTCTTTTTATTGTTGAGTGGGTCCCTCTAAATGGAGGGCCCATGTGGAAATTTCTTTAACAATTATTGCATAGCCCATATAACAATTTCTTCTCAAAGAAATTAGCTGCACCGTCCAACAAGATTATTTGTCAAAAATTATCAAATGATAAAAAGGAAGGCTTTCACCTACCAAATTGCTCCTATATAAAAGAGTAATTCATTCTTCATTTACCAATATTAGAAGAGAGAAAAAAAATACAGAGATAGCCACAGAGATAAAGTGAGTATTTTTCTTCTGTGAGGTATACCGTAGATTATAAAATAAAATAATCTGTGAAAAAAATTAGAGTGTGTGCTTAGAAAATATTTTTCCTAAAAGAATAGTGTGTTCACTATTTTTGGTATTTTTCTTTGAGAGCCTACTATTTGTAATAGTAGAAGAAATTGTACACTTGTGCCTACTATTTGTTATAGTAGAAGAAATATAGTAGAAATGTTTTTTTGTGGACGTAGCCCGAAAATTTTGGGTGAACCATATTAAATTTTTTGTGTCTATTTTTATTTTTTTATTCCTCTTAAATTTTATTGCTCACTCCGCTGCGTAGGCCCCAACAAATGGTATCAGAGTCTGGTTTAGGTTCATGGCAATAGAGGTAAAGACAAGCAAAATGATTAACCTGAACAGTTCAAACTACCGTGTCTAAAGAAGCAAAATGAAGGATCTTCTCATGATTACGAAGATGCACTTGCCTGTATTCTTTACCGTCAAACCAGAAGGTATATTCGAAGATGAATGGGTGTTTGAGCATGAACGAGTTTGTGGATATATTCGACACTTTGTCGATAACAACGTTTACAATCATATTTGTAACAAACCTCATGCCAGAACACCATGGAATAAGCTGGAGCAGTTGTATGCTTCAAAGATCGATAATAACAAATTATTTTACTTAATCCAATTGATGGAAGTAAAATATCAAGAAAACACTTATGTAACTGATCACCTAAATAACATAGAAGGAATGGTGGACCAGCTATCAACAATGGGCAAAGTTTGATGATGAAATAATTGTTCTTATGATTTTAGCCTTTTTACCAAAGTCATGAAAAACTTTGAAAGTTTCTTTGACAAATACTGCACCAAATGGTGTAGTAAGCATGGAAGCTATTAAGAGTAATATATTAAATGAAGAAATGAGGCATAGATCTCAAGGTTCAACCTCTTTCTCAGAATTAGAACTTTTGATTACTGAAAAGAGAGGGAGAAGTCAAGTGAAGGGTTCGAACTCAAGAGACAGGAGTCGAGGAAAGTCAGATAAATATGCAAATGTGGAGTGCCATTATTGCAAGAAGAAAGGTCACATCAAGAAATTTTATTAAAAATTTAAGAGTGACCGGTAGAATAATAGAGACAAGAAGGGAAAGACAAATAGTGATGATGAACAAGAAATTCTTGTCGATGAGTTTTACATTAATTGTGACAGTGAGAATGTTAGTCAATTAACTCAAGAAACAAGTTGGGTAATTGATAGTGGTGCAACCATTCACGACACACCATACAAAAACCTCTTCTCATCTTATACAGATGGAGACTATGGTGTTGTAAAGATGGAAAATGGAAACTTGTCAAAAGTTATTGGCAAGGGAGATATCTGTTTGAAAACGGATAATGGCATGAAACTTCTTCTAAAAGATGTAAGCCATATCCCCGACATGCGCCTAAATTTAATATCTATAGGCAAGCTTGATGATGAAGGTTTCAAAAACAATTTTGAAAATAAAAAAATGGAAGCTTACCAAAGGCTCCCTTATCATTGCGAGAGGACACAAACTCTCAAAACTATATGTGATGCAAGCAAAGGTCTCTGATGTATCTATAAATATGACGGAAAATGAAAATACCGCACGTTTATGGCATAAGAGACTTTGCCACGCTGGTGAAAAAGGGATGTCTAAATTAGTGAAAGATAAAGTTCTACCTGATTTTGATCAGGTATCATTGAAGAAACGCGAAGATTGTCTAGTTGGGAAATAGAATGGAGAATATTTTAGATCTGATTGGAGAATGGAGAATGGAGAACAGAGTCTCTTTCCATAGTTCTCCATCTTCCAGAATGGAGAATGTTTTAGATCTGATTCACTCTGACGTATGTGGTCCACTACCGAAGTCACTTGGTAGAGCCAGATATTTTGTGACCTTCATCAATGACCATTTGAGGAAGACCTAGGCTTACACCATTAAGTCCAAGGATCAAGTGCTAGGAGTCTTCAAGCAATTTCATGCCTTAGTTGAGAGAAAAATTGGAAAGAACATCAAGTGTGTCCACACAGACAATGGCGGAGGGTATATTGGATGGAATATGATGACAAATATTCTGCCAAGAGAGAAGTTCGAGTATTGTCGATCAGCTGCAGGATTGACAGACTCCTTCATTTGTTGAGAGGGGGAGAACTGTTGAGTGGATCTCTTCAAATGAAGGGCCACGTGAAAATTTCTTCAACAATTGCTGCACAACCTATATGACAATTTCTTCTCAAAGAAATTTGTTGCACTGCCCACGAAAGATTATTTGTCAAAAGTTGTTACAAATGATAAAAAGGGAGACTCCCACCTATCAAATTACTTCTATATAAAGGAGTAATTCATTCTTCATTTACCAATATCAGAAGAGAAAAAAAAATATAGAGAGAGCCACAGAGAGAAAGTGAGTATTTTTCTTCTGTGAGGTATACCATAGACTATAAAATAATCTGTGAAGAAAAATTAGAGTGTGTGCTTAGAAAATATTTTTCCTAAAAGAAATAGTGTGTTCACTATTTTTTGATATTTTTCTCTGAGATCCTACTATTTGTAATAGTAGAAGAAATAGTATACTTGTGCCTACTATCTGTTATAGTAGAAGAGATATAATAGAAGTATTTTTTTGTGAACGTAACCTAAAAGTTTTGGGTGAATTACGTTAAATTTTTTGATGTATATTTTTATTTATTTATTCTTTTTAAATTTTATTGCTCACTCCACTGCATGGGCTCTAACATTTATAATGACAAAATCTTCATTTGGTAGATGGCAAAGCTGAAGGTTATGAATCTACGTAGCTGTCACCAACTTAAGGAAATCCCTGATTTATCTAGACTTTATTTGGGGAAGCTAATTTTAGAGCTATGCAGAGTGGAATGGATTAAAAATAAAAAAAAATTATCATACAAAACGAGGTAAGATGGGGCGGATTAAAAAATTTACGAGTTAAGCTCAGTTCGTTCTATACCCGGCTCGCCCCATTACCATAACTATATGAAAACATTTCACTATACTTGAAAAAATAAAATTGTGAAATTTAACTTAAAATTGAATTGCAGAATTTTAAAAATTTTAAAAATAATTAAAAATATTTTTTCTCCAAATACCTCATAAAAAATAAAAAAAACAATTCACAATTATTTTCATGACCGAAAACTATTCAATTCTCAAATATAATCTTTTAATTCTAAAAATAGACATTTTCAGTTATTGAGGATTTTACCTCGATTCGATCTGAGGTTTTTTTTTTTTTTCTCTAATCGAAGCGGTGAGGAATATTTTGATAGGTGATTGTAGAGGGAAAAAAATTTGTTGAAAAGAATGCCGTCGCACGCGGATGTGGATAGGCAGATCGAGCAGTTGATGGAGTGCAAGCCGATATCGGAGGCGGAGGTGAGGACGTTGTGTGATCAAGCAAGGGCGATACTTGTGGAGGAATGGAATGTGCAACCGGTGAAATGTCCGGTAACGGTGTGCGGTGATATACACGGACAGTTTTATGATCTGATTGAGCTTTTTCGGATAGGCGGCAATGCTCCTGATACTAATATTACCTCTTCATGGGCGATTATGTTGGTGAGTTTTGGTGATAAGGTTTCATTTTTTTTTATATAATTGCGTAAAATTGTATTTCTATTTATGTTAAATTAGAAATTAGAAATTTGCACATGATTTGTTGGATTTTTTTTGTTAATTTTCTCTGCATTTAATGATTTGTTGGATTTTTTGTTAATTTTCTCTGCATTTAATGATTTGTTGGTGATGACATATCTGGAATGTGAATTGGCATAAATAGAATGTAGGAATAAGAGTGTTTCTGCTAATGTAAGAAGCACTTGAAGGGGGTAGTATAGGTTGTGCTTTTGTGTGCCAAGTAAATTGTGAAGTGTAAGGGTGCTGCAAAGTAGCAGCTTTATGTGGTTGCTTTGTGGTTTGGATTTCTCAAATTATTCATGATAAGGATGATATGTGGTTGGGCTGTTCATTTATTGGTAGTGTTACTATAATGTGTCAGACAAATGACAAGCTTTATTTTGACTTATTTATCGTTTTTAATTGAGAATGATGGCGCGTGGTTGTGATGTGGATCTCTAATGTGCTTGGTGGTTGGAATATGATAAAGTAATGTCATCGCATTGATATAATGTTTGGAGGCAAATTTGGGATAAGTTTCTCTTAATTTGGTAAATTTCTTTTGGTGCCAAAGACGACAAGTTGATGAGAAAGTGCATATGCAAGCATCCTTTTGACATTTGCAGGACGCTGATTCTGGAACAAAGCAATTTGGTCACCCAATGAGATGAGTGACCATTTTTTTTTATAATCGAAAATCCCTTTGGGTTGCACACAGTTCAAATTTTGGTGGTTAATAGAGCTGCCCCTCTACCTTTCTCCACTTATGTACTAGGCTTTTGTCTGCGACAAGGTTTGAACATGTGATGGCATCTAACACACACATCATATGCTGTGCCCTGATCTCTAGACCAAAGCCCTGTGGGTGGATGAGTGACCAAAATTGGATTGGAGTTATAATTTGTGAGAGGATGAGTTACCAAAATCGGTTTGGAATTATAGTTTTATTATATCTTATAAATACAATGGCTTGACAACTTTCAGCAATACCGATTCTTGTCCTTTACAAGCTTATTAGTTAGTGTGAGTGGAAAGTATCCAGAAAGCCAATGTTTGGTGCTGGATTTTTCGACTGAGTCATATTATAGCGGACAAAGATTCTAGAAGTTATTGCATGTCAGGAATTGCTCTTCTGAGGTTTGCTTTCTAACTATATTCTTTTGTTAGAGGAAGTGCTCCCCGTGAGGCACTGCTTCTCCTACTCATGAAAAATTAGTATACAGATATCAAGTGGCAGTTGAGCAGTACAGATAATTCCTACTCATTTTCATTTGTTTCTTGTATATAGTTTATCAAAAGGGAAGTGTTATCTCAACTTACATCTGATAAGCATGGATGCCATAAAATTACTGTCTTTTGTTTTACATGACTGTTTTGGTGGTAGTTAGAGGCTTCCTTTTCAGTTTTTTCTTCTTTAGAATATTTTGGATCTAAGTTAGATATCATTCGTGTACATTTCCACCCCATAAGTTGTGATGACAGTGTTCATTTTATTCACTTTTTACTGTTTCTTTGATGGTTCCCTATCTTATCTCTTCATGCATACTTCTTTGTAAGTTGACTGGTACCTAAGTTTCCTTGTTGGTCGAGTGCATTAGCATTCATTGTTTATCATTAGTAATTGCCTAATGAATGCAGACCGTGGATACTATTCTGTTGAGACTGTCTCACTATTGGTTGCTCTGAAGGTCCGTTATAGTGATAGAATCACAATTCTTACGTGGAACCACGAAAGCCGCCAAATCACTCAAGTGTGAGTTCCTTACATTTTGTTCACATTGAAGTGCATAAGTGAGGTTGTCTGAAAAGAGAAAAGGTCTTTCTTAACAGCTGATATTCAAATTTTCCTTCTTTTCCATTGCTTAAATGATCTAGTTTATGTATGACATTGGGAGTCAATGCTATTTTATCCGAACAAGAAAGATGTTTCTGCTTTGTTCTTATATTTTCCGTTTGATCTACTGAACTGCTACTTTTACCATTACATGAACTTACAACTTAATATGAAATGCTGCCTATGTAAATAGTTTTTCCACATGATGCACTCTTTATATTTGGTAATGGTCTACTTTATGCTGTTTGATGCATGATACTGTTATGTGTTTCTGTCAAAGTGTCACTTAGAGTTTACTTGTCTAGGATGTTCCTACATGACACTTCCTTAAAAAATTATTCAGTTTGGTGGAATTATTTTTGTTTTGACTTTCTGTGGTGCTTAATATCCTCTTTGCTTCTCCTTGGGTTTGGAAAGAATTGCAATGTAAAATCACTTTTATGTGGCTCAAATGTCCTTTCTTGGCTTGGTTATGCTCTTATTCCACTCAAGCGGCGTGTATAATGGATTCTGATGCTTCTCTTCAATATAACCAGTACAACTCTTCTTTCTATTTCTCAGCCTCTGTCCCGGAATAAAAGAAAATAAAAAAGGAACATGGAGGTCAGGTATTAGAATTCAGGTGAAGAAAGCAGGACGACAAATGTGTTGCTTGAATCTATATAGCAAAAACATGTATTTAGGTCATGTCAATGAGAAGGGAGCAATAGTTTTGGAGAATCAATTATGGCCTTCTCTCTCTCTCTCTCTCACACTGGATAACCGAGAAATCCGTCTTGTCTCCCAGCACCCATTATGGCCTTCTTATCCCTATGCTATATGACTAGATTAGTTTGTATACTGCTTCGGTTATCCGGCTCCTGTTGTGGACCTTGATCACTGATCATGGTTTTTTTTTCGTTTCTTTCTTTTTTAAAAAGTTTTTTGTTATACATTGGGGAGAGGGGAAAGGGAAAGGGGAAATGTGTGAGGGGATTTACAAGGTGGGGAATTTGAACCCTCACCAACACGGTGAAAATTCCTACCTGACTAGACTACTAAGATCCCCAATGATTAGGTTAATCAGGCTGGTTAAGCTTTAGTAGAAATTGGTCTAGTAGAAGTACTAATATAATCTGAGAACTATTATAAGTCTTCCTGGCTAGTGAGATTACAATACAAGCAAAATGATTTACAAGGTCTGTGAAGATCATGTACATCTCACGTCAAGCTCTTAATGTTTCCATTCCTCACCCCCAGTCTTAAATGTCATGGAACTCTTTGCATGGACAAACTTAACAATCAAATTCAACAGGAGGATATAGTAACTGAGTAGTTGGACAATGATGTCATATTAGAAGCTTGAATGTTAAGTTGCTAAATTTTTAGAAAGTGTCTCTTCTTACGCATGTGTCTTTAGTTATCTTTTAAACAAAGATTGGCGTTGATAATTTGAGCCCCACTTGTGCATTACACACCCTCCACTTGTGCATTATGATAATTTATGGTTACTTTATCAATGAAGGGTATCCCTAGGCAATCCTTTTAACTTTTTAGTTGAAAGTATATTTTGGGCAGTCATCTGGGGATGAATCATCTATGCTACTGCTACTCATGATCTGCTCCCATACTCGTTTTGTGCTGAATACAATATGACTGCAGGTTCAAGTCTTGCATTAATTGACAGATCCCTTTTCCTGCAAGGTATGGGTTTTATGATGAATGCTTGAGGAAGTATGGAAATGCTAATGTTTGGAAGTATTTCACTGATCTCTTTGATTATCTACCATTGATGGCACTCATAGAGAGTCAGGTTTGAGCTCTTACTGAACTTGAAATTTACTTGAACATAATTGTTGGCGAGTTTTAACAAGCCTATTACTCAACTGTAGATTTTCTGTTTGCATAGAGGACTCTCACCATCCCTTGATACACTTGATAACATACGAGCACTGGACCGTATACAAGAGGTATATAAATAGTTGTGTGATTCAAACTTTACATGTTCATGATATGTTAAACTAGTCCGTGTTGCATTTTTCCACTTTCTGCTATTCCTCGTCTTGCTATATCCGACACCATGTATCAAGTTTATTGCCTATTTACCTAACAAAATTGATCATTGTGGCACAACAGGACTACAGATGTGGATTACGTTCTTTTTATTCAATGGGACTACTGATATAACCAAACCAATTATGTGTTTCTATTATGATGAGTTCGAAAGTGTCATTTTCTTTTCTAATGTGTTGTAGTCTTGCAGAATATGTTTGACAGTGTTTACTGTAGCCTATTCACCAGTGAATGTGATCCACCTACCTAACACTTTTCTATCTTTTAGTTACTCAACACCTATTTGGTCTAGTTGCTTCCATCGTTTCAGATGTTTCATGATTTTTATATCTTTATGGCAATGTTACTTGCTGTACTATTACTTCTTTGTTGTGGTTGTTAGGTACCACATGAAGGGCCGATGTGTGATCTCCTATGTTCTGATCCAGACGATCGCTGTGGTTGGGGAATATCACCTCGAGGAGCTGGTTACACATTTGGACAGGATATAGCATCTCAGTTCAATCATGCTAATGGTCTCTCACTGATTTCTAGAGCCCATCAGTTTGTCAGGGAAGGTTTTTATTGGTGTCAGGTCTGTGGATATAAACCGAACGTTCTTCTCCCTGTCTCTTAACTGAAAATTTTCCGCTTCTGCTCATTTCAGTGGAACTTCTTGTTTCTCAGGTATAAGTTTGTACTTGTAACATGATATTGGTTGCTTTTTGGCAGGATAAGAATGTTGTAACTATATTTAGTGCTCCAAACTATTGTTACCGGTGTGGTAATATGGCTGCAATTCTAGAAATAAGTGAAAACATGGAGCAGAATTTCCTTCAGTTTGACTCAGCTCCACGGCAGATTGAGCCTGATACTACAAGGAAGACTCCCGACTACTTCTTGTGATCCGAATGCTTGAGCTGACAGTTTGTATCCCATCAATATCGTATTCCTGTAGACGTGTCTTAAAAAAGAGTTATGTTATTTGAGGATTAATCATCATCATTATCTTGTTTGGAGTTATTTTTGCTGTTGGCTTTTGACATATACCTGTAGATTCCCCAGAGTTCGACAAAAGACCTTAGTGTCTTGTTGTGTATATTTTTCTCAAAAAGAAGCAGCAATAACATGGTACATTGTGATATGTAATTTGAAATTCATTGTAGACAGCAGGTTCCTTTTGGATACCAATTCCTCTGTCAATGTTTTTGGTGCATCTGTGGATGGTTAATTAATTTAGTTTTTTGCTATCCTTAAAAAGCATTTCTTTCCATTTTCGGGTTGTTTTCACAAGGAAATTAAAATCCATCTTTACTTAAATATCTAATAATATTTGTCCATTTTATGAAATCAAGAGATAATTTTACTTTGAGTTCTTGATTTACACTTATCATTAATTATAGTCATTTTTCTATTATATTTTTTAAGACATCATATTTATTATATTTAAAAGGTAATTTGATAAAATTATTTCATCATTTATTATTTCTTAATTCTTGTGCCAAGTCAATAGGGGCCAAGTAAAGTTGGATGGAGGAAATATTCCCCTTTGTTCTATTTTATGTTGCATTATTTGACTTGACATGGTGTTTAAGAAATAAAAATAATACTTTTAAAACTTTAGACTTATAATTCTTTTTAGATATTTGTATAACTGAGAATCATTTCATTAAGAGTTAAAAAAATTAAAGGTAAATTATTTTCAATTAAAATAAGATGACATTCTTTTTGGGATGAACCAAAAAGAAAAGGATATCAGATAAAATGAGACAAGAATACTAGTTTGAGGCGTGTGTTTTTAAAATTTGACAATTTGTATCTCACCTAAGTCACTTTATAACATGCAAAGAGAAATTTCAAGTGGAGTTTGGAAAGGGTGATGAGTACATAGTGTTATTCCTATCTTAGGTAGGTAGATAGAAAAACTATTTTTAATAGTTCTTTGACTCGAGTAAAACATATAAAAATTAGGTGTGTAAAACAATTACGGTAGCATTTGCCGTGCTGAAAAAATGAAAAAGATGAGTAATAACAACCAAAGAAATCATCTGGCATTATGTTGGGACAAAAAAATGTCATCTATTGATACTTCTAGTAGCTTGTTGTGTGCAACATTTGAACTTCAAGCAGACATGGTTCTATTCTTCATAAAAGAAAAATTCTCGTCTTAAATTTGTATACATTTGTCATTTAGACACAAGAGTGAAACATATATGAAGGGCAAAACAGGATGAATTTGAAAATCCTAATTTTGCTGTCAAACCACACTGAGACACGAAAGGGGAGATTGTTGAAGAAGTTCAGCCATTTTTTAACCATTGCTGCACAACCCATTTGAATAACTGTTCAAATGAAGACTGTGCAAATTTATTCAAAGTTATTAGGAAATATCTCGGATTGTCCAATTAATTTGGGATCTTTAATTGGACAACTCTTTAAGTCCAAATGTGTGTTATTTTATCTTTGGCCCATTTCACTTCTTTGACTAATAAAAGAAAACAACAATTAGAAGCAGAAATCAGATTATTAGAAGCTGCAGCAGAAAAATCAAAATAGAGAGCAGCAGAAACAAAATAAAAGGAGCAGCAGAAAATCCCACTATTCTGGTAGCTGATTTTCCTTCCGAATCGAAGGTCAAACGGAGTTCGTTCGTCCTCAAATTTTAGTATGTTGTTCGTGACACTTTCCTCTTCAAGTACACTAATCAGTTTCTCGTTTTGATGCCCGAAAGGTCATTTTCTTGCTGCGTTTTTTAGATCTGCGTTTTTTAGAACTTTTACTCTATTTTGGTGAAATTGTTGATTGTTGTTTTGCCAAGGATGTTTCTTGATAATTGTATTTGTCTCTAGTATTTGCTATTGAGGAGAACTTGTTGTACCTACTTGGTTCTTGGTGATTAGTGGAAGTTTTCGTACTGTTGTTGAACGGTCCCGTGATTTTCTCCCCGATTTGGAGTTTTCACGTAAATTGTGTGCTCTCTACTTTATGTTCACTGTTTTCATTGATCTGTTGCTGCTGAATTTATTGGAGTTCACTGTGCCTTGTCATTCATCTTGTTTATTTGGGGAAAAGATTTTATTACGCTTCTGTTGTGTTTCGTCCTTACTTCCCCAACAAAGTGGTATCAAGAGCTTGGTTATTTTTGGTTGGCTTCTTGTGTTGTTTATAATGGATGACAAAGTAATTGTGCAAAGGATAGTTAGTTTGGACTCCACGAATTACTCTATTTGAAAAATTTGTATTGAGAATTATTTGTGTTTTAAAGACTTACTTGACCCAATTTTGTATAAAGATCGTAAACAGGTGTTGTTGAGAAAGATTGGACTATCTTAAATCAAAAAGTCGTTGCCTCCATTCGTCAACATGTTTCTTTAAGTGTGCTGTAACATGTTGCTAATGAAAATAATGTGTTTAAGATGTGGAAGAAACATGAATCCATGTATGAGAGAAACAATGCTATGAGTAAAGCTTCTTTGATTAGGAAGCTTGTTAAATTGCAATACAAAGATGGTGATAGCATTGTAGTTCACATGAATGAGTTTCAGAGTATGGTAAACCAACTAGACGAAATGAAGATGAAATTGAAGGATGAACTTCAAGCTTTGTTGTTGCTTTCCTCATTGCCCGACAGTTGGGATACCTTGGTAAGTTTCACTTAGCAACTCTGCTCCGAATGGCAAGATGACTATGGAGATGGTCAAGGCTAGTCTTCTTAATGAAGAGGCTAGGAGGAAAGAATCAGGTTTTCCTAGCCAAGTTGAAGCAAATGTGATTCCAGAATCCAGCAGGGGGAGAAGTAAGACCAGAAATCCTCATTATAGAGACAAGTCCAAAGGGAGATCCAAATCAAGGAAAAGAGACTTCATTGCCATTATTGTCAGAAATCGAGTCACATTGAGAAATTCTGCAGAAAGGAAAAGAGAGATATGTCCAGGGAGAGAAAAGAAAAAACTGAGAATTTCGAACAAAAGCTAGATGAGAAAAACACTACAACCTTGGTATCTAGTGATGATGATTTGTTTATTATCGGTGATTATTTATTAAATGTAGCATGTGATGATTGCACCTAGATGATTGATTCTGGTGCATCTTATCATATTACTTCGCACAGGGAGTACTTCTCGTCCTACACTACTGGTGATTTTGGTCATGTGAGGATGGGAAATGGTGGTTCGTCTAAGATCATCGGTAGAGGCACTGTTTATTTAGAAACTCCCAGTGGTTACAGGTTGGTGCTCAGGGATGTGAGACACGTCGCAGATATTAGATTGAGTTTGATTTTAGTTGGCTTGCTTGATGATGAGGGTTATGCCAACAAATTTTGTGATGGAAGATGGAAACTCTCTTGGGGAAATTTGATTGTGGCTCGAGGTAAGAAGTAGAATTCACTTTATGTTATGCAGGCCAGTGTATGTAGCGGAGATGTCAATATAGCAGGTGATGCCTCTAGTGAATTGTGGCATAAGAGACTTGGCCATATGAGTGAAAAGGGCTTGCAGATACTTTCCATGAAAGATTATCTCCCAGATATTTCAGGTATGCCTTTAAACTTTTGTGTTGATTGTTTGGCTGGAAAACAGCATAGAGGTGCATTCCTTACACGTCTCCCACATATAAGTAAGCATGCTCTAGATCTTGTTCACATTGATGTTTGTTATATTGATGCTAAATCTCATCGTGGTGTACAATATTTTGTGACTTTTATTGATGATTTTTCTAGAAAAGTGTGGGCTTTTTTGTTAAAAAATAAAGACCAGGTACTTGATGCTTTTAAGGAGTTTCATACCAGAGTTGAACGAGAAAGTGACAGAAAATTCACGTGTGTCAGATCAGACAATGGTGGTAAGTACAGGGGTCCATTTGATAACTATTGTAAGATTCAGGGCATCAGGGTTGAGAAAACAGTTTCCAAGATACCTCAGCTTAATGGAGTTGCAGAAAGAATGAACAGAACCATTGAGGCGAAAATCAGATGTCTACTATCTCATGCTAAGCTGCCAAAGTCCTTTTGGGCGGAGGCAATGTCCACTGCAGTGTACTTGATTAACCTTTCCCCCCCAGTTCCTCTTGTAGGCAATGTTCCTCAGAGAATTTGGTCAGGGAAAGATGTCTCCTATAAGCATTTGAGAGTCTTTGGCTACAGCGCATTTGTTCATGTTCCTAGAGATGAGAGATCCAAGCTTGATAAGAAGACAAAAAAGTGCATTTTCTTGGGATATTCAGAGGATGAGTTTGGATACAGGTTATGGGATCCACGTAATAGCAAAGTGATCAGAAGCAGAGAGGTGATTTTCTTTAAGATCAGACCATTGAAGATTATGAGAAGAAGCAGGCAAATCCTTCTCCATGCATTACAGTTGATCCAGTTCCATATCATTCTCGTGTTGTAATCCCTCAAGATCATGGGGGAGATATGCAAAATCATGTAGATGACACTCTTGAAGATGAAAATCATGATGATGGTAATGATGATATTCCTGAGTCACAGCCACATTCAGAGCCGCCACCACCACCTCAGTTGAGAAGATCCACCAGAGACAGAAAACCTTCCACGAGACTTTCAGAGGATGATTTTGTGTTAGTCACTGATGGAGGAGAGCCAAAGACATATGATAAAGCTATGTCACACGTGTACTGTGAGAAGTGGTATGATGTCATGCAAGAGGAGATGGCATCCTTGCATCAAAACCACACATATGAGCTTGTGGAGTTGCCTAAGGGCAAGAGAGCCCTTAAGAACAAATGGGTATACAGATTGAAGTGTGATGAGAGTAGCTCACAACCAAGGTACAAGGCAAGATTGGTTGTGAA
>JAOTQJ010000091.1:2033457-2047882 GCA_025642045.1 Solanum sejunctum | reverse complement strand
ACTTCTTGTTTTACATGATGAAACCATACTATCAATATCTATAACTTAAACCATGTTAATAACATCAAAGTCTCTTCATGATAAAGCCCAAAAATCATATAGAAGTCACCAAAATAAAAGGCAAGTGTACAATAACTTTTTGGACACAAGCTGTCCAGAATTTTCAGCAAAGATACTATTATATACTTATTGTTTTTCATGAAGAAATCATACTAAATACACAACTATAATTGCTTATCTTTACCTTATATATTCTGGATATCCTTCAAAAGCCTTAAAAATTAAGTTTGCAGCTTGGTGAAGTGGATTAGAGAGAAGACAAATGACTTTAAGAAAGTTAAAACTTTATTTCCTAGTGCAATGACTTAGTGCTGCACTTAACCCATTTTTAAAGATTATTTTTGGCCAACTTTCTTCTTCCACTCATGACCTGATAATGACACCCATTAATGGTATATTATTGCAGCATCTTATCCTCCAAAATTGGGCTTAATTGGATCTTAAATATGATGGACCTATGCTGCCAATTTCCAGCTTTCTTCTTAGTTTGTTTTGGGTCCAAAAGGCCAAGTTGTTTGTAGTGTACTTATTGGACGTTTTTAAATTCTTCTTGGACTGAAAATAAGGTCCATTTATGATACTTAAACATGAGCCAAAGTTACATCCCTTATATGGAATTTATTCATAATCAGACTTGAACAAATTCGGCATCGAGCCTCGTCTCCATTTAGCTATCAATTTTAAGCTAAGAAAGTAGGTGTTTAACCTACTAGATTATTAAGTCATACAATGACCTCAATTCTTTTACTTAGTATAGGGCTAATATATCCTTAATTTAACACCAACACATATACACCCTCAACCTTCTTAAGCATTTAGACTCACATATCGCCCGTTAAGACGAGATTCAAGCACTTTCAAGAATTGACGCTAATTTGACCCAACCATAACATGATTCATTTACATAGCATTAGTACATGTAAAATGTGGGGTGTTACAGTACCCTAGACGTGACCGGCACTCAAAGACTATTACTAGTCCCCGAGCGAACCACTTGGCCTCATTGTCACATCTTACTCAACAATAAAAAAATAATTGTATAAAATATTTAGGAAAATTAAAGATATTATAAAATAATCTCAAGATGATAAATCAAGTTTAGGAAAGGGAATACTCAAAAGTGCTCTACTCCAGGTCTCTGAAGCCTCTACTTTAAATGTATAGATGATACCATGATAGGCCATGGCTACCCAATATTAATAAAATAACAAAAACTGAAATAAATATTGACAAGCTCCTTTGGATAGCAAGGAGTCTAACCAAAACTCTGGGACTTGGAATCCCTGAACCTTAACCGTGCGTCTGCTGAAGTTCTCTCTCCCGTATCTATATCATGAAATGATGCAGCGCCGAGGGGCGTCAGTATGTGAAATGTACTAATATGTAAACAGGCTAAAAGTAAACATACAAGGCTCAAACCAATGAACAGATTTGACTCAAAGCTCAACTGTTCATCTCATAACTCAACTCAAGAAATAATTTAAGTTCTTAAGTTTGAAATCATGCTTGAGAAATAGACTTAGTGTTTAATGCAACTTGATTTGAAAATTAGGATATACTTAATTCAAGTGTTTGCTTGGTAATTTCTCTGATCGACGCACTCTCAACCTACCATTATTTCATGGTGATGTATAATGAATGTGTCATCGTTGTCTCGCCTGTCCTTAACTAGCCACGGAAAAGGACGCATCAACTCTACCTCGTGGATCCATAATAAATATCCACTTGTGAGACAAGAGTCACTGGAACGAGCCGCATGACTATCTTAGTGGCAACATAGTTCTGTAAGATTGAGTAAATTCATACTCGCTTCTCGCTCGGTGCTCAATACTCCTCCCAAGACTAAAATATGCTCGACTCATCAATCAACTCATCAATCATCTCACCAAACTCAACTCGCCTCAAGTATTTAACAATTAAATCAATCAATGCAAGGAATTAACTTGACTCAAACTCAATACGGTCATTTGGACTCATCAATTTACTCATCATATAGTACAAGTAAGGTATCATGTGAAATCATATAAATGACATCAATGTGATATACATCTCATGATCAACCATGCTCAAATTACTTAACTCATGTACTCAACCTCAACCTCAAACCATTATTATGCATAAAATCTCATAAATTGTGCAATGTAAGACTCAAATAGACAAGTACAAAATATATATGTGTAAATTTCATGCCGATACTCATGTGATATAGCAATTTTCTCATGTAATAAGGTAGGACCTCATGATAGTAACAAGAAGATGGTATCAAAATAGAAGAAATTTCTCAAAAATCTCAACTCTTTTCAAATCTTGGCCCAAAGAAGATGGAGGGGCGTGTGAAGGTAAAATTCCACACTTTGGTAAGCCTTACATACCTGGAACTGACGAGAGACTCTACCTTGGCTCAAGACATTCACTCTTCTCTTCTTCTCCTCAAGAACTCTAATCTAGTCTTTGTGTTTAGGGACTTAGAAATACGTTAAAGAGCCTCTTCCTTGATTAAAAATGACTTAACTACTCAGGGTTCACGTTTATGAGGGGCTACGAAAAGTCTAGAATGCCCCTCATAAAAGAAAAAATGAATTTTCACTTAAAAAAGCCTAGTCCGCGTAACAGACTAGGTGCGGAGTAGTATAATTTTTCCAATTTTATTTTCGAACGAATTTTTCCCTTTCCGTTGAAAATTTAAAAAAAATACAAGTGTTGGTCCGCGTCTCTAGCGCATCGCGCCTGCGGTACGCATCAAAACTGTCTCCGATTTAATTAGTAAAAATTATTTTTCGTCTCGATTGCTCTAAAATCGAGTAGAGACCACTTTCTCACCCAGTTTTTCGTACTGATCACAAATTTGATTTTGAATTTTCCATCTGAGCTTGGAAAGACATATTATGCATACGATTCCATTCTAGGTGCATTTTAAAAATTTCACGAGGTGTTACAAATAAAGAGTGAAATAATATATTTGAGGTTACAAAATTTTAATTTACAATGTAGGGGTGGCAATTGGGCAGGTTGGATAAAATTTGAGCAGGTTATAATGGGTCAAGACAACAAACGGGTCAAGACCTAATCCAACCCAAATTTACTTGGATCAAAATGAGTTGAGTAACGGGTTATAAAGTGAGTCAAGACTCAACCCGACCCAACTTTTCCTAAGTTTTACTTTATTTGTTCTTTTTTAATATTTTATTACTTAAGTAAATTATATTTTTTTATTTTGGCTATATAAAACATATCAAATTTAAATATATCAATTCAGGTTGAATATCAATCCAATTTTAAATGAGTTGAAATAGATTGAGTTGAGATGGGTTGAACTAATAATTTGACGAATAATTAACCTGTCCAAACTTCAATAGATTGAGCGAGTTAAATGAATTGGGTTTAGTTTTGCCACCCGTGGTACAATGCAACCTCTTATGGCCAAGAAAAGAAAGCCACCCGTTGCAGCAGTGAAGACTCCACTAACTGCAATACTCTACTAAGTGCAGGGAATTCTAACTGTCAAAAAGGAGGGACACATTCTTAATGTCTAACGGCATAATGGAGGCACCAAACTATCCATTAACTACTATTCTTAATCACCAATAAATAAGCAAATTAATCTACAAAATATTAATATTAAAATGCTTATAAACCAACAAGATGTAGCATGATATTGACAACATCAAACAATGGTTTTGATAGTTATCACATGACCATCAAAATCCTTCCACTTTGTTTAGTTTTCAATTTTTATATATACTAACTTTTAAGATCACACGAATAGCTCTTATTATGTTTGTGCTAAAATAGGACCTCATCCTAGCGACACTTTTATTAGATGTAATAAAATATACATGACTTGAACAAAATTTAATACTATTTTTTGTAGTAGAAAATGCACATGAGTTACACAGGATTAAATCTAAAAAAATGCACATGAGTTACACAGGATTAAATCTAAAAAAATGCACATGATTTAACAATGTTTTTGGATGTTGAAACAAGCATATGATTTACACAAGATTTATTTATCTTTTTAGCTGTAAAAAAGATCCGCATATGTTACATATGATTTAATAATGCTCTATCAAATATTATTAGCAGCTAGTGATGCATAATCCCTGATCACTTTTAAGTAGACAAAACCGTAAAGGTATTAATGTAATTTACATGGTGGATACCTTAAATAAGATTTTGATTACTTGCTTTTGATGAATTTATATGACAACACCAACAGAAAGTTTAAATACATCAATAGGAAATTTCCTTTCATCAAGAATTGGTTGACCCTTATAGTTGGATTGATCAACAGTAGTCATAATTGCAAATTTAATTGTAACTGGAGAGGCGTACATAATTTTGAGCAAATCCACGTTGGTGGGGGAGAAATATTACTGGAGAGACGTACATAACTTTGAGCAAATCCACGTTGGTGGGGGAGAAATATTAAGGTAAGTGAGATTATATTAAATGTCAAATTTAACATAATATATTTTATATTGTCTTCAAGATTCAAATGCCATTTAGAATGCCATAGTATATTGTCTTCAAGATTCAAGTCAAGATGTTGCATGATATTGGCAACATCAAACAAAGGTCTAAATTCTTCTCTTCCTTTGGTTATTTTATTGACTTCTGAGATCATACGGACCACTATAATTATATTTGTGCTAAATTAGGACTTCATCCTAGTGACGTTTTTATTAGAAATAGAAAATGCATTACTAGTACAAAATTTAATTAATTATTTTAGAAGTAGAAAAAATGCACATGAGTTGCACACGATTAATTTAACAATATGCCTTTATATGTAAAAAATGCACATGACTTGCACAAGATTTAATAATGCTTTAGATGTATAAAAATGCACATAATTTAACAATGCTTTTGGATGTAGAAATAGGCACATGATTTTGCACAAGATTTATTAATGTTTTTAGATGTAAAAAAAAATGCCCATTGTTGTATATGATTCAATAATGCTCGATCAATATTAATTAGCAGCTAGAACTTTGATTCATAATCATCGGATTTCATTTTTAAGTATATAAGGCCATAAAGGTATTAATGTAATTTACATAGTGGATATCTTAAATAAAACCTTGATTACTTCTTTTTGATGGATTTACATAATAACACCAACCAAAAGTTAAAATACATTAATAAGATGTTTTCTTCATCAAGAATTGATTGACCCTTATAGTTGGATTGATTAACTGTAGTCATAATTACAGATTTAATTGTAGCTGAAGAGGCATACAATTTTGAGCAAAGCCGTATAGGTGGGGGCAAAATATTAAAGTAAGTGAGATTATGTTAAATGTTGAATTTATGTTCTCTTGAGGAGAAAGGCGCATCAACGAGAATATACATTACAAGATTAAAGTTTTTCGGCTCAAGTATGTTAGGACATATAAGTTTTGAGCTCTTGGAAGAAAAATATTCTATGAATGGTGAATCCTTAAAGACCATCTTTGTTCCTTCGAAATGAAGTCCTACATTAGCCATGAAGAATAAGTTGATGTAACTCAAGCTAACATGAGCAATTTCAAAAGTGGTATCGCAAGAACTTCTAAATTGATAAGAATCATGGTAATACCACCTCCATCCTCTAATTTTTGACCTTGATTTGTTCCCAACATTTTACAATCACATGCCACAATCTTGTCTTTAACATCAGCGCCTTTTAACGATCTTGAGTCACATTGGCAATCTCTTGACTGTAATTGATAAATATATCAAGGAAAATTAGAATACGAGAGAATATTTTTAAGTTGGACAAGTGAATCGCCATCATACACTTTCTCATCTTCTAGCACAATCTTGCTACTATCTTTCTATCATGGGTGCTAGCATCAAGTGCTAGAACCTAAGGTGCCTCGTGAGATAATGCAACACTCTCTTGACCATGATTATCAGCAAAAGTAAACAAGGGAGAGAAAAAACATGTTCATTCTATTATCTATTGCAACATGCATCACAGTGGGTATGACATCGTTTAGACAATTAAATTTTGTGCACACTTTTTACATTAAAATAAAGCCAAGAGAATTCATATAGTGTCATATTTGGGAAAGCCAAATATTTTTACATTACCAATAAAGTTTTTGACATTGATGCTTGAAGCATGTCACGTAACCTTTTTCATCAAATTGAATTTGTAGATCTACTCAAAAAGTTCCTTACATCAATGAATTTTTTTCCAATGGTTTTATTTTGCCTCAACTGATTATTTAAGTGTAAAAAGTTACAAGTAAAGTTTGACATACCAAATTTTATAAATGATTATTGAGGGAGATTACTAAATTATTCCTATCCAAACTTTCTACATGGTCGATGTCTAAAACCTCAATAATCACACACCTCTCATAATTGAATTCTTCACAAATTAATGTCAAAGTTTTGCCCTACTTTTTTTTAGTTATGCATACTTTTTTAGCTATGACATTTTCATGCAAAAATAGAACCTCGAAACAATGCTTTCAAATGGGAAAATGCACAATACTTGCACATGACTCATTTATTAACTTTATAAAGATTGTAACATCACATTAGTTCACTTACGTTTATAGATTTTTGTGAATAGATCTCTAGTATTCATACAAGTTAGTTTGATATGGTGTTGTAACAGAAGTTTGATATAATGCTTATGATAAGATTTATTCTTTTTTGCATTGTTTATAGAAAATAAAACTATACCTTAGTTGCGTTTTTTATATGTTATTTATCGATGAAACCAAATTAAAGCACTCACTTTAACTCAAAAATAATTGTTCCAAAATGATCATTATTTTAGAAATCTAAGACTAAAGTTGTAATTATTTTAAAAAATATCCTTATTTGCATAATATTCGAGACAAAATATTGATCTATTTTTATAAATAAAGATAACTTGTACACTTTTCCATTTTCTTGTAACTGATTTATTGGCACTACACAAAAAATTCTAAATTAGGTACAAAAATTAAATAAAAAATATTTATACATGATTAAGAAGAAGATGCATGCACCTTGCACATATAAATAAAATAAATGTAATAATTTAAAGAAAATACATTCTAATGCATGTTCTCTCTCACACATATACACTAGGAAATACATTCTCTCCCGTATAAGGTAATTCATAGCTATTATTTTTCACATAATTTAAACATTATTTTACTCATTGAAACTGGGTGAACTGTAAATATGGAGTAATTTATATTTATAAAATATGAAAATAACAAACTTCTAAGTTTCAAATAATACCACAAACAGATTTTTACATGAAGCCTAGCTCAAATTATAAACCATCAAACTTCTACTAAGACCAAAAAAAGAATAACAGACATCATATGCAACTCAAATTGTGACAAATAAAGTGCGATCCGATCAACTCTTTTGTATTTGACATTTTGACCCAACTCACTATGTAGATTGACCTAATAATAATATAATTGGGACATTTTCTAACTGGATAATAATGATGGACCAGCAGCCTTATACAACATGGTTACAACACATGTACAAATAGACCATCTGCACTTTTTTATCCCTATTTTCTATTGAATTTTAAGTTTTTTTTAAATCCTTTGAGATAAAAATAATTTTAAATTCATATTCTTGTATCAAGTTATGTCTCACAGATATAAGTTCAACAGGGGAAAGATAAAATCCAAGGTCAATTTGTTTAAAGGACAAATCATGAAATTAAATAAAAAAAACTGTATTTTGATTTCGATTATTGACTTGTCAA
Source organism: Solanum sejunctum (assembly GCA_025642045.1). Taxonomy (NCBI): domain Eukaryota; kingdom Viridiplantae; phylum Streptophyta; class Magnoliopsida; order Solanales; family Solanaceae; genus Solanum; species Solanum sejunctum. Next base: position 2,040,105 of record JAOTQJ010000091.1, on the reverse strand, counting down.
CTTTTTATGAATTCCACTTTGTTGAAGTGGACCATATGTGGAAATGAATGCTAAGCATACGTTTAAAGCAAGGTATTCCTAATAATAGGCTCATAAATTTATGTTTTCCAATCAATGCTTATTTATCAAAGTTGGTACATATCTAACTTTTTAAATTATATTACACTTGTTTTAAACTAAGATGGTGAGGTGATATTATGATCAAAATTTATCATCTTTTTTTGAATGAAATTCATATCTAAACCCACAATCTCAATTTTATTTTATTTTATTTTTTTTAATTATAACTTCAAAAGAATCTTGTAATGTTTTTAATTACAACATACAAGGGTCCTTTAGTTAGCGGTTAGAGTAATGTAAATATTAATGATGTTAAGATTAGGGATATGAGGTCACTAGTTATTTTATGTATTAGTTATTTATGTATTGCTTATTAATCCATCTTCTATTCCACGTAATGCAGATTTTTTTATAACTTATATATGTATAAATTATATGGGATTATAAATTGATAATCAAACACAGTATTTGATGGCTTAAAATTATAGTGAATAGCAACTAAATTATTATCTCTTTCGTCCTATTTTATGTGATACCATTTAATTTGGCACAATATTAAAAAAGATAGTTTTGAAACTTGTGGACTCTGATCTAAAATAATTCTTACACATTTAAATAGCTATAAATAATTTTATTAAGGGTAAAAAAAATTTAAAATTAAATTACTTCTAATTATAGTATAATTATATTTTTTAAGTCGGGCTAGAAAAAATGCCTCATAAAATAAGATAAAAGAAATATTAAATTTGATACCAATTATATCGATTTTAATATATAAATAATTCACTTCCTAATGAGCAACCAAACAATTCCTAATATCCTTGAAGTTCCCATAGTTTGTTGCTTTTTTGCCTTCTCCTCGATTAAAAAACTCGATCATCATTTTGGCACTCTTGTAATTATTACATATTCTTTCGATCTGAATTTATATTTTTTTAATCAATTTTAAAAGAAATGATACCTTTTTGTACTTGATAGTAACAATTTAATTTTAAAATATCAATTTTATTTTCAATAGGATGCTTAATCCGTAAAAAGTCTTGTATAATTTGAAAAAGAAGATAATTGAAATTTAACTTGATGAAAGCAAACTTTCCTATTTCTTTATAGAAACTAAAATAAAAATTTACATAGAAATAATTTTATCATGCATCAGAAAAGAAAAAAAGATGAAAATAATAATTGATAAATGAGAAAATAGATTCCTAAACTCACCCAAAAGAAGTATAAGAAAAAGAAGAGGAGAGAATAATATTGACATTTCTAGGTAAAAAAAGAATTGACAATTTTTATAATGCATCAATACTCATAAAAGGTGATATTAAATTCATTTAATTAAAAAAAACAAAAATGAAATACATAAGGAAAATAGAGAAGTTCTAGGGAAGTAATAAAATTGTATTGATAAGGAAAAAAAATAAATGAGACATAATCATCTAATTAGTAAAAAAAAAAAAAGGAAAGTAACATAAGGAAAATAGAGTGATTCTGGGAAAGTAAATAAATAAATAAAAAAAGAAAAGTATTAAAAACATCCTTCAAATTTGGCACGAATTATTAGTTTCATCATGAAACTATTGATCTATTACAAACCGCCCTCTACTTGACTAACTGAATTTCTACACACCCCTAATCTTGTAACAAGATGGAAATACAGTCCTAAATTCTTATCAAATTAAGAGGTATTTTTAACACTTATGATAGTTCGGGGATATATTTTAATTTAGTTAGTCAAGTAGAGGGATATTTTTAAAATTGTCAATAATTCAAAAATAAAACTAATAACTTGTGTCAAGTTCAAAATATTTTTAATGATTTTCTCTAAATAAAAGATTGAATTGACTTTAAGACTTCCCAATTATAAAAGGTAGAATTGACTCAAGTAAAATAAAATCACTATATCATAGTAAGTAAATAAATAAATTTGCATACAAAAATATGGAACAAATCTATTCCAAAATACACAATTTTAAAGATATTTCAAAAATATACAACTTGCTTTCTATAAATTGACCTCTCTAGACGTAACAGAAGCTTATCAATCTAGAAGTTCTTTTTGATACTCGATCGATAAAATGGCGACCAGTAAGATATCAGTTTTAGTATTTGGATTGTTTTGTTTGGCTCTTTTAATTTTGATTTCAGGTACTGAAGCTAAGGATCAAGCTATTAATATAGGACCATGTTCTGATTATCCAGATTGTAATGCAGCTTGTATTCAAGCAAATTTTAAGGGTGGTGGTTGTTTGTTTCTTAAAGGGACAAATAGTTGTTTTTGTCAACCTAAACCTTAATTAATTAGTCAAGCAAATCTAGTTTTAATTATAGCCAATTATTGGCTGACGTTGTTTCATGAATAGTTTTGGATGTTCCAAAATTATTCCATATGATTTATTAAAGCAAATTTTTATCTTCTATGAGTTCAATCTTATGTTATGTTAAATTTGTTCCTTGTTCCTCATTGATGATCTAGTGTTTTACATTAAACTTAGTTTTATTGGGTTCATTGCAACAGGCTTATTAAATAAAATTTATTTTTTTATATTACTTGCGAGATATAATATTAAAGGAGATTTATTTTAATCATACATAAAGTGTAAGGTACTAGGGTATTGTTTCTTTCACTAAAAAAAATTAAAAACTCAACTTAGAAAAAGTACGTCTTCTACTTTTTGACTAACATCTAATCATATAAAAATGTGACAAAGTTTTCGAGTTTATCATAAATTTTGATGTTTTAATTTTGAAACTTAATTAAACTTGTGTTGGGATATGTATTTTATTTGAAAAAAATTAAACTTTCATTTGCGAAAGTGAAATTTCTTTCAAAACTTGTCTGGATCAATTTTTGAAGATAGATTTTCATAATCTAATTTAAAATTCATAATTAAATAAATATTTAAGAATACAATTTGAAAGTTTATGACCAAATGCTAAATAAAAATAAGATCAAAAGGTACTTTGCTTATACAAGGTCCAATTAATTAATCGAATGATCTTCTTTGGACTTGTTATAGCCAAAATAATTTATTAACTTAAACACAATGTCATAGCATGATCCTTATCAAAAGTTGCTTTAGGTGTAGGTTTCAATCGACTTGTTAAAATTTTTTACTCTGTCGGTGATCATGATTTTATCTATCACTAAGATGATCCTTTTGTCAAGGACAGATTAGCATATTAATCTTTGGTCATCTGAACTCAATAATTTAGTTCAAATTCGGTATATGTATCAAAGCATCCACTAAATAAGCACAGATATAGATTTCTAACCATGGAAATCAAATAGAATGTGGTTGAGCTTCAAATCAAATAGAATGTGGTTGAGCTTCAAACTTGAACCTGTAACGTTCAAATTTTGGATCCGCCTCCGCATTCCATGCTCAATACAAGACTATTATACCAAGAAAATTGGGCATGGAAGTTAGTACATAATATGTTACTGGCAATTACCAATTTCACATTATTATAGTCCAAACTTGAAGTGACTCTTATTGAAATGGTCTTATTTTTTTAGTAATGCTACTTTATGCTTATTACTTCTTTTTTCAATATCCGGGGTGTGTACACCTAAGGTCACTGGATACCTCTTACCTTCAAGTAGTGATGACTAACGGGTACTAAGCAAACTCTGTCCATCAAGACTAGAATAGATGGAACGAAATCACTTTATACTTTATGATGTTCATAGTTCTCAACATTTTCCATACATTCTAACATATACCAATTAAAAGTTACCCAAAATAGAGGGTAGAATAATGCAAGCTTCAATGCTAAGAACAATGATAAAAGAATTGACTAAGTAGATCTCATTTAATGAAAAATATCATGTTACACTGTAAAATGATTCCAGATATATTAAAAAAAATAAAGAAACAATTCCTATTCTAAGCTATTGCGTAAATATCTTGTCTACAAAAGTTAAAGAAAATCGGATACAATAAGCGATGGAATGAAGAAAGAATTGAATCTTATAGTGATCATCTTCTCTACAAACACGGACTACCTGCAGCTGGGTAGAAGGACCCCATGAAACTTCACTATTCCCTGAAATTGGCTTCGGGAATTTTCTCACACTCCCTAGCTTAGATTGAATGTTGACTCGTCTTATTGTTGTTCAATCTGTAAGGGGATTCCCACTGAGAATGGAGCAGTGTTGGTGTCCAAAGGTGAACAAAGTCCTTGCTTCTACAGTTCCTTGGACTGGTGATATACGGTCGAATAAGCCAAGTAAAAACAATGGAATTCAGTGATTAGAAAGAAGACTTCTCCCAAGGCAACAAACCAGTAGATGAATCAGCAAAGTTTGACAAAACAAAGTCTCGAAGGCCAGTATCCCAAACTTCACAGAATTGTAATGGCCAATTTGGTGGCTCTATGGCCTCTGTCCCTAAACCAGGTGCTCTATCCCTTGATCCTTCATTTTGATTGTTCTGCCAATCAGCGACATATGTAGCTACTCGTCTGAAAAACTTCGCCCTGAAAACGTCCCATACTTGGTATTTATAGTGGTTTATCACTGCAGTGCTTTGTGGCAAATTCATGTACCTAAATCCTTTCCTCAAGTGGAAATGATGCACCACATTGAGGAGAGTGGTGTCCAAAGCATCGGGGCGTATGATTGATTTGTGTCTCTCGGGGCTCTTAAGACGACAAGTATATCCAACAGTGATACCCTGAGAGGGAGCTGAATTCAAACCAGATGGTCCAAAACTATGGCAAGTAGTTCTGATCTCTGCAATTCTTGGTGACGATAATGATAAATTTGCCACGAGGTATCGAAGGGAGTGCTGTCCTGCATACCCTGTGCTTCTCAAACTTTGATGCCCTAGTGTAGAATATGGAAAGTAGAAATACTCATCCACATCCATAAAAGATACCCAATTGCACTCTTGCTTTGCTCTAAGAGCACAATGCGAAAAGCCAGCTTCTTGAGTCTTGATCCACGGCCAAACATGTCGTGTGACATTGTAATTCTCTGTCTCAAGCTCTTCAATCACATCCTTAATATTGTCATCACTGTTATTATCATAAATAAACCACCTTTCAACTCCAAGCCAAGAATGATACGTGATCCATTCGCGAAGCGCTGAAGCTTGATTCCACACCATTGTACACACACAAAGATCATACTTCCCATTTTCAACATCCTTCCTTCTCTCAGACTTCAATTCAGTAATCTTAGCTACAGAAGGCAAAAGCACATGTTCATGAGCTTTAGCATGAATATGCAGCAACATACCAATAGTTATTCGTATCCCTTGAGCCTTCTCGGGACTTCTCCTAATACTCAATGGCAATAAACATCTAACAACCTCTTGAGCAGCAGTAATAGCCTTTGTTCTAACTGTAAATCCTCCCTCTTTTCCAAAATTCCCCAAACCAAAATGACAACTAAACTGATTCGAATCAGATTCTCTATCAGGCCTCAAATTCAATCCCTTCACAAACACAACTACTGTATTACCATCCAAAGTAGCAGCATAAGCCACATTTTCCCAAGAACTGACTGTGTGATTACTCTCCTTCCATAGCCCATTACTCCTAAAATTCCTCAAATTCACCACAGCTGAATAATTAACAGGAGGAAGTGGGCATCTAACAAGAACCCCAAATTCAGATTCACCATAAACATCCACTGATAAAGATTTCTCCTTTATAACACCAACATCATCACTTGTATTTCTACCATAGACACAGTCAAAATATGTATATTTACCAAGTAAATCATTCTTGTTCACCAAAACCAAAACGTGATCAGGAAAAAGAACTCTACCCTCAATTTGTAAATGCAACAAGGAACTACTAAAATCTTGAAATGATTGAGACGTAAAAGATAAGTCAGAAGAAGAGGACAATAAAGATAAGCTTGAAACAACTAAAACAGGTCGAAAAACAGAGGAACTAAAAGGAATCTGATAAGAAACAAAGAAAAGAAAAATCAAGAAACTAAAACATAAAACAAAAGACCTTACAGAGAAGAAATAAACAAGAGATGTTGAAAGAGAAGATGGTCCGGAAATCCTTTTCCTCTTACGACGTTGCTCTGAAGAATCCATTTGAAGAAATACACAAAACTGAAGGATTTTTGGATCTGCCAGTAAAAGGGGTGTCAAAGAAGAGTTCTTTTTGCAGATCTAATAAGGAGATATTGAATTTGAACTTGTTCTTGATTCTTGTTTTTGCTGTATTTTGTGTTTGTGCCGACAGTGATTTTATCAAAGGTTTTTTGTGTAATCTTTAGAGACTACGCGTCTAGAAGAAGAATAATTTTTGTTCTATTATTAAACTTTATTTTTGGTTACTGTTGTTAAAGACAGTACTAAAATGGAAAAAGAGTAAAGACGACTGCTTTTCAAGCTGTTTATTCGGATTTGTGCCACCTATGGCACAACGATGAATCCCTCTGTCACTATATTTGTTCTTTTCACTTTTACGTGCTATTATTTTATTTTTTTAAATTAATTTAATTATATTTTAAAATTAAATTTAATATTAAAATATTAAATTTAAATACTTAAAATTTATACAAAAACATATTTTACGTTATAAGCCTTCTCAATTAATATAAAAAAAAATAAATATTAA
>JAOTQJ010000091.1:1999460-2014162 GCA_025642045.1 Solanum sejunctum | reverse complement strand
GATGCCGAATAATATCATTTGAGAATAGCGCTTTCTAAGAAAGATTTGAGAAATTTGCATCAGATAAAATTTATTATTCAAAAGCAGTGCTTCTATCAAGAATTTTTATCAATGCTTGAATATTATGAATATTTCTGCCAAAAGATCCTCAATAACCCTCCTTCCAATTCACTTATCTAGAGTTAGTTGGTCAAAATAATTTTTCTAAAAAAAAACAACCCCAGAATGTGTTTGATATGAAAAAAAAATAATATATTTTTTAAAAATAAATTGTATAAGTTATTTTCAACTTTATTGTCTTCTCCCCATTTACTCAATGCTCCACCCATACCCATTTTATTTTAATTTGTTGGGTTGCATATAACTTTTTTTGGGATAATATATTTTTCTTTTTATCAGATAAAAATAATTTTAAAATTCACTTTTTTTATTAAAAAAAAAAATTCCTTTCTTACCAACCCACCAAAAAAAAAAAAGATTTGATAGGTCGATCCCAACAACCAAAATTAAATTGTTTTAAATTTAAAAGATATGTGCCGACTATTAAATTTGAGGATGTATGTGAGGTTCTTGACAAAGGAGGGGCGATTTCTGGGTTGAAAAGTTTTGAAGGAGTGCACGTTATATTTTAGACAAATATTACATTGAAAAAGGAGTAAAAAAATAAAGTATCACAAGACAGAATACAAGTTCATATTTATTGTGTTCAATGATGGCAAGATGCAAAGAATAAATTTATTTGGTCAGTTAGGCCAAAAAGTTCGATATACTAAAATTTTCTATCAGGTAACATATTCGGACATCACTATTTAACCTATATTCAATTTTTCTTAAATGTACCTTTACATATATTGCTAACGTATAGATTTTTTTGTCTAAGTTCAAGCAAAACTTATTGAACTTTAGCCAATGCATTTGAATGAATTTTAGTCGAAAATGTTTGTACTACACACAAAAATTGCTAAAGTCGATCAAATAAAAATATTAAACTTTAGTCATTTGAAGTTCAAGCAGAAATGATTTAACTTTAAACAAATGAAACTTTATACATTTTATCTGAAATTAACCTTTGTCAAAATTAATTTCAAACATTGCATATTCGAAGCTATTCTAAAGTGGTTAACATGCAAAAACTTAGAGCATAACTTGATTAGTAATAACAACAACAACATACCCAGTGTAATCCCACAAGTGGGGTCTGAGGAGGGTAACTTGATTAGTAACACCAAAATTTACCCCTTGTTTGGATGGTTGTTACCTGTTGTATTGTATTGTATTGTTAATTTAAGGACAATATTTGTTTTGATTGTTACTTAAATTTCATTGTATCGTATCGTTTAATTTCGTCGTTAGGTAAAGACTCATTTTATGGAACGATCGATTTGGTACGGTTGTGTCATTACTTTAATATATTCTTCTCATTTTCTATTTTATTTATTTATTTAATAATTCTAGTTTATCATTTATCATATCTTTTCATGGAATCCACCAAATATCCTTCAATTTTTTTGTAGATTTATCATTCAAATTATGAATGTATGACATTATATAACAACAAGAAAAAATACAATCTATCCAAACATTGTAGTCATTGGAACAATACATTACGATACAATAGTACGATACAATAGTACATTATGAACAATACATAACAACCATCCAAATAAAGTGTTAGTACATATGCACTTTCCCTAACAATACATATCATAAGTTTGAATTATGATATGATCACCAATTAATCATAAAGTATATGATACTAATTAAAAGCTTTAAATTAAACTTACTTCCAATTTGGAAAGAGTAGTTTATTTTTAGAGAAATTTACGTAGATAAACTAGATTAAGAAAATATTTATTATTTATAGCAATAAAAAATTATTTTCACTAAACAGTTATAATATATTTATATTGAATGCATAATGCACTTTTAATATAAGTGCAGATTTATTATAATATTATTATATATTGTTATAAATGATAATAAGTAAAAAGTATCACTAAAATCAGTAATTATTTATAAAAATAAATTTACTTTAAGTAGTTTTTCTTTCTTTTAGAGGGTAGAGATGGGGTGGGGGCATTGGAGATTTGGAATAAAAAATAGCATTAGCAATGAAAGGAACCAAATAAATTCTATCAATAAATGGTGCTATGTGGTCCTATATTTCAACAAGCTAGATATGCTAGTTGACTCATCAATATGGTTCCTCAATTAAAATGAAACAGTTTGTCTATAATTGTAGGCGCCATTCCATCACATTAGAAACAAAAGGAAAGATGAAAATATAGAATATGAAAATCAATATATATGAATTAGAGTTTTCGAATCGAGTCTTGATAATGAAAAAAATCTTGATAGGACAAAAGAGTAAGTTATGGTTCACAAATATGAAAAATCAATGTCAATAGAAGCAAATGCTATAAAGACATTCTCCCCATGGGAAAATATGTTTGGTCATTACTAGCTAGTTATAACAAGTCACATGACTATCTAGAAATTTCTTCCATTCAATTCCTTATGACAAGTCCCTATTTCCAGCTTATCTTCATGTGTACATTAATCATGGATGTTGTAGGCATCATCATCTTTATATATAAGTTTCTCTTTTTAAGCACAATGAACTTTTTTGGCTCTCTTGGTCATGTTTATCATATGACCACCATCCAAAAGAATATAATTGAAACCCATTTGTGATTCATTTTCATGATTGTGAATTCTCATTGTGTATCTCTTTAAAGATATCGGACATACGTCTAACTCAATCTCAAAAGATAGTTTATCGGAGAAGGATTATCTAAGAAGATCAAAGAAGCCATCCCTTTCCGATGTGGGAGACTTAACACCGCCCATCATGCCTAGGACTAAAAGCCTGGTGCATGGGTCAAGAACATCATCGATGAAACATACACAATAGGGAGACTTAACCCCCGACCCCCCCCCCCTACCACCACCAGCAAATCATGACTAAGACTAAAAGTCAAGAGCAACATCGATGAAACACACACGCTAAGGATAATAGACTTGGCTCTGATATCATGTAAATATATGAGACTTGAGCCTAATTCAACTTTAGAAGCTAGTTTGTAAGAGGAGAATTGTGATATAAGGAGACCAAGGATTCATCTCCCATCTATGTGGGAGACTTAATAATTTCTAATACCAATTAGCACCAAATGTCCATTATTTCCCAAGTGTCGATCATTTACACACGCAAGTAAAATTCTTTTTGACATGAGTGATAATGATAGGGGTTGTGATAATGTGTTAAATATTTATTCATTTTTAATCAATGTCTCAAATTTTTTATTAGAGTACGTTTTACCTTATACATAGAATTTTTTTGGATGTGAATCTCGTATTTAATCAGGCCATTATTTGAATTAATTTTAAGCCCTAGAATCAGTTAAATGCATGTCGTCAAGTGGATAATTGTCATTACTATTTTGGCTTAGAGTACAATTTAGTAGTCTATTATGTTGACTTTTGTTTTAGATCATGTTTTGTCTCACTTAATAATTGGCATCTCTTAATTTTTATGTGATGGACAAGTTTTTACATAAATGAGGAGCAACACAAATATTTGACCCCCCAAAGATAGCAATCCAATTATTAAGGCACTTTTCATGATTATTTAATTGTTAAGTGAAAGTGAGCCTCTGATTGAACTAATTTTTGTAATGAATATATAGAGAGAGATCAGTGCCCTTATGTGTTATTTTTTAGTTTTAATTTAAGTGATATAGATAGAATTTAGAAAATTAATATTTTAATATTTTTAAATATTTTAAATTATTAATATTATGATGTAATATGTTTTTTAGAAATATTTTAAGTCATTAATTATTATAATTAGTAACATTCTTTAACACTAAAAGTAAGACAAACAAATTACAATGGAAGAACCATAAAATATTACAGATATACCCTCAAACTGCACAAGCAAACATGTCGATTTGCTGTTTGCTTAAGCAATTACAACGAAAGAACTATAAAAAATTATGAATATACCCTCAAGTTGCTCAAGTAGACCTATCGACTTACTGCTTGCTTGAACAATTACAACAAAAAAACTATAAAAAATTATGAATATATCCTTAGGCTGCTCAAGCAGACATGTGATGTGCTGCCTACTTGAACAACTTTAACAACCGATTATTATATATAAATGTAATATAACAAAAAAAAAAAACTGAGTTCTTTATTCTTCCTAATAATGCATTTGGTAGAACTATTCCTTTGGCTTTCGTAACAACTGCTCATTAAAAGCGACTAAACAATAATTGATTTTTCAACAAACGTTAACTTTTTTTTTTTTTCTAATAAAGCTATGAAAAGTCATATTAAAATCAATTATCAGATGCCCATTTGAGATAAAAATGGCAGTATTTTATTTATTCTCCACTTTAATAAAGATTAAAAACTTAATTCTTTCCGTCCTATTTTAACTATTATTCTATTCATATTTATATTCATTAAAAAAAATAAAAAGTATATTTTATTAAGTTTTGCTTATTTGGAAAGTATTGCTTGTTATTGTTAAAGGCTATTGTTTAAGTTAACTATCAACTTAATTTAGTCTTGACTTTCTAAAATGATATTATTTTGGGATAATTTTATGAGCTAAAACAATAGTTAAAATGAGATCGGAAAAACAATACTTCAATTTATTGGGATCAAACAGGTAGGCCGATAATCATGAAATGCTTTCTTTATTTCATTTATAAATCATAAACAGTAAATGTTGCTAGGCTATTCTTAATCATCACATAGTACTACTAATACATCATAAAAAGATTTCATTTTGTATTCTAATTATGATAGTAGTTGAATCAAGAAAAGCAATTGAGAAACTAGAAATTTAGAATCATGAGAAATTCAAACTAAAGTCGTATTTATATATATTATACATGAATTAAACTAGAATGATACATAATACTTGCTTCAGAAGATATTATCTACATTAATATATATTATTAAAATGTGATTTTTCTTTATATTCTACGTAAATACAAGACACTTTGTACAACACATTGTCCTTTCTTTTCACCTAAAAGATTAAATCAATTTTGAGATTGTGGTTGTGTAATAAAAGTGATAATGCTTTGTTTAATTATCACTTTAATAAAGCATAAAAATCTTAATTTGGTGAGATTAAACAAGTGTGCCGACAATGCTAATTATAAGTCTATAAATAGTAAGTGGTTGATAGGGTTTTCTTGATAATATTTCCTTTATTTCTTTTTAAGTGTCATAATTTTTTTTCTTGTGTAATTTTAGTTATCAGATATATTTAAAATAATTATTTCAAAATAATTATCTAGATAATTAGAGATAATTAATTATTTTTTCTCAATTTTATAATTAGCATTAATTATTCTAGAATTGAGAGACACATATATAAATAAAAGTTAAATTATTTACAAGGGATATATTAGTTAAATAACACTTTTAATTAATTTGTTTAAGGATTGTGCCAAATCTTATCATGACAAATAAAATGGAATGAAAGGAATATGAACTTTGACTAATATTTTAATATATATTTTTCTATTATATTGATATAGAAAAAAATTATAACTTATAATTTTTTTCGTATAATTTTTGAATATTTAATTTTTTTAAAATTAAATTAATAAAATCTAATTAACTTTAAAAGTTAAATAAATTAATTTTGAAGATACGACATAACAGCTTAAAGAAATCAGAGAAATACAATAACAGTACATCATAAAGAGATTCTTGTCTTCTTATATTTTAATTTAAAACTGCGTGTTTTTTTTTTTTAAAAAAAAAAGAACAGATAAACTTATGTTAAACTAAATAGAAGGTACACCAAAGGATTTTAGGTAGGGGATGAGATTGTTTATCCCTTAATCAAAGATCTTAGGATTGAGTTCTGAAAATGAAAAAATCATTCTCTCTCAAATAAAATTCTACGCAGCATAAATCTGAATATAATCGAACTCAAATATAAATAATAGTGAACACAGAGTAAAAAATTAAAAAAAATAGAAGGTATATGGGAGTCAGTGTTCCCAACATGGGAATACAGAAAATGATTGAATCAAGAAAGTAATTTAGAGATTAGAAATATGAATTATTCAAAGTTATGATTACGTGCACGTTAACAAATTACTCCTATCTATTTCGTGATTATAATTATCATTTTTTAATTGTATGTACCAAGACAATTCAATTGCCACTCGTGTTTGAATTTTTTTTGTGAAAAAGTATTAGAAAAAAATATTTTTGTTTGACCTATAAGGTTGAAACTTGCGTCTTAATAAATTGTCCACGTTTAGAGCTTATGTAAATGAAGTATATTTCGTATACGGATAATTTTTTTCATAAAATAGGAAGCAAATTTAATCACACACTTGAAATTTGAATGCAAAGAGAAGAAAGAATTGACAAATTTCTATATTGCTTGCTCCGTTTCAAAATAAGTGTCGCATTCATTTAGAAATCAATAATATAACATGCAATTTACCAAATTAACCCCAGTTAATAAATATTTTTTGAGAATTGAACACTAATAAGAAGTGGAATATAAAGGTATAATTGAAAAAAAAACATACTAATTTTGTGTGCAAAGTAATATTTATTTTGAAATGGAGAAAGTATATTGTAAAATTTTATTTGTAGTAATATTTTACCATCCATCTGACAAAAATGTCTAATTGGGCCGTACATGGGCTTTGGAAAGTTTCACAACTACAGAAGCCCAACACATTCAAAGGCCCAAACTGCTGATCCATTATTCCAGTCCACTAACAAAGCTATCTAATTGGGCCGGGTATGGGCTTAGAATTTGTTTTTGTTCAACACCATTGTTAGTGAAGACCCTAGAGCCCGCTTCGATTGATTGAATTTAAGTAGCTTTTAATTTTAGGTCTTGAGATGTACTTTTAAGTGTTGAAATTTAATTTATGAGGGATACAAATAATTATAATGGATAAAGATAAAAATAATTAAAATAGCTTTTACACTAAAAGAGTTAGAGCCCGTTTAGATAAGCTTATAATTTCTGGCTTAAAAATAAGTGTTTAAAAACATTAAAAACAAGTTAATCCAAACATATATTAAAATGCTACGGTAAATTTTGTCAAACAACCAAAAAGTTAAAAAGAATAAAAAGCTGCTTTTAAGCCTATCAAAATGGGATGAAATGTTATTTGATATTATATGTTCAATATATGCAATACACATTTCTTTAGTTTGTTTTAGAAGATCACATTTTTATATTTAAAAGTAATTTAATTTTAAAAATTTTCACTTTACCTTATAAAATAATTTAGTCAATCAGATACTTAAACTTATGCAAATCATAAGTTGTAAAATCTTTTTTATATATAAATTTATATCAAATCAAATAATATTATATGAATTAAGTCAGATAGAGTAATAAATACTTGATTTTAATTAAGTGAACCAGTATTGAAAAATAAAAAACAGCCATGGAAGTAAAAAAAGGAAAAAAGATTATCATATAATAAAGCACACTCTCACAAGTATCATCATCATCATCATCATACCCCAGTGCCTTGAAAGACTCCTGCTCATTGCGGGGTGAGGGAAGTCGGATGTACGCAGCCTAACCCCTATGTTTAAAAACATAAAGCGGTTGTTTCCAAATGAACCATGAGGAGCGTCGAAAGTTGCATTGATTAACTGCTACTTCACAAATGAAAGAAGCGCAGACAGTTTAAAGAGCCATTTTGCTTTATTCCATCACACTCCAAAGCCAAAAAATAGTCAAACTTTGATTCCATCACACTCTCACAAGTAAATACATATAATTGCAAAACATAAATAAGCACTTTTATTATTAGCCAAGCACAAAAATAAGTCAAAAGGCATTTTTGAAATTGATTAATGAGCTTATAGGCCAATTCAAACACCTTATATATTACAAAAAAGTAAATTTTTAGTTTTAGTTTATTTGTTCGATTTTAATTTAACACAAAATTTAAAAATATAAAGAAATTTTTTGAAACTTGTGATCCTAAACTAAAGATATATTAATTGTATCAAAAGAATCTTTTAACTTAGTAATTTAAACATGTCATTTGAAAATTTTAATTAAAACATTGTTTAAAAAAAATATATTTTTTTAAATGAATTAAAAACTAAAAGTAAAACAAACAAATTAAAATGGAAGAGTAACATCTATATTTCATACAGTAGGAAATTTTTTTTTAATTCTTTTGGGTTAATAACGAATTCGATGCAATTTATAGTCAATTAACATAAAAAAATAAAATAAAAATAGTTCAAATTCATTTTTGTTACCTCCCCTCCCTGTTTTCTGCTAATACTTTTCCTTTTATTTTTCGAAATACTAGTATTCTTTCATAAAAAAATTATAGTTAAAAAAATTTATTATTTTTTGTCTTATTTTGTGTTACATCCTTTTTTATTTAGTCCGTCTACACTAATTGAATACAATTTATCTTTCCAAATTTCACTTTTATTCTTAATAAAATAATTTTCAACTATACAAATATATAAAAATATCACTAATTTTAATTTTTTTTTAAAAATAATTTATCAAATAAAAAATATCATATAAAATAAAATAGACAGTGCATTTACTTTACTCGTTAGAGAAAGTAGGATAGTCCAAGTTAATCATTAACTTGCAAGTAATTTAAAGAGATTTCATTCTTTCCATAGTCAGAGTTTATTCTTTTCTTTCTTCTTTTTACTATGTTTTGTTAATTAATTACTTTGAAGTTCGTCAAAGAAAGTTTGCAACTAAAGCAACATCGAGTAGGATAAGGCACAGCAAACAAATCTGTTTTTCTCGTAATCAAAAATTTTAATTTTGAATCTTGTATAAGGAAAAAAAAAGACTATCATAAAAAGCATAAATCGAAATTAATTAAAATCTAATATACATACTAAACACCAAAGAGAAACAAATGCGGAGGAAGATTATTTATGGGTATACAAGTGGAGGAATATTTTCTTCATTTGAAATATTCCAAGGCTTAGGAAATGTATGAACAGGGCTTTGACGCCCAATCTTAAATAGGTCAAATACAAAATGATTTGCTAAAATAATAAATATTAGATATGTTATTATGAATTGTAATATTAGATAATGAATTGCAAATTTTAGCAATTAAGAATTCTAACAATTTAATTATAAGTTATAACAGATATATATATTATATCCATTTCATATCAATTACATACTCAAATCTGTTAGGATATATGTTTGAGTATGTACTTGGTATGAATTGGATATAATGTATATATTTGTTATAATTTGTAATTAAATTATTAAAATTTATAATTAATATTATGTAATGTTACAACCGTAATAACAAATTTAATATTTGTCATTTTAAGAAATCTTATAATACAAAACCATCAAAACAATACTCTGATAAAATTAAATTTTTGCCCTTCAAATAAGTTGATATAAAAATTTTTCCCTTCAAATAAGTGCATTTTTTTTCCCTTCGCAATTGAAGCAAGACATAACTAGTGAAATACCATGATGCAAAATTATAAATTTATATTTTAAAAAATATTTACCTTAAGGAGCTCAAATGAAAGACCAAGATAATATAACTTGGTTTACACCGTGGCAACAAGGGGCTGAAGTTGGACGCCCAAATAAGTGCCTCCCATTAATGATTTTTCTTTTTTAATCATGAATCTTTTTTTTCTTATTTTATTGACACGATAAAGCATGTAAGAATATATTTAAAATTTTGAAAAAAAATCAGAGATTATTTAAATATTTTTCAATTGTTTATCGATATTCTTCAAATTATTACTTTATTGTTCAAATACACACACACATTGAAGTAGTTTTGTCAAGTCTGATTGTTTTGGGGGTTAAAATTATCAAATCAAAACTCAAAGAGAAACAAGAACAATGCAATTTTTTTTCCTTCACACAACTATGTATGAATAAGTTATATGTATTTCATATTTCTGATATACATTATTTATATTTTTAATGTATCACTGAATATAAAGCGATATACACACTAGATACAAAACAACATACATCAATATGATTATATACAAATTATATGCAAGTCGCATGTTTCGATCAAAATGTATATTTCTATTTTATAGAAAAGTCAATCGATGGACGATCAATGATAAATTTGTAATTATGCTTATCATTCAAGGGCAAATGATTAATAGCTATTTAAAATAACTATTGATTTTTCACTCCAAATTGTTATTCTAATTTTTCTTTTTTCTAAAAAAAAACTCACATACAACTTAATTCTAGAAACGTCATTGCTGATTATAATTATGTTTATTATATAAGGATAAATGATAAATATTTACATCAAATATCTACTGATTTTCTCAATTTAAATTTATATTTTAAATTATTTTTATTTTTTTAATAGACACTCAACTCAATTCTAGAAATATTAGTTGTACTCTTTTATTATCTGTAATAAATATATATTTACCAATTGATTTCATAATATGTATACAAATATATATTCAGAATTTAAGATAAAAGTTATGAGTTCATCTAGAATTAAATCGACGTCTAAATTTGCCTCGGGAAATGTCTACCTTGTCGAGGCCACGACAGTATATGTGTATGGTTGTAATTGGTGCCCTTTTGTCTTAATTTGAATTGTTGAGCCATGGAAAAACGACCATAGCTACGAAGGGTTATACAATGAGCATTATAAATTGTACTATATACTTGACATTATCTTATTTCTTTGTCAATAGCCTCTAAACATGTGTAATACATGTGCATCCATTTTTTTATATTATTTTAATCTTATTATTTATTATAAACTTACTTATTCATTATTAATTTCATTCATATACTGTGTGTTGACATCTTGAAGGCGCAACGTTGAGGCAACTCAATAAAAACTAAGTAAATAAACAAATTTAAAAGAAAATAATAATTTAACTTGAGAGTCGCCACCTAATTTTATGGATAATTAGGAAACCAAATAAATATATACAAAATAGTCTGCGAACCAAAAAGGTAAGGGTTCAAGTTATTCCGAAGG
The DNA here is from genome assembly GCA_025642045.1 of Solanum sejunctum. Lineage (NCBI taxonomy): Eukaryota > Viridiplantae > Streptophyta > Magnoliopsida > Solanales > Solanaceae > Solanum > Solanum sejunctum. Next base: position 2,003,144 of record JAOTQJ010000091.1, on the reverse strand, counting down.
AAAGGTATTAGCACCCTTCAGAATTCACAACTGTCGATCCCGGCTGAACTCATTTTTTTCAAATCGAGGAGAAAATACACAATATAACACAAGTAAGATAATCATGAAATAAACATACACAAATAATATACATAATAATGAATAAATAAAGGATAAACTAAAATTGTTCCATCTTTTTAATGGGGAGGCCTCGAAATCCGACGGATAGAATTTTCATCGACTAGTTTAACAAGTAATGAACTTAAACTAGAAAAACTTGAATTTAAACATATAACAAATATAAATATGAACTAATTTTTTTTGGCTTTTTAAAATGAGGAGGTCTCAAAATCTGACGGATAGATTCACCATCGGCCAGTTTAACAAATAATATGTGCATGAACTTAAATAACAATCTCTGAATTTTAAAATCTAATAAATATTAGTCTAAACTAAATTTCTTCGTCTTTTTTAAATGGGAAGGCCTTGAAATTCGACGGATAAATTTTTCATAGGCCAAGTTTAGCAAACAATAAACTTAAACTAAAATTTCTAGTTTTAAAATATAACAAATAGGAATTTAAACTAAAATTTTTCCTTCTTTTTGGATGGGGAGACCTCAAAATTCGACGGATAGATTTTTCATCAGCCAGTTTAACAAACATAAAACTCCCTAAAATTAACTCAAAGGAACAATATAAAATATGACTTAATATATATTAATTTAACATCTAGAAAAAATAGCAATTACAAAAGAAGAGTAATTATGGCATTCTAGCTAATAGTGTGCTCCACATAACAAAAGAAAGTAAAATCATAACCCATTGAATATACAGAATAGAGAGAAAACAAATTATTTAGTTAGCTCAGTAGAGAGTTCTAAACAATTATATAAACAGGAAAACAACTTAGCAAATATCACAGTAGTAGCTCAAAAAACAACAACAAAGCAAACAATTAAAATAAGAGTTAACAGTAACTAAATAAACCAAACCAAACAATAACAGTAGCTAAAAAAAGACAAAGCAAACAATTAAAATAAGAGTTATCAACCTTAACTTATAGCGGAGGAGTTAATAGATTTTATCGAAAAAATTGAATCCCACCAAATCTTGCCGGGGTTGGGCATTTTTGGTTCGTCGGAGCTCGTCTCCAGTGCCATGGTGTGAGCCTTGTAGTTGCTGGTTGCTCGATTCTGCGAGCTCGGATTTCACTTGTTCATCGAACTTGGAACAGTAGTTACGCTTCGCGGGAGGAGATGATTGTTTGATGGCTGTTTCAGACTGATTTGTCAGAAAAACTAGAGGTGTTTTTGGTTGTTTTTAGGTCAAAATGGAGCTGATTCATGGTGATTTTTATGGTGTTTTTGGGGTCAATTTTGTAGTGTAGTGGTGGGTTTTGGGGCTGTATTTTTGGGGATCGATGGGTGGTTTCGTGGTGGTTTTCTAGTGGAATTAGGGGCGGTTTGTGGGGGATTTTGGAGCTAATTTGGCGTCTGACAATGGAGGTATTGGGGTGATTTTGTATCGAGGTTTTGTTGGTATTCGAAGCTGCCATAGGTGATGGTTTGTGGTGGGGTTTTGGCTGAACAAAGGGGTCGTTATGGTGGGTCTTATAGCTGATTTGGAGGCAACACCGTCGGGTTTGGTTATGGGGTTGTTTTTTTTAGATGGAATAGGAGAAAGGATTGACGGAGGTGGTTGGTTGATGCTGTGAGGGGCTGAAATGGGGCGGGAAGGTGTGCGACAACCATAGTGGTGGCTAGGTGAAGAAGACGAGATTTTTCGGCGAAGTGAAGGCAAGAAGGAGAGGGGCTGTCGGAGCTTCGGCAAATTCTTCGCCGGAGAAGAAGATGAATAGTGAAATCCTAAAACTTTTAAAATTTAGTAAATTCTAACATCTAAATATTATTCATCCACACCTAATTATATACATATTTTATGTCAAAATCTAATGGGCTAGAAAGATAATGGATCCAAGGTGTGCCTAATTGGACATATGTACATAATTATATCTGAACAAAAAAATAAATTATTACACTATGTTAAAATGTTAATATGAATAAAATAAATAAAATCAATGATAGATAAATAAATAAAATAAATAAAAAAACATGTAATTTAACACAAAAAAATGATCTAGCGAGAACTAACAATAATAAGATAAAAGTATGAACTCTTTAAAAAAATTGGTCAAAATTGGGTGTCAACAACTGTCCCTTTCTTTGTGTATGATTGATGAAAGAGATCGTGGACAAAGAAAGTTGATGATACTAATTTGACCAACACTTAACCTTCAAATAAGAGTGCATTAACTGCGGTGGAAGTTGCAGAATTTTTGAGGTCTTCCTCAAAAATTCTGTCCCAGTTACTGGCATAATCTTCAATCTGAATTTGTTACGTCCTTTCTAATGTAGTACACATTCTGTACTGTAACATCTGAGAAAATTAAACTTATTAGTAGCAAATAGAAACACAAATACTAAGATAATTCATGCAAACCCGATTTAAGATGTCATACTGAAGGAGATGACGATCCATTTTCAAGTGTATTGCTCATGAAGGAAAGGATGATCCAAAGTACCATGTCAATCACATTGAAGGAAGTGAAACTCCAATTTAACATGTCATGTTGAAGGAAGTGACGCTCCAATAATGATATAACATGTTACATTGAAGGAAGTAATGCTCCAATAATGATTTAACGTGTCACGTTGAAGGAAGTAACGCTCCAAAAATGATGTAACATGTCATATTGAAGGAAGTGACGCTCCAAAAATGATGTAACATGTCACATTGAAGGAAGTGATGCTCCAAAAATAGCTTAACTTGTCATGTTGAAGGAAGTGACTCTCCAAAATAGTTTAGCTTGTTACACTGAAGGCAGTGACACTCTAAAATTATTTAACTTATAACGTTAAAGGCAAGCGACGCTCCAAAATGATTTGACTTATCAAGTTGAAGGCGATTGACTCTTCAATAATGATTTAACTTATCATGTTGAAAGCAAGTGACGTTCCAAAATAGCTTAACTTATCACACTGAAGGCAGTGATGCTCCAAAATTATTTAACTTGTCATGTTAAAGGCAGTAACACTCTAAAATTATTTAACTTGTCACGTTGAAGGCAAATGAAGCTCCAAAATGATTTGACTTGTCACGTTGAAGACGAGTGACTCTCAAAAATAATTTAACTTATCACGTTGAAGGCAAGTGACGCTCCAAAATTATTTAACTTATCAAGTTGCAGGCAAGTGATGCTCCAAAATAATTTGACTTGTCATGTTGAAGGCGAGTGACTCTCCAAAATGATTTTAACTTGTCACGTTGAAGGCAAATGATGCTCCAAAATTATTCAATTTGTCACATTGAAGGCAAGTAGAGCTCCAATAATGATTTAACTTGTCATGTTGAAGGCAAGTGATTCTCCCAAATAGTTTAGCTTGTCACACTGAAGGCAGTGATACTCCAAAATTATTTAACTTGTTGCTATATTAGACCATCAAGTCAGGCAACTTCGTAACAAGGATGTGGCCTCAGTCAAAGTGTTATGGCATAATAATAATAGAGAAGAGATGAAGTGGAAGGGAAGAGTTAATGAAGAGGAAGTACCCTCATTTGTTCTTCACGCCGTCAGGTGATTTAATCCCTATTTTCCCAAGATATAATGCATGATGCTTGAGTTGTTCATTTCCAACTGTGGAAT
>JAOTQJ010000091.1:1986653-1999360 GCA_025642045.1 Solanum sejunctum | reverse complement strand
AATAAAAAAAAAACCAGCTAAGACTATATACAAAATATAAACTCTCTTTCTCTCCCTCAAATTGTTGTAGTTATTACAAAGAAAAATTTTTCTTCCAAATTATATAAAAATCTTCAAATAATTAGTCAAATAAATCAATCACAGCCATAGCCATAGAGCTATAAAGAATTGAAACATAAACACATATTCATCACTTCTACACAGCTTTTTTTTCTTTTTATTTTTTTGGGCTAAACGGAAGTGTTTTGGTTTTCTTCCATTGGAGAGAATTTTTCAACCGCCATTAGCGGACTCCTTTGAAGATCTCTGTAATAATTCTTCGCTTCTTTTTTTTGTCATTGTTTTATGCTTTTCTTAAATTTCAAGTAATGTAATTTTAGTAGATTTTGATGAGAATTTTGAGGTGATCTGTCTTAAGAGTTAATTGATTATTAGTTGATAATTGTGGTTAGTTTGTTTAGATCTGTGATTATATGTATTTTGTTTATTTCAGGATTGTTTTGTTTAATTGTAGGATTTGAAGAGCTAAATAAAAAGCATCGATTTTTTGTTTAATTTTACAATGGTGAAGAGATATGAAGAGTTGTTGTAAAGATGAGTTCTCAGCTCAAACGCCCTATTGTTTCTTCTCGTGCTGAACCGTAAGTCTTATTATTAACTGATAAATATGTAATTTTGTCGATTAGTTTGTGTTAATTTTGAGATTATTAGGTTATATTTTAACGTATAATTTGGTAAACCTACAAATTTGTTTTGTGAAATTTATCCTCCATTTGAGCTGAATAGAGTAGTAGTATTTGAGTTCAGATTTTGTTTATTCCTATTTGGTATCAGCATGAAATTGGTTTATTTATTTGTTTTTTGTTAGAATATGAACAGATTTAGTATTGGTGTTGTAACTAATTTGTACAAAGTGGTCAAGCCTGTAGAAAGATGTGTTCTTCATTCAAGTACTGTTATTTTTGACATTGCAGTTCTGGGCAATCTTCAATGATGGGGGGAAGCAGTGCCAATAAGCTAACAACAAACGACGCACTTTCCTATCTGAAGTCAGTGAAGGAAATCTTTCAGGACAGAAGGGACAAATATGAGGAGTTTCTTGAAGTCATGAAAGACTTCAAGTCTCAAAGGTAGAATCTTTGTGTTACTTCCTGGCCCTACACCCCCCAAAAGTAATCCTGCTGGGTTAACTGTCATTGATTTAGCAATATTTGGTGGTCGATTAATTGTTTTTCCCCCCTTTTCATTGGGAATGTTTGTTTGTAGAATTGACACTTCTGGTGTCATAGCAAGGGTGAAGGAATTATTCAAAGGACACCGAACCCTAATTTTGGGTTTCAATACATTTTTGCCCAAGGGATATGAGATTACTGATCCAGAGGATGAAGCTCCAGTGAAAAAGCCAGTTGAATTTGAAGAAGCAATCAGTTTTGTGAACAAGATAAAGGTAAATCATCACACAACTGACGAATGCTGCTTTCTGAATTAAACTTGATTTTCTCATTTGATAATATGCTGCTTGCAGACTAGATTTCAAGGCGATGATTTCGTATATAAGTCGTTTCTTGATATTTTGAATATGTATAGAAAGGAAAACAAGGCTATTGCAGAAGTTTATAATGAGGTATGTTACTCGCCTTTACTGGACAGTTTTTTTTTGTATATGGGTGTGAAAAGAAAGCATTGGTGCTTTCAAATGTCATTACTGACTTCTTATGCATGGTGAGATAATTTTGTGTTTTTGCAGGTCTCTTACCTTTTCCGGGGCCATCCTGATTTGCTTGAAGAGTTCACCCACTTTTTACCTGATGCAATGGCAGCAGCCCGTGCTCGTAATGCTCAAGCTCATAGGGCCCCTATCCTGCGTTATGATGACAAAAGCTCTTCAATGATGGAAGCAAAGCACATGCATGTCGAGAAGGTAGCTTGTTGATGATGATTTTCTAGAATCCATTGTCGTTGAATTTTGGCTGATAAATCAGGGTAATTTGTTTGGCTGGTTTAGAAGGCTACTTCACTAGTTGTCCGGGAGAATGCTGTTGATCGGTCTGATCCAGAATATGAAGAAACAATGATGAGAACTGAAAGGGAAAGAAGGGAACGGCAATATGAGGACAGAGAGCTGGACAGAAAATCTGTTCAGAGAGATGTTGCTGTTGACCAGTTTGAACACAGTAAGTTTGCCTATTGATATAAGTTTCTTGTTTTCACTTTTAAAAGTGATTGGGAAATACAGAAACTACTTGAAATATATTTTGTAAGCATATGGTCTTGAAGTTGAGCAAGTTATGATTATGGGACTCTGCACATTGTTTTATATCACAATTTGGTCTGCTGAATTTGCTGGATGTATGTTTCATTTCCTGTAAACATATCCTAAGTTTCTTTTATTAGCTTCATCAGATTTTCTAGTGCAATGCCTCATTCTTATTCAGCTTATGTTGGGGCAGGTATGCTGGATCATGGCTTTGCTTACTGTGAGCGGGTTAAGGAAAGGTTGCAGGATATGGGAGACCGAAAACAATTTTTTAAGTGCCTTAATATTTATAGCAGGGATGTATTTACAAGATCACAATTACAATCCCGGGTATCTTTCTTCATGATTTGAAATTGCTTTTTATTGAGCTTGGTTCCTGTATACATGCTATACTCCTTTTGTGTTAGCAAAGTAGCATACACCTTCGTCTATATTGAGAAATCTTGTGTATATGTGTCATTCTTTTACTTTGAGACAATTCATACATCTGAGGTTTGTGTGTGCACACACACACACTCTTCTTTTCTTTTCCCCCATGAAGAAACAATGATGAAAATTCACGGGAGTATAATATGTTGCCTACACATACTGATGAATCTTTTCTAATGAGAATGTGGTTCCATTGGATTGCCTTTGTATCTGGCTTGACTTTATGCTGTCAAGTGGAGTTTATTAGTTATCAATTACATGGTTCAGTTTCTTGTTTATAACGCTTCTACAGTATCTGTAAAATTTGTAATTGGAGTGAAAATTTGTCTGCCATAGGTTAGCAGCTTGCTTCAGAAACATCCAGATCTCATGGACGGATTTGATGAATTTATTTCTCATTGCGAAAGGACAGGTAATAATAAGCTAATGATTTTTTCTTATATTTCTGTTACACTTGCATTTCTGGGCTACTGCTGTTTGATTTTTCTTTTCAAGATATTAGTTAGGATTTTATCTAATTTAAAGCTTTTCTGCAGATGGATATCTTGCTGCTATTCTGAGAAAAACATGTAAGAATGATGTTAGATTTAATTTTGAAGATATGACAATGAATACAATGGTTTAATGTCCCTTGTATATCCTCTTGATCTCTGACTTATCTCAATCCACTGTAGATTCCTTATGGAGTGATGAACCCATTGCCAAGTCTGAGAAAGTAGAAGACAGGGACAAAGACCGAGATTGCGAGTGGGAAGACAGGAATACAGTCCGTGAAACAAGAGAAAGACATGACAGGGCTGTCGCCTATGGAAATAGAGATGTACAAGGGAGGATGCCCTTGTGTCCAAGCAAGGATAAATACGCAGCAAAACCTATACATGAACTTGATCTCTCTAACTGTGATAGTTGCTCCCCAAGTTATCGACTTCTTCCAAAGAATGTACAGATCTATTGTTTAAACTTACTCTATTTTCTTCCTAAATAACATGCATTATTGTCTTCTAATTCTTTTGCACAATGGTGCATGGATCTTTTCTTGCTTCAGTATCCTATTCCTTTAGCGAGTCAGAAAACAGATATTGGTGCTGAAGTATTAAATGATCACTGGGTATCCGTAACATCAGGAAGTGAGGATTACTCTTTCAAACATATGCGCAAAAACCAGTATGAAGAAAGCTTGTTCCGATGCGAAGATGACAGGTTGGAAGTTGTCTTGATGCATGTGGTCTTAAAGTCTTAACCTTCATTTATCTAGTATGTGAGATGAAGTGATGTCTTTTCCGCCAACTGGTTCTTGTATAATTCTCCTTTGCAATTGGTGATGTTTTTCGTAATAACAGGTTTGAGCTCGATATGCTTTTAGAGTCTGTCAATGCGACAACAAGACGTGTTGAAGAATTGCTCAACAAGATCAATGATAATACTATTCCGAGTGATAGTCATATCCGTATTGAAGAACATTTTACTGGTAAGTGGCCAATAAATGATGCTGATATTGCTATCTGGATTGTTGTTATCATAAATGCTTATGCATTGTTTTGGTATAGCTCTGAATCTAAGATGCATTGAACGTCTCTATGGTGACCATGGGCTTGATGTTATGGATGTATTGAGGAAGAATGCACCACTGGCCCTTCCAGTTATACTCACTCGCTTGAAGCAGAAACAAGAGGAGTGGGCGAGGTGTCGTTCTGATTTTAATAAAGTTTGGGCTGAAATTTATGCTAAGAACTATCACAAATCACTGGATCATCGTAGCTTTTATTTCAAGCAGCAGGATACCAAAAGCTTGAGCACTAAAGGTAATGTAAGATGGCATTTTGCTGATTTAGAACTAGTTCATTCTAATAACTATTTGAAATATTGAAATGAAAATGGAAGCATTAGTGACCAAGAAATTCGGGGATTTAAGTAAATTAGGAATAACTATTTCTTGGGGATGCTTTCGTGGTGCTAGCTGGGGTGTGACACTAATCTTGCAGGTGGTTGTGCCCTCACGCTCGATTTGGTCCTGATGTAGGATAATTCAAGTAGCTAAACTATAAAGTGGAAATCTTTATACTCGTGTAATGCACTTCATTCTCTGTGAGCAAGTATTCAGGTGTTTCTGTTCCCTTAAGTCATTATAAGTATTGAAGTTACATCTATACTGCTTATGACTCTTCGTTTGGTAATTGCAGCAGGTAGAGTTCAATTTGTTTAGGTGCTAATTGATAGATATGACTTCACTCACAAGCTTATTTAGATTGAGAACCACTATTAGAGCAACTTGATTATAAAAATTCTATTCTTCAGCATTAGCTAAAGTGATTTTCTCGATGCTTTGTTTTGCTTTCCTTTTTTACTTTATAATCTTTTACTATACAAATATATTTCTTCTTTTTTTTTTTTTTTAACTTCTTTCTTCCTTATCTTATTTTGTTTCTATAGATAGCTTCCTTCAATATCGAGCGAACTCCTACTTCAGCAATTTTCCCGTTTTACTTTGTATTTAGAAATTATTATTGCCTGTCAGACAGCTTAAAATACATCGTATCTAATTTATTCGAAGAGGAAAGGCAAGGAATGGTAGATTGTTCCAGATAGTTCTACCAGTAATAAGTTTTCCATCTTTCTAGGCATATTACTTCTTTGGATGTAGAGTGCCCACAGTCCCAAGCTTCTTCTGTAGATGTTCTAGCACATTTGTTGAATTCCTGACAACTAAATTGATCATAATAGGATTTTACATTCAAAAGTTTCAAAAGTCTGCTACTCTCTCTTTTGTTTCATGCTCTGTGTTAGTTGTCATACCCTACGGATGAATTCCACTGCCAACAGTACTCATTTATCGATAAAATACTTTCCGTTTTCTGCTTCCCATGTTGTCAGCAGCGTCTTCAATCTCCATAGACTCTATCTGTTTCCTCTTCTACCTTGCACATACATAGCCCCAACTAGTTTTTTTCCTACTCTTGTTTTGCTCTTTATATGTATCCTGATTTTTTTTTTTTTTGAAGATATGGATTTTCCTCCTTCGGAGATTTTTGTCTAATTATATTACAGATTTTGTAGTGCATCGTTTGTGGTAAGATCTGCAAGAATCACTTGATTTTCTATAAAATTCCTTTTAGTGGTTAGGATAAATCTGGAAAAACCTCTAGAAATAAACAATGTAGCCTTGGGTGTCTCATGCAAGAGCTTATGATTTAAAATTGGCTCTTCTAGAACCAGAACAATATTCTTGGATGTTGAAATGAATTTTTAGAAAGGGGCTTAAGATTTGTGGCACTTACAAGATTTGTCAAGAGGTTAGAATAAGTTCAGGCTGTTCAGCTCAGCAGTTTCATAGAGTTCTATCTAACAACCCCAAGACCTAACAAGCATAAAAAATGACGAAGCAGAAACTGCATTTGTGCTTTCACCTCACTTCGCTTGCCCTCTGAAGTCTTATCTAGCCCTAATAACAATCTAATGCTTGCCCTGCATGGGAATTGTTCTGTCAATGCCTGCCTGATCTAACTTTAACATATTTGAGCCAACTTTTTACTTTTATAATAACGTTGAAGTTCATGTTTACTGTATAAAATAAGTGAACATGTATTGATCACAAGCCTTATTTCCAGACTATTCCAGATGATGTTAGGTGTATTACTACTTATGGGTACGTCTTGAATTACCCTTTACAAAGGTGAGTAGGAGAATTGACATGAAGGCTCTAGTTTGAGACTGAAAGCGAATAAGAATTATCAACTAGAATTAACATTCTTTAACTTAAAAAAAAGATTAAAAAGAAAACAAACTTTACCTTCTCTTGAAAACAAACTTATCTTCTCTTTTAAACATGATTTGGAAATTTTGGTGTCCTTGAGCTAGCTGCTGTCTAAGCTCACAGCATTTTGTCCAGTTGATCTAATGCTCTTTATTTGGGAAGGTTCCCTCACACTGTTAATAAAAACCAAAAGGAGTTACAAGAGATTTCACCATCAATATGGTTCTGACTTTTGAGCCATCTCAACTGATTAGCCTTGGTAGTCATTATTGATAGATGTATTCTTTTGCTTGTGGATATTCAAGATATGCTTTCTCAGAAATCAGTAGTCAAGGATTTACTCATTGGGTGCCTTTATTTTCTCGCATACACAGGAGAGTTTTTTGTATGCCCACAATAATGCTACTTTCTTGAGTTGATTATAGAATTTTCTATCATCTGTTATTTTTGTCCTAGCACTCGAAGCACACCTTTTTTATGTAGAAAAAGATCTTTTGAGAGATTATAGTGCCATTATATGGAAATTTATCTGTGTAAACTTTGTTCTTGCCACAAGTGCTCATTTCTCATGGAATTGATGTTTTATTCTCCACAGCACTGCTGGCTGAGATCAAAGAAATCAGTGAAAATAAGTGCAAAGAAGATGATGTGCTGCTATCTGTTGCTGCTGGAAATGTGCAACCAATTATTGCACATCTGGAGTTCGAGTATCCTGATTCTGACATCCATGAAGACCTTTATCAAATCATCAAGTATTCATGTAAAGAAGTTTGTACAAAAGAACAGTTGGATAAAGTCATGAAGATTTGGACCACCTTCCTGGAACCAATATTTGGTGTTCCTCGCCAGCCTCAGGGTGAAGTGGATGGTGGAGATGTTGTGAAGGCTATAAATCTAAATGATAAAGATAAAACAGTGATTGAAGGGGAAAGGGTTGGTGGCCCAGCTAGTGGCTCGGGCATGAATTGCAGACAAAGCAGTTCCAGGAATGGAGATGAAGTGCCTACATCTGAGCATTTAATTTCTTCTCGAGTTCGGATAGCAGATGGTGAAAATGGGTTTAAGGATGATAGCTCTCCTCATGCAAATGGTGTAACACGGAAAATCGCTACTTCAAAGAACCTCCTTCAGCATGGCAAGGCCGCTGCTAATCTAAACATGGCAGATGGGGCATCTGGTCTCAGCAGAGAGTCTTTTTGTACTGACCAGCTACTGCTTTCAAACAGCACTATTGTGGGGGAAAGCCATGGAAGAGTCTGTAAAGACACTGCTTCAGGTTCATGGGCTTCCTACTCTGCATTTCTCTTCCATTTCATTTTTTCTATGCCTCTTCATGGGATTTAGTATTTGAAAAGTTGATGCACTCTTTCCGTTACTAGGGCATGGTGCAGGCACTTCCAGATCTAGTAGTTCCACTATCAAACGTGAACCTGAGATAGTATCGTCTAATGACTCAAAGGTACTGTTTTTTAACTTTTAGATCACTGTAATCTCCCTCCCCCCTCATCACTTGTTCTCCTTGCAATGTCTTTCCTGTTCCTATCCCATAAAGATAAACAATTGTGAAAATAAAAGTGAGTCAGTCTTTAGACCAACCACTAGCAAAATATCCTGACGTGAATCCAAACGAAAGAATTTTTAAGATCCTGCTGTGAAGTGTGTTTAGCTGCCTCTTGCTCCCTTGTCAGGCAGTTAAGGGTGTCGGAATTAACCCAAAATGTAATGGGTTGGGCAATATGTATTTTGCTGGTTGGCTGATTTTGGCTATGCCCAAAGTAATCCTTCAGAAAATAGCACCCATATTTACCGTTTAGATACCCAACACTGATCGGTGAAGATGCCCTGACAGTTATGTAAGTTCCGTCTTTTAACTACTTCCCAATTGGAAAATTCTAAGCGCAGGATAGTTTTTTTCTTTTGCAGTTTAACGAAATGTTAGTTTCTATAGACTTCAGTAGCGTGCTAGTACATTAAAGATAAATAAATTAAAAAGCTATCTCCTGATCAAATAAAGTGGAATCTTGGAAAACAAGACATTTAAGAAAAAACAAGAAGGAAAATATCTTTTTAAGCTTGCAGTATAGCTGTTGTTGACCCACATCTCTTATGTCTATCCCTTTTCTCTTTTTCCTGCATGATTTAGGAAGGAGGGTTTGTGGACCCAAAGGCAGAAGCTATCAATATTGAGAAATGTCTTGAAGAATCCGTAGGAAAATGTAAACTTGACAGAGAAGAGGGTGAATTGACTCCTAATGGTGATTTTGAGGATAATTTTACGCCATCGAATGAAGGTGGTCAAAATGTTTTGCATAGTTTAAAGGGAAGTTCAAGTAGTAAGCTGTATCAAAGTGGACATGAAGAAGAAATTCGTGGTGAAGGAAGAGGCTGTGAGAATGATGCTGATGAAGAGGGAGAAGCGAGTGCTCAGGGGACATCAGAGGACAGTGAGAATGCTTCTGAAAACTGTGATGTTTCAGGTAGTGAGTCTGCTAATGGAGAAGGTTCTCATGAAGAGCGTGAAGAAGATGGGGACAATGATGTGAATGACAAGGCAGAGAGTGAAGGAGAGGTGGAAGCTACTGCTGATGTCCATGATGCTGAAGGAGATGGTGCTGTTATGCCCTTTTCAGAACGCCTTCTACATACATCCAGGCCTCTGACCAAGCACATTCCTTCTATATTTCGTGTCAGGGAGAAGGAATCACGTATATTTTATGGAAATGATTCATTTTATGTGCTCTTCAGACTTCACCAGGTATGGCTTTTTAATATCATGAATTGTAATTTCTTCGTGTGACGCGACATTAACCTTTCTTCTCTTAACTATAGACATTGTATGAAAGACTACAGAAAACAAAGTCGCATTCTTCATCATCTGAACACAGATGGAGAGTCTCAAATGCTATCAACCCCACTGAATCATATTCCAGGTCACTTGAGTGATTTGTTTCCTGTTCCAGTGAATTTTGCTTATCTGTACTTAATCAGACTAAGCTCCTCTTTAACCTAACAGATTCAGGAGTGCACTTAATAGCCTGCTTGATGGTTCGTCTGACAATGCAAAGTTCGAAGATGACTGCCGAGCTATTATTGGAGCTCAGTCATATCTTCTCTTCACCTTAGACAAGCTGATATACAAAATTGTCAAACAGGTAAGTGCATGTGGTATTTTCTCTTTGTTTGGTATATGCAGTTGTCTTGTACAATCTAAGTTTCTGCATCTCATGCAGCTTCAGACGATTGCAACTGATGAGTTGGAAAGTAAACTTCTCCAACTATATGCATACGAAATCTCAAGAAATTCTAGCACATTTTCGGATGTAGTTTACCATGAAAATGTGCGTGCCATTCTTCATGATGAGACTATATACAGAATAGCATGTGTAAGTCTTTTGCAACATCTTTGCTTCTTTTTATGTTATGTGACCGATATAAAATCGAGCATTCCCTTCTCTATTTGAATGTAGCATTAATAAGCTACCTCCGTTGCAGTCGTCTAAACCAACACGTCTATCCATACAACCCATGGACTATGTTTATGATAAGCCTGAGGTCTCTGCTGTTTCAATGGACCCAAAGTTTGCAGCTTATTTGAGCAATGAACTCCTCTCTGTAATTCCTCAGAAGGAGAACCCTGGGGTATTCTTGACAAGGTACTACATCAATAGAAGAGCGCTTCCTTGAGCTTTTTTTATAACATAGATTAATGCACGCATGCTCGTATTTCGCAGAAATAAACGGAAGTGTGGAGTTAGAGATGAGACTTTAACATCCGAGGCTATGGAAGGACTTAAAACTTTTAATGGTCTAGAATGTAAGATCGCATGCAGCTCATCGAAGGTACTCTAGCTATCCTTAGAAGGACACATTGCAGAACCTTGTCTCTTGCTAACTTTGTTTTTTGTGGCTTCGGATGCCTAGGTATCTTATGTGTTAGACACAGAAGATTTCTTGATCCGCTCAAGAAAAAGGCGAAGAATATTAAAGGAGAAATTTTTGTCTAATGGTCATTCAAAGTGCTTGAACAGGGCTAACAAAGTACAACGGTTCCGCAGATTGCTTTCAGTTGAACCTGTGCTTTTTCCATAAGATACTCTACAGCTTCAGTTGGTCATAGTTATATAGTTGTATGTAGAAATGAAGTCCAATGGTAGAATTTCACACAGTTTACATGCTCTTGAAGATTCCTGACTTTATGATTCTGATATTTGTTTCGTAGTTGATTGTGGAAATTCAAATTTTGGACAGTGATACCATATAGATTTTTCTAACTTCTCCTGTTGAATAAATCATCCAGCTAACCGCTCGGAAAATTTGTAGGATGTCATTCTAAATTTTGTTCCCAGATTGATGTATATATTTTTTTCCTTCTCTATTGTAAAACTCAAATTGTCAATTCCATAAAATGTTTCTTAGTAGATCCCTTTGCCCTTGATAAGTGAAATGTGATAAGTATTTTGGGACGGGGAGAGTATTAAGTAGATACAAAGGGTCAATGATGGGTCTTGTATGAGAAATCTTAAATTGCGTGTAATAAAGAGGAAAATAAAATCTTATCCTTAATTGCGTGTAATAAAGAGGAAAATAAAATCTTTCTTCAGTTTGGGTTTGATTTATTCAGCTTATTTAATTGAACACGTTTGAAATGTGGCTGCTATCAAAGTGTGACAGGATTGTATAAAATCTAAAAAAAAAGATTGGGGAAAGTTTTATGCTTGCTTATATCTCAAGTAATCTTTGACATGCAGATTGGATTCTTTAAAGGGAGACATATATACGCAACAATAAGAAATATATTAACAAAAAGTGATGAAAATTTTCAATTAACAAAATATATCAGGATGCCTTATAAAAAAGGGGAAATTACATATATATATATATATATACAAAAAGTAAAAAATTTACAAAAAAAAAGTAGTTCATGTTTTATTTACATAAAAAAAAAAGCTCAAAATCAGCGAAACTATATATGACTATCCAATATATAGTATAATCTGTCAAAGTTACGGAAAGTATACAGTACTATACACTGTATATTATTTATATATGAATTATGCACTAAATATATATTATGACACATAAATATACACTGATTATATACGCCTATACAATGAGGGCTGAATGCGCAAAATTATAACAAATAGTCAAAGTTCAGCCGAATGAGTATTTTTCGTAATTACAAAAATAAATTATTTTTTGTGTAAATCATTTTTCTCAGTGGCTTGTAGGTGTAATTATCCTTATAAAAAATATAGCAAAATTTTCGCTCAAGATTTTTAAAAATTATAACAAAAATATTTTAGGAAAGGTAAACCAATTTAACTAAGCTCGCAATTCACGTAGGCCTAGGTTGGACTGATCATTTTATAACTCGACATTATGGTGGGCTCGCTCAACCTATCAATTTCAAAACTTGTGTAGGTTCAATTGACTTATATTGACAGTTTTATAATGAATGATGAAACTCAAAACTTCTATTAACACCACTGAGATAGATAAGATATCGCCTTATTGAGGAAAAAAAAATAAAATGTCATGTTAGGGAGTGTTTTCCACTTAAATGGGCCTCATGCAATACAAATAAAGATTAGTCAAGATCAATGCAAATATTGAACATTGCCTGAGAAATTAAAAAGAAATAATAAAGATAAATAAAATTTTTCACTCATAATTAGAGATTTAAGATTCAAGTCTTGAATTTGAAAAAAAAGAATCATGCTATTCTCCTTAAGTGGACCTTGCGTGATGAAAATTTGAATTAATTTAGACCCCAATATAAATTCTGTATATAAATGTGAATTTTTTAAAAAATAATTACTTGTGTGAGTCCTTTTTAATAAATAATTACTCCCTCCATCTCATTTTTTGCGGCACTATCTTAGACTTGGCGCGGTGTTGAAGAAAAAAAAAGAAGACTTTTGAACTTTATGGTCTAAAATCGTTCTAGATATTTGGGTGGCTAAGAATCATTTCATTAAGGGTAAAAATAGAATTTTAAATGTAAATTATTTCCAATTTAAGTGAGCTGACATTCTTTTTGAAACGGATCAAAAAGAAAAGGGTGTCACATAAAATAAGATGGAGGTAGTACTATTTTGAACATATTCTCTAAAGATTAACATCTTGTAACACCCCATACCTTACAATACTAGTATAATGCAAATAAAACATAATATGATTTGCTAAAATTAGCGCATTTTTAAAAGTACTCAAATTTCATGTTATAGGGGGATATACGCGTCTAACGCTTAAGAGGGTTGAGTGTATATA
>JAOTQJ010000091.1:1960808-1986553 GCA_025642045.1 Solanum sejunctum | reverse complement strand
TAAATAGACTTTATTTTTATCCCAAGAAGAATATAAAAGTAGCCCAGGTACATCACAACACACTTAACCATTTGGGCCCAAACCAAGTGAAGAGAAGTTTGGAAAATAGGCAGCCAAAGCCCATCAACTTTGAGACTCATTTAGGCCCAAGTGTAAGGGCCAAGCTACTTCATAACCAGATTAATTATATGCGGTATTAGGTAGAAAAAAGGTCAAAATAAATTCGGCCAATTAGGTCCTTTAAAAAGGGGTTACAAGCAACAAGCAAATTTCATTTCACTCTTAGACTTGGAAAATTTTCGCTTTCACAACTTTCTCTCTACACTTTTTTAACCTACCAAAGCAGCTACAAGAAAACTTCTAGGGTTATTGGCTAAGCACTACACCTTGAAAGTAGTGTAAGTAGTTTACATATGTATTTAGTATGGTTTTCTTATAAAAAATAAGAAGTATACGCTAGTATGTTGTGCTGAAAAATTTGGACAGCATGTGTTTAGAAAGTTGCTACACACTTGCCTTTTGTTTTAGTGACTTCTCTATGTTTTGTGGACTATATTATGAAGAGAAGTTGATGTTATTAATATGGTTTAAGTTATAGATATTACGCTAAGGTTGCTGCCTTGATTTTTCATTTCATTTAACAAACGAGTTTTATTGTGCTATCTTAGGTGTAATATTGATTGGAACTTGTGGCTGTTGGGTGGAAGTCTATTGGCTCACGTCCTTCATAACTTCTTGGGTGTTGTTCTAAGACTATTTTAGGACTATTTGTATATATAAATATTGTTAGAACAATTTGGTTAGAGTTGAAACAGATTTAGAATTATCGACGTCGAAATGTAGCAAAGGGAGGTAATGTTATGCTGTCCATTTGTAGGTTGTGTAGAATTATTATGTATTGTGCTTTGTGTTGTAAGATTGTTATGGCACTAAAACAGGCTTCATATGATGTGTACATGCAAATGTGTATTAGAAAATACGATTAGGGGCGAAAAGGTTGAAAGAATACGCTCGGGTTTATAAATACCCGCTTGCTATCCGTATGTTATTTTTTTATATGATTGGGCTGCCAAGATGTATCTATTGGTTGCTAATGCTAATTTGATCACCTACTATGTTGTGTATAAATATTTGGAAGAAGGGAAGGTTATCCCAAGGTAGTAACGAAGTCATACAACGAGGTATGTAAGGCTACTTAATTTCGTAAAGTAATATGAAGAACATAAAGTACATGATCCCAAAGTATAACCAAAGGTGGTCTCTACTCTTACACCAGTGCATGGTTTCATTTGAGTTGTTACTTCATGTACAGTATGTCCTGCCTCACATATTCAGTATATTATCCTGTACTGACGTCCCTTATAGGAGACCTGCATTTCATGCTTCAGGTACAGGTGCTAGTAAATCTCCCCAGTAGGAGTACAGGACATCCAGCTGTTGTTACCATGCTCCAAGTTGCATCGGAGCTTTGTGTCTAGAGCTTATATTTTTGTATTGTACAGTTAGTCAAGGCGGGGCCTATCCCAACCCATATCAGATACTTTTTCTTATCTAGAGGCTTTGTAGACTATGTAAATTAAAGTGTGGTCATGTCTCGTACTTTAAATACTGTGGCCCCAATGGCCTAGCATATGCATTTTCTTTTTGCTTGTTATCACTGTTTATTTTCTTAAAGCCATATCAAACTTAGAAATCCCTCATAATATGTATAAAAAGTGCATAGATACAGGTTGGTTCTCCCAAGTTTTATCGGCAACAGGTGCCAGTCCGTCCTAACGGGACCTTGGGGCGTGACACATCTATAGCAATACTATGTATCTAATTAAGGAAAAATTACAGAAATACACGACATATTTTATCAAAATCTTCAATATTTCCTTCCATTTAAATTATTTATAGAAATTTCACTTTTTCAGTTTTCTCATTTATTTTTTGATGCTAACCAACTCAGATTTTTCTATAACCTTTTTTCATGTTTTTTTTTCAGCAGTCCAATCAAAGTCGATTACTCAATAATTACTTATCTTACACAGTTTAATTCCAAATTATTACCTATTTGAAGTTACCTTGGAAAAAGAAAGACCGTCAGTCTCCTTTTTCATCCAAGCAAGAAATCATGTTTACCTTTTCTCTTCTACAGTTCACGCTAAAAAAAATTCTATGGATTCACTCCTTTTCTCTTCTCCAGTTGTCGTTTCACACTAAAAAATTTCTCTTCTTTTAGTATGGGTTGTTCTCAAATGAGTACAAGGAGTTTTTTCTTTTTTTTTTCAAATACCTTAATAGAAAAAATGATATCATGAGTTTCTGTCAAGGTAGAAAAAGTAAGTAGACGGTAGCAAAAATTAGGAGACAAAGTTAACCATCAAATTTGATTCTTTACATCAATTTTCTTGTTGAACAAGCTTCATTGTATCGAGTTTCAAGTTCCTTTATAACAAATTAGAATATACATTCCTAAAATTTTTGTACTAAGTTTGATTCCTTGTATAAGTAAATTAAGTTTCATAATTTTTTTGTAAATGAGTTCTTGATACAATAAATCACTACTCCGTTTTTGGTACTTTTCATAGAGTTAGGTGTTTTAGTGTTTCTAATTTTCAAGTATCAAAAATTGTGTTATTCTGACAACTCACTAGAAATCCTTGTAAATCAAGTATCAATTTATAGGAAAGGCATGTAAATCGAGTATCAACTCATATGAAAGCACTGTAAATCAAGTACCAACTGATAAGAAAGATTTGCAAATGCAGTATCAAATCATAAGAAATTTTTATAAACAAAGTATCAATATATAATAAAGCATTATAAACTAAGTATCAAATCATAATAAAAGCCTTCACTGGATGTTGCATAATTTCGGAGGAGATGTGCCACAATGCTATGAAAATATGGTACTGACAAGGCTTGCGACAGATACGTTAGTGAAATTGATGATCCACCCAAGCGTAAGGACCACTTCATTATGCCCAACAGTGATATACTGATCAATATTTCCTAATTTCAGTTTCTTTAAATTTTAAGTATCATTTTCTAGAAACAAATGTCTACACTGTTAAGGCAAAATTGTGTTTGCCTTTGATTTTTGATATTTAATAACTATTTTAAATGTTTTTGGCACTTTTTCATATTTTTTTTTATGTTGAATAGCTATGTTAATGTTTTTGGTACTTTTCCAATTGGTATTTGTAGTAACCATAGAGATTTCAATCAGTGTTTTTTTCATATATTTTTTTGCATTTAAATTTCTTTACCTCTTGATAATTGTATGCAACTATTAAGTAAAAGTTTACATAAATGATGCTCGAACCACTTTTCAATGTAAACTCTTGATATTTGTTTCAAACAAGATACCTGACCACTAAATCAAATATTACTTTGGAAAATTATATTTTTTTTTGTACTTCTGTTGAGTGATACTACAAAAATCACAATATAATATTTTTACAAGGAACTTTCGACCCCTTGCCTACTTAAGCCTACTTAAAACCTTACATTTAAGTAATGCTAATCAAACCTCTTCTGCCACTGGAATTTGTCACTGTTATTAATAACATGAAAATCAAGAGTTTGCTAGTACTAAATTATCATTCCTAATAATAGACATTTGTAAAATGAAAATTCTTCATATAAATAATTTCCAACTACAAACAAGTATCTAAAGAATTTTAGTTGTGTGCTCTAGAAAGTTTTTAACAATTCTCAAAACTATATCCTATATAATTGATAGACCAAAGTCTTCAAGAAGATAATGACTCATTTGGAGTATCATCAACGACCCTTGGTCCTTTGCGTGCCTTAACATCATCGATGTAATTTTGGTATAAGTATAGTGTGACGCCCCGAGCCTACACTCTGGACGTGGCCGGCACTAGAAAATCATTTTTGGTCCCAAGCAAATCACTTGGCCTGGCTACTTACTCAGCGGAAGACTCATAATAGTGGAAAAAGGCTAATCAAAAGTAATAAGAAACTTCATATCTGTCTGCATAACTAAATAAAAAGCCTTTTAAGCAATGTATTAATAGCTAAAAACTGAAATACTACACATAGTCTATAGAACCTCTACAATCACTGTCTGAAAGGACTATTGAGATAGGTCCCAAGTAGTCAGAACTAAAAGTAAATGCTGAAATAAAATAACATGAACATAGGAGCCTCAGACTAGTCTCACCAATAACTGATAGCTATCAGGTTTTCAGCGAAGCGACTGCTGAGGAACTTTGTCACCTGCGTTTGCATCAGAAAACAATGTAAGTCCTAAGGACGTTAGTACGTAAAATGTATGGTATATAAGATGGCCAAAATATTTAATAGGGATATCATAATGTATCTCAAAAGACATAATCATAATTCATAAGTGAAATAACACCAATCATAAGGCTTGTATGTTGAAAATAACATACTGAAAACTAATAAGTAAAACTTAGGTAATTAGCTTGGGGAGTTTCTCTAACCGACAACCACTACTATGAGTTTCGTGGTGATACAATATTTTGTACATGCTGTCAGAGTCGTCCCGTACTTTGCCGGGGTAGGGGACGAAGAACTAGGAGAGTGGATCCATTCCAAAATTGGGCCATATCAGTGCCTTAAGAAGAAGGTACTGTAGTACCAACCTATCCTATGTTGTCTACATAGTTTATGAGTTTGAGTAATTTATTCTACTTTCATCCATATCAGTGCTCAATACTACTCCCAAAATACCTTATATAGTTCATACTTAAGTGACCATAAATTCTTGAAATCTGGCTTTCTTGGGGACTTAGCCCAGCTTACTACATAGCTTTCTCATACAACTTCTTTAACTTAACTGAAAACTAGAATCAACTCAGTGACTCAAAACATGCTAAATTGTTGGCTAATAGGTGATAATATATCTTTAAAATGCACTTCTTAAACTTAGCTTTAAAGGTACTCAACTAACCTTTTCTTTTCTTGAAATAGCATCAAGATTTTCAAGAAAATTCAACAATAATAAATCTTGATCATAATTGAATATAAATTTGATAACAATTCTTGAATTGGATGTTATAGAGATTAATAATCATAATATTCATCAAAAAATTTATAAAATTTTTAATAAAATTTAACATACTTTACAAAGTTGCAGGAATTTAGTATCAATCAATGCTTGCAAGTTCATGGATAAGACTAGCTTCTATTTCTAAAGATATTGTAAAAATAATACTTTTTAGGTGGCCTTACATACCTTAGAATGAGCTCTTTGAAAGATTGAAAAGATTATCTTGAATGCCCTAATTGTTCTTGAATTTCTATGCTTAAAGTTCTGAGAAGGGTTTCTAATTTTTGAGAGAATGAAAGGGTAGAAATATGATTTAGGGGTTGTTCACTACTTTAAAATGAATTAATTTAGGGTATGGGGTGTAGGAAAAGTCAGAGTTTCCCCTTCCCATTAAAAGAACAAAATTGCTTTGGAAATTGTCCCCGGATTCCATTAGCAAGAAGTGTAGTCGCGCATTAGTGTTATTTCTCACTTTTTCGTAAATTCTCACTTTTTGTAAATTTTTGAAAAACCACTAAGTCTGGTTCCGCGTTCTTTCCGCGTGTGGAGCGGACGCAGAAATCTCACCATTTCTGAATTTTTTTGGAAAAATTAATCCACATTTTTTCAAGTTTTTGTCGAGTCAACACCATAACCCGACTTGATTTTTTGCACTGATCACAAATCCGGTCTCAAATTTGCAAATGGAGCAAGGGAAGACACGTTACGCGTAATGTAATTATAGGGGTATTTTTGTCATTTTCACGAGGTGTTACAATATCTCCCCCTTGGGATCATTCATCCTCGAATGATAAAGATACGAACAAAGCTAGCTCAAACCACAAGATTTTCTAACTTAATAAACATAAATCTTCAAGATGAGAATACGAAAGATTACCTTCGAGATCCTCACTTAGGCCAACGAACAAGTGTGGATACTTGACCTTCATGTCTGCTTTTTCTTCCTATATGGCTTCGACCATGAATTGGTTTCTCCATAGCACTTTGTCCAAAACTATCTCTTTGGTCCTCAACTTGCAAACTTGCCGGTCTAATATTTGCACCGAAATCTCTTCATAAGACAAGTTATCCTTAATCCAAACACTTTCAACTGGGACAACTAGAGAGGGATCTCCCAAGCACTTTTTAAGCATGGAAATATGAAACATCAGATGTATAGCACCTCAATCTACTGGTAACTCTAACTCGTACCTAATGCTACCCACTCTTCTTAGAATTTGATATGGCCAAATATATCGTGGGCTGAGCTTCCCCTTCTTTCGGAATCTCATAACTTTCTTCATTGGAGATGCCTTCAAGTACACCCAATCACCTACCTCAAATTCCTAGTCTCTCCTTCTAACATTTGTGTTTTGTCTACTCTGAGCTGTCTTGAGCCTCTCCTGATGACCTTCACTTTTTACATAGCCTAATGTACTTGATTAGGTCCTATCAATCCTGCATCACCAACTTCAGAACATTCTATAGGTGATCTACACCTTCTCCCATAAAGAGCCTCATATGGTGTCATCTGTATGCTGGCCTGAAAACTATTATTGTAAGAGAACTCAATCAAAGGTAAATGATCATCTCAATTACCTTTAAAGTCTATCACGCAAGCTCTCAACATATCTTTCAAGATCTGTATAGTTCGTTCTGCTTGCCCGTCTATCTGTGGATAGAAGGTTGTGTTAAGATTCACCTTTGTATCAAGCCCTTTCTAAAAGAACTCCCAAAATTATACTGTAAACTGGGATCCTCTGTCTGAAATAACGGATATAGGGACCCCGCGCAGCCTAACAATCTCCTTAAGATAGAGTCTGGCATTGTATTAGTCGTCTTGACAGGTAAGAAGTGAGCTAACTTGGACATTCTATCTACTATGGCCTATATCGAATCATGTTTTCTACGGGATCGAGGTAATCCTATCACAAGGTCCACATTATCATCTCCCATTTCCATTCTGGAATTACTATGTTCTAGGCTACACCACAAGGCCTTTGGTGTTCAACCTTAACTTGCTAGCAGTTTGGGCTTTTGGACATGAACCCTACAATGTCCTTCTTTATACCACCCCACCAATAGACTTCTCGCAAATCTATATACATCTTGGTTGCACCAGGGTGGATAGAGTATCTGATATTATGAGCCTCAGCCAAGATTGTATCTCTAAGACCGTCAACATTCAACACACACAATCTGCCTTGGTATCTCAAGACGCCATCTCCCTCTTTTAAGAACACTAATACTTTCTACTTCTGAACATCTTCTTTCAATTGGAGAAGGATGGGATCCTTATCTTGCTTTTCTTTCACTTCTACCACCAAAGATAACTCTGACCTATTTTTGATAATGGCCTCGCCTTCGTCAGAATCTTCAATCTGAATCCCTAAGTAGGCTATTATATGGACCTCCTTAACTAACTCTTTCTTTTCAGCCTCAACAAGCGTTGTGCTCCCCATGGTCACCCTGCTAAGAGCATCAACAACCATATTAGCTTTACCTGGATGATAAAAAATACTCATATCAAAGTCTTTCAGCAGTTTCAATCATCTCATCTGTCTCAAATTCAGCTCCTTCTGGCCAAACACAATACTGCAAACTCTTGTAGTCCGTCAATACATCCACGTCCCTACCATATCGATAGTGTCTCTAGACCTTCAAAGTAAACACCACCGCAGCAAGCTTAAGATCATGAGTTGGATAATTCTTTTCATGAATCTAAAGTTGTCTGGAGGCATATGCTATCATCTTGCCTCTCTGTATTAATACACAACCCAAGCCAAGTCTGGAAGCATCATAATATACTACAAAATCATCAACTCTATTTGGTAGGATAAGACTGGGGTTGTAGTCAGCCTAGTCTTCAACTCTTGAAAAATCTTCTCACAAGCTTCTGACTACTCAAACTTAGTTTTCTTCTAAGTCAGCTTAGTCAAGGGAGCTGAGATAGAAGAAAACCCCTCTACAAATCGTCTGTAGTACCTCTCCAAGACCAAGAAACTCCTTATATCTATGGGAGTTGTAGGCCTTGGCCAATTCTTTACTGCCTCAATCTTTTGGGAATCAACTTGGATACCCTCAGTAGACACAATGTTCCCCAGAAATGCCAGAGACTCCAACTAGAACTCACACTTAGAAAATTGCATATAGCTGTTGAATCTTAAGGGTCTGAAGGATAACACTAAGATGGTTTACATGATCCTCCTTACTATGGGAGTAAATCAGAATATCATCTATGAATACGATAACAAACATATCTAGGTACAACCTCAATACCCTGTTCATAAGGTCTACGAAAGTTGCTGGTGCATTTGTCAGCACGAAAGACAAAACCAAAAACTCATAATGACCATATCGGGTTCTGAAAGTTGTCTTAGGAATGTCTTTCTCTCTAACTTTAAGCTGATGATACCCAGATCTAAGATCTATCTTGAAAACATAGGTAGCACCCTGAAGTTAGTCGAATAATTCATCAATTATGGGAAGAGAATACTTATTCTTAATTGATATTATTCAACTGACGGTAATATATGTACATCCTAAGAGAACCATCCTTACGAAAAGAACTAGAGTACCCAAGGCGAAATGCTTGGTCTAATGAAACCCTTATCTAAAAGATCTTTCAGCTATATCTTTAACTCTTTTAGCTCTTAAGGAGCCATACAGTATGGAGGGATGGAGATAGACTATAAGAGTGTCTATCCCAAAGTCTATCTCCCTATCAGGAGGGACTTCGGGAAGATCCTCAGGAAAGACTTCTAGGAACTCATTCACAACTGGGACAGACTAAACAGATTGTGCTTCGATGCGAGAATCTTGAACTTTGACTAGGTGATATATACACCCTTTGGAAATCAACTTTCTAGCTTTGAGATATGAAACAAACTGGCCCTTAGGGAAAACTAAGTTACCCCTCCACTCTAAGACTAGTTCGTTAGGAAACTGAAACTTGACTACTCTGGTTCTATAATCTAAGGCGGCATACCCAGCATGAAGCCAATTGATGCCTAGGATGACATCAAACTCTACCATATCTAACTCCACCAAATCGGCTATAATGGTCTTATGATAAACAGAGACTGGGCAGCCCCTATAAATTCGTTCGGCTAAAATAGACTCTCTAGTAGGAGTAGAAACACTGAAAGGATCAAGAAGACATTTTAGGTTGACCCTAAACTTCACATCTACATATGGGGTTACAAAAGACAATGTGCCCATGGCATACAAGCGGTTTGTGCCCCGCTCGTCCCTGTTGTATTACCCCTATGAGGTGGCTTACCCTGTGGTGCTGAAGAGACTGTGTCTCTCATATTCTGCTTCCCTATATGACAATCCTTCAAGAAATGCCCCACCTAACCACATTTGAAACATCCATTCGTGCCCAGCAAGCACTCTCCAAGGTAATAATTACCACACTTACCACAAGTAGGATAATGGTTTGATAGAGCTATGCTACCCTATGAATGGCTGCTTGAGAATCTATGGTGTTGTGAGCCCTGCTCATTTGTGACCCTTGATACAGGTGAACTAGTGGATGAAGGTGTTGGTCGGGTTATCTTAGGCTAAAAGGATGAGTGACCTCCACCTCCAGTCCCCCTCTTGCCTGACTCCTGGCCTAATGTCTTATCCCTCTTACTCCTAAACTCTTCCCTGTCCTGCATTTTCTCCTCCTCTACCTACTGCAAATATGTCATTAAGTGGGCTATATCCATATCCCCAATCAATATTGCATTCCTATCCTCCCTCTTAGTCATTCGAGAGAGCCCGGACACGAAGAGATCCATTCTCGTACTCATGTCTGCAACTATAGTGAGAGCATAATGGGACAACTGAGTAAACTTGAGGTTGTACTCCCGCACACTCATATTCTCCTGCTTCAAGTTCAGAAACTCTCTTACCTTAGCCTGTCTCATCTCCCTAGGAAAGTACTGTCCAAGAAAGGCCTCCTCAAATACTGCCCACGTAATAGCTGGAGCCCCATCTACCTTACTCCTTTTCCACTAGTCAAACCAGAGTCTAGCCACCCCTTTAAGCTGATAGGCAGCTAGCTCAACCCTCTCAGTATCAACTATGTGCATCACCTGAAACATCTTCTGAAGCTCCTCAATGGAATTCTTCGGATCCTCTTTCACATTGGACCCTATGAACTCTGGTGAGTTCATTCTCAGGAATTCCCGAACCCTGGCAGTATCCGCCTCTTCATTTCTGCCATCTCCCAGGTGACCTCCCTGCATAGCGATTGCCTGAGCCAAGGTCTAAATGGCCTGGCGAAGCTCAGTGTTAGATATGTTAGCTTGTTGTGGCTGCTCTACAAGCACAGTTGGGTCTCTAGGTTCTTTAGGGATTCGACCCGGTTAGTTTGCATTCCTTTTGGTCGGGCGTCCTCTGCCCCTTACTGGTCCATTAGCTTTGTAAGGAGGCATGATCTGAAAAATATGGCGTAAACGCATGAGTTAGAAAGGACTTCAAAGAGATATACTTTGAACCACGAGACAAGGAATAACAAGAAAAAGGATGACACTTCCTAATGTCTCGTAGCCTCCCTATTATAGATGTGGTGCACTTCATACCCAAAATACGAACTCTACTAGACACCATTCCATAGACTCCCTAGGACTCTTGAACTCTATGCTCTGATACTAAATTTGTCATGCTCCAAGCCTACACCCTAGACGTGGCCGAAACTCGAAAATCATTTCTGGTCCCAAGCGAACCGCTTGACCAGGCTACTTACTCAGGAGAAGACTCATAATAGTGAAAAAAGGCTAATTAAAAGCAATAAGAAACTTCATATCTGTCTGCATAACTGAATGAAAAAGCTTTTAAGCAATGTCTGGATAACTGAAAACTAAAATACTATACATAGTCTATAGAACCTTTACAATCACTGGCTGAAAGGACTACTGAGACAGGTCCCAAGTAGTCAGAACTGAAAGTAAATGCTAAAATGAAATAACATGAACATAGGAGCCTCAGACTGAGAAGAGGCCTCACCAATAACTAATAGCTGTCAGGTTTTCAACAAAGCGGCTGCTAAGGAACTCTGTCACCTGCGTCTGTATCATAAAACGATGCAGGTCATAAGGACATCAGTACGTGAAATGTACGGCATGTAAGATGGTCAAAACATTTAATAGGGATATCATAATGCATCTCAAAAGACATAATCATAATTCATAAGTGAAATAACACTAATCATAAGGTTTGTATGCTGAAAATAACATGTTGAAAACTGATAAGTAAAACTTAGGTTCTTAGATTGGGGAGTTTCTCTAACCGACAACCATCACTATGAGCCTCGTGGTGATAGAGCATCTTGCCCACACTGCCAGAGTCATCCCGTACTTTGCCGGAGTAGGGGATGAAGAACTAGGGTAGTGGATCCATTCCAAAACTGGGCCATCTCAGTGGGTTAAGAGAAAGGTACTGTAGTACCATCCTATCCTATGCTGGCTACATAGTTTATGAGTTTGAGAAATTTATTTTATTCTCACCCATATTGGTGCTCAATACTACTCCCAAAATACCTTATATAGGTCATACTTAAGTGATCATAAATTCTTGAAATCTGACTTTCTTATGGACTTAGCCCAGCTTACTACATAGCTTTCTCATACATCTTCTTTAACTTAACTGAAAACTAGAATCAACTCGGTGACTCAAAACATGCTAAATTCTTGGCTAATAGGTGATAATATATCTTTAAAATGTACTTCTTGAACTTAGTTTTAAAGGTACTCAACTTACCTTTTCTTTTCTTGAAATAGCATCAAGATTTTCAAAAAAAATCAACAATAATGAATCTTGATCATAATTGAATATAAACTTGATAATAATTCTTGAATTGGATGTTATAGAGATTAATAATCATAATATTCATCAAAATCTATAAAATTTTCCATGAAATCTTACATACTTTATAAAGTTACAGGAATTTAGTATCAATCAATGCTTGCAAGTTCATGGATAAGACTAAATTCTATTTCTAGAGATATTGTCAAATAATACTTTTTAGGTGGCATTATATACCTTAGAATGAGTTCTTGGAACATTGAGAAGATTATATTCAACCCTAATTGTTCTTGAATTTCTATGCTTGAAGTTCTGAGAAGAGTTTCTTGTTTTTGAGAGAATGAAAGTGTAGAAATACAATTCAGGGACTGTTTATGACTTTAAAATGGACTAATTTAGGAAATGGGGTGTGAAAAAAGTCGAAATTGCCTCTCCCCATTAAAAGAATAAAACTGCTTCAGAAATACACTAGTGCGCATCTCAGTTTTTTGCAAATTCTCAATTTTTCGAAAAAACACTAAGTCTGGTTCCGCGTTCTCTCCGCGTCATGGAGCGGATGCAGAAATCTCACTGTTTTTGAATTTTTTTAAAAAAAATTAATTCGCATTTTTTCGAGTTTTTGTCGAGTTGAGATCATTTTCCGACTCAATTTTTCCAACTAATCGCAAATCCGGTCTCGAATTTGCAAACGGAGCAAGGGAAGACACATTACGTGTAAGGTCAATTCTACAGATATTTTCGTCATTTCACGAGGTGTTACATACAGAATCCTCAAATCGTAATCAGCATGGTGATTATCTGTACACCATTCATCTTTCTCATGGAGGATTGTCACAGAAGCAAGGGGTGATAAAAGCAGTCAACACACCATAGTCACTGGAAAAAGTGAAATAAAAAATTATTTACAGGGAACAAAAGATAATAGCAGTAACAAGTATCAAAATACATTAGCATCGATTTATGTATCAATTTAATAATATTTTTCATCCAAATCAAACAAATTTGAGAGGTATCAAACTACATTAGCATCAAATTTTGTATCATCATATCAAAAGATTCCTATCAAAATAAATAGCAACGGTGATTTATAGATTGACACCTAAACAATGATGGAAAACTTGAATCAACTGACAATTTTAGAAAAATGTGTCTGTGATTCTGCATGTAAAGAGAAAGGCGGATGGTATCAGTTTGTAAAAATAAGAGAAAAATTGACAAATTAGGTTAAAAACGCACCTTTGACAAATAAGGTCGGTTAGTAATGGATTCAATTTTTTTCTTCTTTTTAGCATGTGATTTGCGACCTGGTGATACGTAAATGCAAAGAGAAAGACGGATAGTGTCAACTTTTTTCTTATATTGGAATCAAATAAATATAGATACGTAATAATTTTTTTTCTTTTATAATACAGATGTATCAAGAAACAAAAAATCAATAGATGATTCATATAAAATCGTACATTTTTCTGTTAGATCATTTCACTCTGGAATTGAAACCCTTTTCTATCTTATATTTCTGTCTAATCAGGTGTATAAGAAGAAATAATACCTTCCGACTCGATCAGATTCAATGTTGCGTCGAAGAAACAAATATTATTTACTTCTAAATATCAAAACAAACATTCGTACTTGAATCTGATGCATTCCGAAACCAGGTTAAATTCAACGCATAATTGAATCGGATGCATTCTGAAACCAAGATTCTGAAAACATAATTTTTTAATTTTGAAACTAATAATTTGTTACACAATTGTTGGGATTGATTATATCTACTTGAATGTTATAGCGTAATTTATGGAGTTGCAATTAAACAGCCAGATTTTTTTTCATATTTATCACAACAGACTTAAATACACTATAGGATTCTTCTAAGTGTCAATCACAAATTCCACATATCCATGTGGCTTAAAAAAGTAAGGATTTTTAGTAATTTAAGAAAGAGTGGGGATTTCCAGAAATTATCCTGAAAAAGTATGGTATTTATATAATTTATACTTTAATTAAATCCCTCTCTCTGTCTTTCCCTATTTTCCCCTCTCTTTTTTTCCCTTTCTTTCTTTCTCTATGCACTACTCTTTTACAATCTCTTAAATATTGTGAAAAAAGTTGAGCTTTTATCAAAGGGCTAAGATTCATAGAGATATTTGAAGATTTTAAAGATAGGAAAGTTTAATGATACGAAGATTTGAATATATGAAAATTTTCAGATATAAAGATTTAAATATATGAGAATTTTGAAGATACGAAAGTTTGAATATATGAAGATTTGAAGGTACGAATTTTTGAAGTACTAAAATTAAAATGATGTTTGTATATGTACTAAAATTGTATTATGTCTTATATTGTATTATAAGTGTATTATAAACTATTTTAATTTGGTATCATTAAAAAGAGAGTGATATCTGTAATATGTATCATAAATGTATTACTAATGGATAAAACATGTATTATATGTGTCTTATAAATTGTTTTGATTTCTAGCACTAAGAAAATTAGTGATGTTTGCAATATGTATTTAAAATATTTTGTGCATATATTATAAATATATTATAAGTATGTATCTAAATTATTGGTATTACTAAAGAGGGAATGAAGCTTACAGTATGTATTATAAATATATTATTCATAAATAAATCATGTATTATATATGTCTTATAAATTGTTTTAATTTGTATCATAAAGAGAAAGAGTGGTGTTTGCAATATATATTTAAAATACATTATCTATGTATTATTAGTGTGTTACCTAAATTATTTTGATTGGTATCACTAAGAAGAGGATATGCCGGCAATATATATTATTTTTGCCTACTTGTTGAAATGTTGAAGTTAAAGTGATTTTTTTGTTAACGTGTTAGATAGTTAAAGTGCTTACTTATGCACTATAAAAATTAAAGGTCAAAATTAAAATTTAAAACCAAGTTTAAAGTTCAATTTATATATTATGGCTTTAGCTCATATAACATAGTTAGGTGATTTACCCTTTTAACAATCAAGCGAGTTGATAGTGATGTTTCTCTAAGGAAAATCATATGGTAATAACATACAACAAAATTAGGGTAGGTTTATTTAATTAAAAATCTCAAACCGAAGAGAACAACTTTGTAAGTATAAAATATATTTTGTAGAAAGTTCAAACAGAAAACATCAAGCTTTTGATGTTGAGTGATGGGGTTAATTCAGATGGAAACAATTATAATGTCAAAAGTAACCGTCTGAAAAATCCTAGTTGATCTACAAATGACAAATTGCTTCTTGTTATGGAATATACAACAATCACATTTTGGCATATACAATTCTGTCTGTCTATTTCTGCTAGTCCCAGAAAATGGTAAAACAGAAAAAGGACAATCTTCCAAGCTATTTGGAGGACAATCAACTTCAATGGGTAATTTACGGGCATAGCCACATCCTCTGCATCAAATGTAGGATTCTGCTGATATTAAAATTTCATTCCTGTGCCATGTATCTTTACTGAGAAAATCATCTCTTATACGTTGAATCTATTCTTCATTTCCGCCGAGCATTCACTACACCAATTGATCTTGCTAGAGATGTATACAGTTAATATTTCTGAACGGAGAATACTGACTTTCTATCAAGATGCTATTGCTAGATTCTTGCTACTCTGCTTGCTCTGAGCAATCACTTTATAGCAACGGCGGAGCCTGGCTCAGTTAAATTCAAACCATTCTGAAACTGGTTCTAGACCACTAAAATTCAAGACAGTGAGAAAGCAGTATCACGGAAAAGAGGACGGAATGAGTCTACTTTGCAAGGGTAAAAGAGAGTAATTAAAAACTGGGAGTTGATAGGAATGTCAAACAGCGTGAACCATGAAGATCATGGCTGAACCATCAATTGGTATGCTGGTGAGAAATGAGAAATTCAGTAATTTGAACCCTTATCGACAGAAACTAAATTGATCCAAGTTCTATTTCTCTTAAGGAACAGTGGTTATAGTTACCTGCCTTTAAGTTTGACTTCTTAAGGAGATGATGATTTTTGTTTATCATCCTGCTAATTCACTTATTGGTGGGCGGTCCATTACGTTGGATGCACTCTTGGCATTGATTTGCAGCAGTGGATCTATATCAGGCAATTTGGGAACCTGGAATCATGTAGACGAGCAAATTGAAACAGGAAAAAAAACTAAAAGGAAGAAATGAATGGAAAAACAGAACATAAGGAGTTACATGATCACCGAAAGTAGGGAACTTAGCTTAAGTTAGGTTGTCTGTCTTTTTTTAATAATATAGGTTGGTGCTTAGATGTCTGCCCACTAAACTTTGTAATACTCAGTTCTCAACTTGAATAGTAATTATTTAGTTGCAAACAAGAGAGAGAGAAGATTGACTGCAAATGGTCGCCCAAGAAAACGCAAGCACTAGTGCAATATGAATTCCTTAAAATAGAGCAACCAAGGGATGGATAGTCCTTAATAACATGCATACCTGAGCTAACAAATCAATCGTTCTCCGTAGAAGGCGAGCCAAATCTCCTTCATCCATTGCACAGTCCATCATAATCTCTTTCCAAGTAAGACCAGAAGCCCAGGCTTCAACCATGCCAGTGAATTGGCTATCCAAGCAGCAAGGAATCTGTGGATTGTTTCTTTCACATTAATAAAGTGCTAAGTCAACTTGGAACATATTGTAAAGTGGGTTCCAATCCAACTTGAAAACTCACATTTACTCCATGCTTTTCCTGAAGCTCTAGAAGTGAACCTTTTTGTTCTTCCAGTAAGTCTATGATATGCAAGACAGTGGTAGATGGTTCATAAACGAAACTGCAGACAGAAGATGTTTATCAGAACTTCCCTTTTCAGCATGGAGGTTTATAAGACATTGGTGATCAAGTAGAAGCCAACTTAACTATGATGAACTGATACTGGAAGTTCACTAAACAATTGCTTTGATTTCTGAGGTTCTTTTCTAAAATACCTAGTGGACCAAAGGAGTATAAAGTGCTGGCAAGAACTCAACATTAAATTCTAGATTAAATGAAGCCGCAAGCAGTTGACTCAGAGGAATTACACCCAAACTTTCAAAATGGTACAACAATATAAGAACCTCTTTATTTTACAGAGAAGGAGTACCGATGCTCCTGTTAGGAGGTGTGAGAGGTTGGTTTTGGGAGCTACACGAAGGGGTAGAGGTAGAGCGAAGAAATACTGAGGGGAGGTGATTAGACATGATATGGCAGAACTTGATCTCACTGAGGACATGACCTTAGATAGAAAGAAGTGGAGGTCGCAAATTAGGGTAGCAGGCTAATTGGTAGGGTTAGGTGGCTAATTTGTGCTCTCATTATCTGTCATATTATGTGTTAGTTTTATCATGTTTACATACTTCCATGTGCTATTCATTATTACTCACCTTTTTGTTCCCTCTCTTTCCTTTTGTCATATCTGGTTCTTTCTGCTTATGGGTTTTGAGATGAGGGTCCATAGGAAACAACCTCTCTACTTCTATGAGGTAGTGGTAAGGTCTACGTACACTCTACCCTCCCCAGACCCCACTTGTGGGATTGTACTGGGTATGTTGTTGTTGTATAGTAACTACCACAATACCAATATCCAGCTATCAAAAAGAGCAACTAATCTCCAAACTGCAGATAGTCTTGAGGTCAGGTACAGGTAACACATGGCATGTAAAATTGGTTCACCTCCTTATCTAACAAAAATTCTGGAAATCACCAGGACTTAAGATACACAACAGAGAGAAGCGAGTGCAATTCAAACTTGAGTGTAGCAAAAGTGAAATTCTGTCCCTTCCGCAAGATAGCTCTAAGGGTAACGATTTTTGCCAACCATTTCTACTATAAATTAGAATATATTGCATAAAACTTCAAATCAGATCTCAGCAAATGGAATTATTTCTCCTAGGAAATCAAAATATGTATTTTTTACTCTGCAAAAATTTGCCACCCTAGATTTCAGCTGGATATTCAAATTCCTACTTAATATAATCTTTGAAGACAGCATCAGATTCGTAAGAAATACTTGACATTAATGAAACAACAGCCTCATCAGGGATATGAACAGATAAAGTTCATATGGAGGTATTGAAGCCTATGCTGAATCAGACCCCAATAAGATCATAGGCAGGTTTGGGTTCTGAGTTTGGAAATCAACTTTGCCAAACCTCTGCACTCTCTTCTTTTTGGGCATAACCCATCTTTTCCTTTTTAACTCTAATGAAACACTATCCTGCTTTCTGCCTTCTCAGGGGCACAAGACTAAGGCAACTTATTGTGGATTCCTCTACCCAGAATATAAAGGGAAGGACAGGAGAAGAGAAACGCTAAAGACAAAGAAAGAAGTAGTTGCCATTTTCTTAATAAGGTCAAGTCCTTTATTCACGAGGTGGTGGAAAATTCATATGGAAAGGTGTATGCAAGAGCTAGATAAACCTACACAGTCGCATGAAAATATAAAGGCGCTCCCAGAAAATATAGAGTTGAAATCAGACAAACATTCTACCTGTTATTTTTCCAAGGCCGAAGCCTAATGCCTTCAGAAACTAGACTACCAAGAACTGCAGCAAGCTGTGCAGGTTTTAGGTCCAGCAGCAATTTATTTCGCAGAACCATCGCAAGCCATAGTTCATTTTCTCCTCGAATTGCAGCTGCAGTTTCACCGAGGGGGAAAATGACGTGTGTATTGATATCCAATGCTCTACTTTCATGTATAACATTGCTGACCTGCCAGACATTGAGGATGAGTGATTTCTCTGCTTTTTGGTTAAAGAAGCAACCTATATAAGGGCTTCAATCTCAACAGGAAAACTATCTCAAGAGAGTCACCAGACCAAGTAAAATACCAATTAGTTATGGAAGCTTGATGCAGTTTCCAGAGTATATTCTATTTTGAATAAACATATCAACAAAGAATTAGTTTAGTTATCCACCAGGACATCAATGTTCTCTCAATCTTTTTCCTTTATAATGAATAACATCCATTTCATTCCATATGATGCTATTTGACTAGATATGAGTTTAAGATCTTAATTTGATTTTATACAGCATAGTCATGATAGTGGAAGAAAAAAGAAATTTAGTTTGATAGAGAACTCATCACATCAAATGTTTAAAGTAGGGATTACTTTAATGAATCTGAAATTCTAGAAATTATGAAAATTGTAAAGAAATTATTTGGCGTCAACATTTTAGAAGTCCCGAAATGGGAAGTGTCATATAACTTCAGAGTGGAGGTTTGTGAAAGAGAATGCTGCTTCCCAAAAGATTTCCTCGACGACTACAGAAATACATAATTCACTGAAATATACAATTCATTCTTTCCTGCTAATTAGCAACGTTTCCAAACTTCCGATAACAAAATTAATCTCCAAAAAATCCCCAGAAAATGATGAAGGAGACCAACAAGAATAGGTTATAAAAAATAATATGCTAACTTCTTCTCTTTCTATTTGGGTCAAAGATGGTCTTAAAGAATGGTGTTTAAGCACATAGGAGAATAGTACACACGCTTGACGATAGAACAGATTTTATACAATAGAAGAGCCTGAACACTCAGTTTTGACCAATATGAAGATACAATAGCAGACATAATGTGCTGAGATGAAAAGTTGCACAACTACGCAGAGTATAATCAACGGCAGTAACAAGAAGATAAGCAGTAATATACCTGCAGAAATTCCTTCCAACCAGTTGGCTCAATCTGCTCTATACGACCAATCAAACGCTTCGACCTAACCTTCAATCGCCGAATCTTTTCCTCAGTGAACTTAGCTGAATCAATTATCTTCTGATACTGTTTAAAGGCCTCTGTATGAGCGATCCTTCTTTTCCAACGAGAGACCTTATTCCTTTGGCTCTTGTAGCATTCTACTGCATCATTGTATGCTTGAGATAATTGCATGACCTGATAATACATCAGCAAAAAAGATTTTTGAGGTGTACAAGTTAAGCTCAATACTTCAATGTCTCACATGGTTTAAGACCTAAAAACAAAGCAAATCACATATCATGTGATGCTATTTTTTTATGACATGCTATGCTTTTGTAAGTAGACGTGTACAAGAGAGAGACAGAGATTAGTGATTCTGAGGACCTGCTGACATAATCAAGTCATTACTAGACTATATCTCAATACAGAAGTATCATGCTTTAAGCATTTTTCTTTTGAGAATAGTAACTTCTGTATATATCAACAGCACAAACAGTGTGCTGTAACTTCCTATACAGATCCCCAAAACAAAAGACAGAAATTAAGCATGCCTTGTTCATGTTACAAGGATTCCATAATGTCTAGTATGGATCATCATCATTAATCATAATCTGCAGTTTCAAGAAATGATGTCAAGCATTATCACAGAAAGATGTTTGTGGTGGTGGCTGTATGTCACATAATCAGCCATGGCTGCTGATCTTCAGGACCACCAAGTTTATGTTGGTATCATTAGTTCTTACCTCTGGAACTTGTAAAATAAATAATGATGAGAGTAACACAAGGAACAATATAAACAACGGCCTGAAGTCCAAACATTTAAAAGTTCAGCCAAAAGAAGAACCGCAGGTTGTCATTATCAAAAAGAACCACAGGTTTGGTATATTTCAATGACATTTCACCAAGAAAAACTAATTGGAACATAAAACTTCAGACTAACCAAAGTGTACACATAGTAGCAACTTTAACCATGTGGATGAAATGGACAACACCAAAATCTGCAACACCATTACTAAAGCAAAAGACTATTGATCTCGCTTACTCTTTATAGTGAGCAATCGTGAAAACAGGCAAGAATGTCTCGTCTACCTAAATATATATAAGGTCCTTATGAGTCCAGATACGAATATCTATTGGGCAAGAACAAGAAATATTTTACTTTTTAATAAATGATTATGCTAAATGGAAAATCAACGTATTCGACTGTTTCTCCATTATCTCGCCTTCCTACATCCACCAACCCAACTCACCCTGCAGACCCAAAATAAACATGAAATGCAAAAGCAGATGCTAACAATAATCAACTTGAGGAGGAATACCCCTATTAGATAAAAATCATTCCAACAAAAGAAAGACAATCACACCCTACAATGAAGTTGATAGGCAGGGTACCTCATCATCTTCAGATAGACTACTCAAGACTGGAACATTCAAACTCCAAGACCATGTCTCCAAAGAACCTTCCATACACCATAGATCTCCAAATTCAGACACAGCTAACTTCTGCCACTGCATCTCTGCCTTATCAAGAAGCTCGGCCATAATTTCACGAGGCAAAGCGTCAGCAAGAGTTAAGGCAGCATTTGGAAAGCCTGTTCTGTAAACCGTTCTAATCCACTTCTCTGTGAAAAGATACCAAGAGTTATCTGAACCAAGAGCCACATGATAAGATGGTTTAACATCTTCTCCTCCATTATCACCAGTTTCAAAATTTTCCACTACTGTCTTTGATGCAAAGGCCTCATTGTCCCGCACCTGAAAAGAAGAAGAATTACACATTCCTACTACTGTACAGTAGGTAACCAAAGAGAGAATTTTTACTTTGATAATGAACTGCAGAACTATAATCACAAACAGCTTTAAGAGGGCTAGAAATTTGCATAGCAACTCCAACCATAAAAATCTTGTATGGAATATGTGAGAAATAAAGCGATAAATGTTATTGAATGGTGTATTCTTCAGTATTATACTGTGCCCTATTAGTAGGCACTACATTACAATCCTTTTCCACGTTGGACACTATATACTATCCTAAAAAACCCGCTGATGCATACAAGTCACATGGTCCGAGCATATTACAGATGTAACAAATACGAGAACTAGTGAGGAACTTGGTGAAAATATATACAAGCTGATCACACAACTTCACAAAATTTGTAACATCTCATGGGAGTATCTTTATAGACACAACAATACAATCCTTAAAATACTATTTCTATCCTATTCTAACAAAATGTTCTATAATAATGACCATTTGTTCCCTCTGAAGGAGAATGAATAAGGCATAAACCAAATGACTAGGAAGATATGAAAGAGAGGAACTCTTTCAACAACAAGATATTTAGCTCCGAAGAGTCTAAGATAAACTCCAACTAGTTTAGGATATGAATAATTGTTTGATTGATTGACCGATTGATCTTAGACAAAGAGTAAAGATTAGTGATAATATGATGGCAATATGTCCCCCCGCACTCAGGCCAGAATAGGAGAGCGTGGAAGAAAAATCAAAAGCTTTACAAACATAGGCAAACTGCAAAGGATTAAACAATATATCAAACATGTCACCTATTAACTTTTACAACAAAGAGCAAGAAGTGCATTAAGGCCATAAAAAAAGCTTTCTACTTATTGCAATTGCGCAAAGCACCTACTAACAGAACTTTCTACTGTATGCAAACAAGATGTTTGCAGATCAATTGCCGAAGACAGAGGCTAATTGCATCTGTGGAGGTCCACTAAAGTAGAAGTACGCATCAAGCAATGTGCTTGTTGATGACACAAAGGCTTCCATGATACCTAGTATTAAACCAAAAAAAGGGTCAAATGAAATGCTTACCATACTTCTAAGCTTTTCAGTATTCAACGTATCAACCTTCCCCAGATAAACAGCAGCAACTAAATGTTGTACCCCGTAACTGTCGGTGTACTGCAAAGACATGAACGGAAGGTTTCCATCTCCTAGCTCCTTTAACAAAGGTTTCAACGAGAACACTCTTTCCAGCTCCATTTTTCTTCGCAATTCAGTTCGAAGACGCTTTTCGGCCTGGAAAAGGTAGTCACAATGACCGCCAATAGAATGTTTTCATTATGCTATTAAAATTACTAGAGCTGGAAGAAATAGTGGTTGGAAATTACTTTTCAACAGGATGCCAATGACAAAAGACACTCAATGAATAAGAGCCTTTTTCAATTATCGTGCTTCCAGAAACTGAAACATACAGGCCAACGTAACTAGAAAGCCATCCTTTAGACAAAGAACAACAACATACCCAGTGTGAACCCACAAATATGGTCTAGGGAGGGTGGGGTGCACACAGACCTTACCCTACCTTTAGATCAAGAACCTTGAAAGAATATTTTTTTTAAAAAAAAATAAAATAATAGTTTATACTGGACAATAAGGTTGAAGTAATTTCACCATACAAAGAGGCACTCTACAGGCTTTTCAGGTCAATAAGTAAGCAATACAAGAAAGAATGTTCCTTTGCTGGGAAACAAGCTGTCTGATTTAAGGCAATAAAAGATCAAGAGTAACAGCAATGAAATTACTCTTAATTCTTTCTGAAGTTTAGCATTCTCCTGATATGCTGACGGCGTTAAGAGCTTCTGGCTCTTTCTATCAATTGCTTCCTCACTGATTTCTGAAGTAAGTGTCTCTATTTCCTTTTCTATTCTAGCAAGCTCCTCTTTTGCGGCAAGCATGACATTGCTTCCTACATAATTACCAAAACTCTGCTCAATTAACTTCCTTGCTTCTTCTAAAGTCCGTCCTGCTCGTGTGACTTTTATCTCATCCAACCCAGTTGATCTACGGGTAACTTTGGCCCCCTGAAGAATAAGAAGACATAATCATGACATCAAAAATAAAATGAGTTGGAGAAGACTCAGGTTGAAGTACGTACTGCTACGAGATTAAGCACCATTCCATACGAGGCGGTAAATTGTGAAACAAGAGGTTGAAGCCCGGAAAAAAGAACTTTGCAGCACTCCTCAGGCCCTTCGTAAGGAGTCTGAACAAGAACCACGTGACCCTTTTCATCAATACCTCTACGACCAGCACGACCAGCCATTTGGAATAATTCATTTGAGCTTAACTGGATTCGTCCACTATCGCCCCTTTTGCTGAGAGATGAGATGACAGCTGTTCTGGCAGGCATATTAATGCCAGCAGCAAGTGTTTCAGTAGCAAAGACAACCTTAACTAGACCTCGCTGAAATAACTCTTCAATGAATGATTTCCAAAGGGGGAGACAGCCAGCATGATGTGCAGCCACTCCGCGGCGGAGGCCTTTAACTGCAGACACACGAACAGCATCAGGGTATTGAATGCGGAACCTCTTGAGTGCCAATTCAACTTCACTCATTTCGCACTCATCCAGTAACCTGCAGTCCTCAAGATATTGGACGGCTGCATCACATCCTTTCCTGCTAAAGATGAACCAAACTGCTGGCAGCATATCCTTTGCCTTTAGATGCCACAATGTGTCTATAATTTGAGGTACCTAAAAATACGAATTTGTAACTAAATTTTTGAAGATAGTATATATCTATAAGTTACTTTTCACGAAATTTCTGTATATAAGTTAAATTGATATACATAGAGCTAGTGAAGTGTCTTAAGAGGAGACATATTAATATAGCGTGTGTCCAGGAGACCACGTGGGTAGGTACCAAGGCTCGGGATGTGTATGGGTTTAAGCTGTGGTACTCGGGTGGTTCTAGGGATATAAATGGTGTGGGTATCTTGGTAGACGAGGATCTGAGGGAGTATGTGGTTGAGGTTAGGAGGGTTAATGATAGGATGATGTTTATCAAACTCGTGGTTGGTAGACATGTGGTGAACGTAGTTAGTGCTTATGCGCCCCAAGTAGGCTTAGATGAGAAAGTCAAAAGGCTCTTTTGGGAGGATCTGGATGAGGTTGTGCAAGGCATACCGGAGACAGAAAAAATTTTCATTAGGGGTGACTTTAATGGGCATATCGGGGCAACTACTAGCGAGTTTGAAGGTGTTCATGGAGGCTTTGGTTTTGTGGAGAGGAATGGAAGTGGAAAGTCTCTCTTGGATTTTGCCAAAGCCTTTGAGTTAGTGATTGCTAACTCGTGTTTCCCAAAGAGGGAAAATCACTTGATTACCTTCCGTAGTATGGTAGCTAAGACTCAGATAGATTACCTACTTCTACAAAAGGGCGATAGAAGCTTATGTAAGAATTGCAAGGTTGTTCCGAGTGAAAATGTTTCCACACAACATAGGCTTTTAGTGATATAGTGATAGATGTGGAGATCAAGAGAGAAAAGAAGAAGAAGGTTATGTATGCCCAACCTAGGATTAGATGGGGAGGCCTTACTCTTGCCCTTTCTTGCGAGATGGAAGAAAGGTTGAGAAACTTAGAAGCGTGGAGTAGTGAAGGTACTGTGAACAGCATGTGGGACATGACTGCTGGTTACATAAGAAAGGTAGCTACTGAGGTACTAGGGGTTTCGAAAGGGATCTTTGGTGGACGTCAGGGCGATTGGTGGTGGAATGATAAAGTCCAGGGTAAAGTGAAAGATAAGAAGGTCGCTTACACAGAGTGGTTAGAGTGTAGGGATGAGGATGAAAAGCAAAAGCTTAAGGTAATCTATAAGACGGCGAAGTCAGAAGCGAAGATGGCGGTGACAAATGCTAAGTCAGCAGCGTTTGAGCGCCTTTATGAGGAGTTAAGTGATAAAGGCGGGGACAAGAGATTGTATAGACTCGCTAAAGTAAGAGAAACGAAAGCTCACAACTTGGACCAAGTGAAGTGCATCAAGGATGAGGAGGGCGAGGTGCTGGTGGATGACACTTCCATTAAATTAAGGTGACAAGCTTACTTTTATAAACTCTTAAATGAAAAATGATATAGAGATATTGAGCTGGGTAATTTGGCACACTCCGAAAACCATAGTGATTTTGGGTATTGCAGGCGGTTTAGAGTTGAGGAGGTAAGACGGGCTATTAGTAGGATGAAGAGGGGGAGCGCGATAGGGCCCAATGAGATTCCGGTAGACTTTTGGAAGAACATGGTCAAGGATGGCATTGAGCAGTTGACTAGACTGTTCAATGCTATTATGAAGACTGCCAAGATGCCTGATGAATGGAGGAGTATAATGGCTCCATTGTACAAGAATAAGGGAGATATTCAGAACTGTAACAATTACAAGGGTATCAAGTTGTTAAGCCACACTATGAAGGTCTGGGAGAGAATAGTGGAGATGAGGGTGCGAAGAGTAGTATCTA
>JAOTQJ010000091.1:1920688-1932773 GCA_025642045.1 Solanum sejunctum | reverse complement strand
AATTTATCAGCATTCCTATTTGACTGGTGTTTCAATGGAAATGAAAAGATAAAGCAAAAAACTCCATCCCCTCAGCCCCTGCCCGCATCCACTCCATACAAAAAAAAATTAAAAATTTATTTTTAAGAAAATTCAAATTTTAAAATTTTTAATTTTTTATTTCACTCCGCCCTTCACCCCACTCTCCTCCCCCAACCGTCCACCCCTACCCCTACTCCTTCAAAAAAATTTAAATATTTATTTTTAAAAAGTATTT
Organism: Solanum sejunctum; assembly: GCA_025642045.1. NCBI lineage: Eukaryota > Viridiplantae > Streptophyta > Magnoliopsida > Solanales > Solanaceae > Solanum > Solanum sejunctum. The sequence continues at coordinate 1,932,517 of JAOTQJ010000091.1, read as the reverse complement.
CAAATTATGAAAATATTTTCATGTAAGAAATTATTTTTTCTAAAGATGTTTTGTATTATCTAGCTAAGAATAAATATTTTTTTTTAAAAAAATATTTTCATTCATTAACCAAACAATAAAAAATATTTTTCACTTATCAACCAAATACAAGAAAGTAAATTAGAAATCAACTCATTATTCAAAAAAATATTTTTCGAAAAAACATGTTCCATGAAAATATTTTCCTCCCTGAGTATGCCACATCAGAAAGAAAAAAAGGTCCACCTATATTAGTTTTATTAAAAAAATCCATATGTATTATTTTTACCAACCAAATTTGTCTTGATTAAAGAAAGAGAAAGAAATAATAATTCTTTTTATTTTATTTTTTGTTGAAGAAATATATATGTGTATGCCACATCAGTCAAAAAATTAAAGTATTGCGCGTGAACAATACACCAAATGAAAAGGGTGTAATTATGCTCAGTTTGTCAAGTTACAGAATGTTTTTAAATCCGTCAATAATTTAAGAACAAAATTAATAATTCATATTAAGTTTGAAGACATTTCTAATATTTCTCTCTTTAAAAAAATATAAAAATAGTAAAAGATCCAACATGTAAAATATGAGACCATTATAAATTTACTAATCTTATCTTACTTTGTATCAAAAATCTTTTTGGGTCAAGGGATTACTTGCCTTGCCCAACTTGTTATTCTAACTTTTGCATGCATATATGATTTGTTGTGGGGCTCCAAAATTTTGATGTGAATATCAAAGTGCAGCACATGGAAAATAGCTGGAGGCTTCTCCTTTTTTGGCCTTATGATGACCATTGACTTCAAACATTGATGTACAATTATTAATTATTTTGGTATGCCCAACCAAAAATGAAAAAAAGAAATCGTGCCAAAGATGATGTCCTAATTGGTGTGGACTTGACTTAGTTTTGAACACAAAGAATCACCCATTCATTAGTTTGGTTGGTTTTCTAAATGTTTACTTACCCTATAAGTATACAAGAGTAGGCAAAAGAAAATTGTCATACATATTTTCTCTTTTTTCAATTTATGGTAATGGTATATTTAGATGACGCGCGATATAAATCATGATGTAAAGTCTTGTTTAGATATGTAATTCAAATTTCTTTAGTTTTTTTTTCATACATATGAAACTACAAAAGTTTTGAAAACTATTAAAACGTCTCCAATTTTTATATTAAATGAGCAAATTATAATTCATAAATAAGATATCAAAATATTCTAACACGTCACATTATATCAATTACATATATCCATAATTCTTTTATAGATAAATGTTTGTGATTATAATCTCTCTCTCTCTATATATATATTATCAAATGGTATCAAAAATACATCCAAGTTATTCTTTTTTAAATTTTATATTTAAATTATTACTCATTACTTTGAAAAATAACATTTCTCTTTTACTACACTTTCTTGATTATGATTGTACTACACTTTACAACAAACATTACCCCAATGCCTCAAAGGCTCCCCCACCCATTGCGGGGTAAGGGGGGCGAATGTACGCAGTCTGACCCCTATGTTTAAAAACATAGCGTGACTGTTTTCAGATGCCCCATGATGAACGTCGAAAGTTGCATTGACTAACTGCTACTTCACAATTGAAAGAAGCTCAGACAGTTTAAAAAGTCATTTTGCTTTATTCCATCATACCCCAAAGCCAAAAAATAGTGAATTTTTGGCTTCATCCGAGATTGATTGAAAAATAATATTGACTACACTTTATAGGTGTCAAAAGAATCTGAAAAATCAACCTAACCAAACAATATCGAATCGATTTTTATCATTTTTTAATAAAATTATGAACTTTTATTTAAGTCTATAACCGTTCCAAATAATTAAAATAATCTTTTAATTTATAAAAAAATAAAATAAAATTCAAAACGAACTGAATAACTTTACATATATATAAATTTCTTTCTTTTTTTTCTTTGCGGGGGGAGGGGGAAGAGATAGTGATACTTTATCCTTTAATTTTTAACTCATCCTGCTAAGCATATATAGGTCTAATTTCTCTTGGATAAAAAGATAAGTGATCTTTTAATATAAATTACTATATGTTTTTATATGTCTATGTATTTTTTTTCTTCCAACTTGGTGTGTATGAATTCAAGAAAGAGTCCATTATTTTAGTAACATGATTTTGTAATTTCAAAAACATAGATTTACGAGAGCCTGTTCATTGTGGTTTAAAAGTCTGACAATAAATGAAAATGAGTTATCATTAGATAATTGAGTTTTTTAAAAAATTTTAATTAAAGGTATGAGGCCAAGCCCTTATGAATTAAAAAAAAAAATTGTTCAGAGTGTCGACTTTAAAAATAAATCTTATAAAATTTGAAGTTAAATTTATTCGAATCATAATACAGATATCGAACATCGAAAGAAACTGAAAATAGGATTAAACCAAGGGCTGCATATCGGATCGGTTAGATTCAGTTTTGAAGTTTATTGATTTGACTTATTAGTTATTAATTTATAGATATACTAAATCGTTATAGAACCATTAAGATATAGACGTATCGGCTATTCGTTTATCTGTTATTGATCGTTATCGATTTAACCGTTAAGATTAAATAAAAAATTTTCTTTATTAAAAATTACTTAGATATAATATAAGATGACAAATTAAATGAACCATACGTATGAGTTAACAAATTACATTTTACTCAAAATCAAACACTACATTATAGAATAATTGTGAATTTAAGACAGTAAAAAAATAAAAATATGAAACTATCAAGGACTTTATGTATCAAATAGTACAAATATAATTATTTAATTTATTATCAGATTATCTATTAAACTATTAAGAAAATCTCTAAATTCATTAAGAACTGATAATTTAATAACAAAAAATATTTAAAATATTATCAAAATTATTAAATTAATAATTCATTATCAATATTAATAACTTTTGTCAATTTGAATAGGCGATTTAGATTCAATTTTGACGGAGAAAACAGTGAAAGCATTGATGCCCTCATGTGAAAGCTTAATGACTTTGGCAATTGTGTATTACTTACTTTATTTATTTTCCTTTTATATTGTTTTAGTAATTTTCAACTAAATAAATTCCCAACTTGATGTCTCCTCACATGCTTTGTATAATTTCAAAAATTAAATTATTGGGCATATACTATATATTTGCAGGTATGAGATTCGAATAATATAATATAATTGGCATTTATTATGCAATTTGCACTTTGAAAATTATACTTCTGATTGTTGGAATGTGAGGTGACCAATAAATATATAGTGTTGATTTGTCTGTAAGGAAGGAAATAAAAATCAGTCCTCTGTCTAGTGCTAATTATAAAATTGACAGTACAATCCACAAAATATTTCATATTTATGTTGGATTCGAATATAAGTACAGTTACTTTTATAATAAAAACTCATAATTTGTATATCGTAAAATATAAACATACGTTTTAAAGGATATGTGATATTTACTTATTTAATTTTATGATAACTTAAGTATTTACTTGTGCATATTTAATGTTGATGAACATAGATGTCAGCGGATAAAAAAATACGTATACATGTATATTAAAGCTCTCTTTCAAATTTTAATATTGAATTGATTGTATTTTCTATATTACAAATTCAAAAAGTTTAGATTTAATGTTTATTAAAATTATTATTGTCACATATATAAAAATCCCATCAATGAATTATAAGAGTTATTTGGCATATATTTCGTCCATTTTTACTTGTCTATTATAATATTTTGAAATATGTAATAATACTTGTTCGATTTATGAAATTAAGAAATAATTTTACACTTAGTTTCTAATTTACCTTTATCATTAGTTATAACTATTTTTTAATTATAATTTTTAAGACATTGTATTTATTATATTCAAAGATGATTTGATAAAATTATCCTTATCATATACTAATTTTTAATCCATGTGTCGAATAGATAAGGGACAAATAAAGATGGACGAAAGAATATTATTCAAAATGTACTTGCAGAGGCAACAATCATAGAGATGTGGGGGATTCAATTTTATACTGATTGTACCTAATTTTAATATTTTCAAGAATTAACTTACACAAATCTCATACTTTTTAAAGTTAATTCCAACTAATATTAATTTTTTTAAAAATTATCAAAAATTCCTTTTTTTATACAAAAATCAAGACCAGTGATATATATCCAAAAGGTAGGAGCATTAAGGGATTTTAACTATGATACATAGAAAAATATGAATTGTAATTTGTATCAATAAGTGTTGCAATTTTATACCATTTACGAAATTTTTGTAATTTTTTAAAAGAGTCGGGATTATATGAAATTATGTAAACATAAGTTGTATATTTCTATAATTTTGTAATAAAATATATGTTTCACTTAACCTAAGAAACTTAACACTAAAACAAAAGAAATGTTTTCAATAATAATAATTTTTTATATATTATCACAAAAATATTTAGGGATAACTAAATTATTGTCAAAAAAACATATTGTCAAATCATCCCTGTGCCCTTTAGTTAGTCACCAGGAACCATTTTACAAAGGCTGGCAAATTTGTTCAGTAAAATTAGTACAAACACACATGTGACAGCTGGCACGTCATTATACACACCCAAACCACTTTTTTTTTTTTAAAAAATTCTAATTAATTGAACAACCCTAAGCAAACTTTAATTTACTCCAATAATAAATAAAATTCTTGAAAAAGAAAAATAGATTAACCATATATACTCAACAATAACCATGTAAGAAAAAAAAATATAATGATCCTTCGAGACTCGATCATATTCTCGTAACATCTTGATCATTGATTTGAAATAATTTCTTAGATACTTTGTCTGGCAGATTCAGTCTGGTTGCGAATGCGGCTGGGGAAGCCATTTGGACGCCAGGGTTTTGGCTACTTAGCCCGGAGACAGCCAATGCTTGCACCTTAGAGTCAGTATTATAAAGAAAATGAATCATACCTTTAGGAAATACAAAGCAATCTCCAACTCTTAAATTTTGGGTAAACATGTGATTTGATGTGTTGATAAATCCAACTAAAAGTGAACCTTTTAGTAAAATAGCCACTTCTGAAGCTCTAGGGTGGGAATGAGGGGGCACAAGGTTGTTGGGACCAATGTCTATTCTTGCCATTGTGAGTCCTTGAGTGTTCATACCTGAGGGAGTAACAAAATTAGCTCATGATTATATGATTTGATGTTTAATTTGTTTAAGTTTTGGGTAGGCTATGAATATATGATTCGTTTAGTTCATTTAAGAACACATTCAAGTATTAACTTTCTATTTTGACTTGTTAAATTCAGTCTGTCTAGAAATTGGACTGATATATAATTCAAGTTAATCCATGGGCATCTTTATCAAAATATTTCGGATGATTACGATTTTGAACTATTTCACCTATCTAGTTTACAAAATATATACCAAGTGTATAGATCGTGAATATGATGATTACAGATTTGAATTATTCGACCATCTAGTTTACACAATATGTACAAAGTGTATATGCTGTATATACTTAATACTAAATATACATAAGCTATACATATAATATACATACATACACATAAAACATCCTGAACTTTTTCAATATGTGTGTGTATGTATACTGATATATTCAACCCTTTCTAGGACAACCCTCTTCTATAACAGGATTTCACTATAATGGTCACGTCTATTTTGTAGTCATTTTTCATGTGATACAATATTATACGTTCCTTATAACAATATTTCATTATAACAATCAAAAATTGTATAGACAAACGATATTATTATAGAAAGGTCTATTCGTAAATAAAACCATATTATAGGGCGAGGGAGGGGGAAAACAAACAAAGAAATCAAATTTTGGTAAGAGTTGGATGGATTGGATATTTTGATTCATTGTTTATCTCATTCTGACCAAACCTAGAGCGACTTTTCTGGATCACGCATATATTAACTTAGTTGATTCTGACCCGTTCAAGTTCCATCCAATCCGCTCATTTAACACTCCACATACCTGGCAAATTGAAAATTGTAGCAAGTGTCACATTGAACCCAAGTACCGTGCCAATTTTACCAGGCTTGGACAATGCTGATGTAGCAAAATGGGAAGTGTCTACATTATCAGGATTGATACATGGCACACCATTGCAATAGAAATTTTCTCTTGTCCCTTTTTTGGTATCAGCCACACAATAATCTTGGAGCGGATCCGGGTCGGATCCAACTAAGCCCAATACCACAAGAAGTACACTCATACTAAATACTATAGTGCTAGTTCCCATATTTTTTAAAAATCTACACATAGAGATAACTAATTAGTGACACATATATATAAGTTTTTGTTTGGTAAGAAAATGTATTATCATGTTGTCCACTTGAACTAGAGATTGAGTAGCTTAAGAGCATTTAGTAGAGGAAATAACAAGGCAAACATGTTGATAATGATAGAATTAGAAAGTTGAGGGACCACAAATGTAAAGTGCAAGGTTTTATATAATGTAGGTTGGGTGATTTTTCATAATTTGATTGGTATTTTAGCATACATTATATTTTCTTTTTGAGGGCCCTGATGTTTACCATGAAGCTAATTCACTTCTTTAACTTTATTTGGGCCATGATATAAATGAGAACTTTAGATCTTGCTTCTAAGGTAATATTGGCCCATCTTTAATGCTCCCTTCGCTACAGAATAAGTGTCATCTAATACTTTTTAGGTAATACTTCGTAAAATTATTAAAACGCTCTTACACTTTATCGTGCGCATAATGTATCTTCTAAAGTGTGATGAAAAATCTGAGATCGGATTTGCCATCAGTACGAAAAACTGAGTCGAAAAATGATCTTTGACTCGACTTTATCGTGAAAAAACGCAAATTAATTTTTTCAAAGAATGCTTAAAACAATGGAGTTTTCGCGCCCCTTCCGCGACGCGGAGTGAATGCGGAACCACACTTGATTTATTTAAAAAATTTGACGAAAACTGAGAAAAATGCGAAAAAGTGTAATATTACACTAGTGCGCGTCGCGCACTAGTGCAGGAGGAACCCAAACATTTTCTTTTAATTTGGGAAGGACAATTTCATAATTTCCGACATATTTGTATATCCCTAGGTCAGTTTTAAGACGTTTTTCGTACGAAAGGGTTTAGACCCATTATTTTCAAAGTTTTCTTACGCTAAGTTAGAGAGAAGAAGAGGAGAGTCAAGCAAGAGGTTCAAAAATCTTCCAAGTTCTTCAAAGGATTTTCGTTCCCAGGTATGTAAAGGCTACCCAAAATCATGAAATTAATCTTCCATGTGCCAATGTAGAGTTAGGAGGACAAATTCATGATTTTAAATCTTGATTTATGAGTTCGTGGAAGTCTTGAATGACTACTTTAAATTTCTTGAGCAGTTGCTTTAAATTCTTGTACAATATATTGAATTCTTATTTTAAATCTTTAAACTATAATTTTATTTCATGAACTGATGATCAACATGTTTAAAGTTTACTGTATATTTATTTCATTGTGTGATTATGGCTTAACCTTTAGAATTCCTCTCTATAAAGACTTGAATAATGAACTTAGGAGAATGTCTAGAGCCTTGAATGTCTGGAAGTGACGCTTGACTGAGTCTGAGTCCTGAGTCCTGAGGTGAGTGTTTTTGGGACTGTAACAGTTGAAATTATGGGGGATAAAGTTAAATGGGAATAATTCTCTTAGACTAGATAGATAATCTTGCTGTAGAGGTTGTGTGATAAGAGTCCTTGATGGATGGATGGATTTATGAGCATGTTGAGTCCTGGGAGGAGTATTAGCACCGAAATAAGTAAAAGTGAGTCGTACTCGAACCCATTAACTATGTGGCCAACGTAGGAGAGGATTGGACCGTAAAAGCAGATGTTTCCTTTGTCTTGAAAAGGGACTTGACAGACTATTAGATCCATTGACAGACTCGTCCTGTACCCCAACAAGGTATTAGATGGATGTGGTAACGATACCTCTTTGTTGTATCATTACCAGCTCATAGGTAGTAGTTGTCAGTTATAGAAACTCCCGGATAGGTTTTATGATCATAGAACTCCGATGTGAGGTGAATGTTTGATGCTTGATAGCTAGTGTGGTGATAGAGTCTTGTCTCTTATATTCGAGGTGAGGCTGAGTAATGGACTAGTGATGATTAAAGTATTTCCTTTTCCTTTAGCCCGTTTTACATACAATACATTCCACGTACTAATGCTCCTCTGGTACTGCATTATTTTATAATGTAGATTCAGTAGATCGAGGAATTCAGCAGCCTGATCGTTGAGGTTCAGAGCTCCTCATTCCTGACAGTGGTGAGTCCTCCCCAAGATTTGGAGGATATTTATTTTTATGATTTGACAATCTTTTACTTAATATTTGGTAATCATGGCCTGTCATGGTACCGTTTTAGACTATAGTATAGAGGCTTCATAGACGTAGATGTTGATGTCGAGGGTTCTTTTCCCTCATACTTCCTTTCTTTATATTAATATATTTTGTTATCTATTCTATTTTCATATGATAGACTGGTATCGATAGTCTAAGCCCATAGATAAGATAGTATTTATTATCATTATATTGTTTCTTTCCGTTGATGACTGAATTGAACGATAGCAATAAGACTAGGTGGTCCGCTTGGGGACTAGCAATAGTCTTCGAGTGTCAGTCACGTCTAGGGTACCCTCCGGAGCGTTACATTTTATTCTGGAATAAATATAATCTTAAAACTTCAAGATAAAATTTTAAAATATTTTTCTAACTATGGCACTTATTTTGAAATAGAGGGAATAATATTTTGGAACTTTTTTACATGATATAGTCGTCACTATAAAATAACAAGCACCAACAATAATATATCAATGTAATTCTACAAGTGCAATTTCGGGAGGATAAAGAGTACACAAAACTTACCCTTGTAAAAATAGAAAGGTTGTATCTAATAGACCCTCGACTTAGATAAAGTATTTCAAAGCAGTTTGAAAAAGTGCATATAAAAATGAAAACAATCACAACAACGAATACAAAATGGACACTAGTACACAACATACAAAAGAAAAAACAATGACAACAATGAAATATGATAACTGAAACACACATAAAAAAAAAAAGACAGAAAGACAAATGATATATATATATATCGTAATTTGGTACACAAAATATTATGTGTTAGCTGGCTCTGGGGAAGGGTGGCACTCCAAGACGTGTAACATAAACAACTTACCCTAATATCAACATTACTAATTTCTTCCGCAGTTCAAACCGATAAACTTAAAGGTTATATTGAAACAATTTTATCATTGCTCTAGAAATAAATATTTAATTAATTAGCGATTGTAATTTTTTCCAAATGACCAAATGCTTAATTCCCCCTAATTTTTAAAAGAAGAAGTTGGACCAGACTTGGCTGGACTATGATGTGATTTTTTTTCATACAATTCTATGGTGAAAAATGAAAATGCTATCTGCTGGTTTTCATTAAAAAAAAATCGTGCAAATTACACTTGTGCTTAAAGATTATTAAATTAAGTGAATTACTATTTCTTATGTGACATGGCCATTCAACAAAGTTCACAAAAACAATAATTTTTATCTTTGGTTTTTATAAATTTTAAGTAGTTAATATGCAACATATAATCAATGTATGATTTGTATATAATCAATATGTACAATTATATACATTTATAATTTGACTGTTATACATAGAATATATATCAGGGACGAGTACAATATGTTAGGAATAGAAATGTTTTAGTAGATTGGCTAAAATTGGATAAGATATTAAAAGGGAAAACCATGCTTATATTCCCAAAGGGAAAGTATTTACCCTTATATGTCCTATTACTTCATACCTCTTTTTTTTAAAAAAAAAATTAAAATAGCATAGAATCACTTTAAAATTCGCGCGTTGATATTATGCTGACATCATCACTCACCTTATATGATACCGATAAGGTATCATATACAGAGGGTTTATCACAGAGCTACCAATAAGGTATTAATATACCAATGGAATATCACATAGGATTAAACTCAGTCTCATATGACATTGATTTGGTACCAATTATCTAAAAAACTTGAAATGATTACTAGGATCTAAGAAAAAGAATTATTTGTATTTTAGGAAAATAACACTTGTAATTCGAAAAGAGAAACAATTTAAAAACGGTCATCTCTTACTTTCATACTCCCTATTTTTTTACCTATCCATGCGCGTTTAGTGTCATGAGATTTTATATATACTCTGATTATTTGAAAGTTAGGTCTGAAGTGTATATATACATATATATATATATAGAGAATCAATAGCAATATACTAAATACCTATTATCTATAGTTGTAATTTTTTTTAAAAAAATTAGGGCCACATATCGACCGATTTAGTTATGAATATTATCGATTTTACTTATTGATTATCGGCTCTGTCACGACTCAAGCCTAGGGTCTAGACGTGACATGGCGAATGGAAATCGAAGGGATCCCCAAACAAGCCTCTGCGTAGCACATCATTGATTTTACGGAAGCAATACAAGATAAATAAGCACATAGCACATAATTTCTAAGGGAAACAAGGTTTTGGACTCACGCTATGGGGATGTGATAGGGAAGAGGATAAATATGAATCACATAGCAAATAAGTCTAAGGGGCGGGTAAGTATGTTTCACGCTATGGGGGCATTTAGGGACTTGGGACTTCCAACTTATCAACATAGAAAAAATTCACCACAAAAGGGATAAGGGACTAAAGGTAAACTCCAACAATACATAGATATAACAAGAGTCGAGTTCATAACATACAACCCATGTATCCAACAACACCTCTAACTACGAATGGGGTGGGAGCCAAGACATCTCCCAGGCTCACCCTCAAAAGTAGTATCCAAAAATAGAATAATCCAAATAAAAGCATGAAAGTAAACAAATGTTGTCTCCAAAGTGGAGGACTCACCAATAGCAATCATTGAACAACCATCTTGCCAAGAAGAGAAGGATAAATAAGAGCTCTAATCCATACATGGTGAGATCATGTAGGCAAAAAGTATGTGTTAGTACTTAGAATGTACTAAGTATGCGAGGTGCAATGCAACAAGGAACATAAGACATAATAACCAAGATGCATAATCATAATCAATAGATATAAACTCAATATAACATGTATGATCAATGTTCGTGTTAAAACATTCATGTAAACCATCAATTTGCATAACATAAAGTACATATATGGGAAAAACTCTTAACCGGCATATAAGACCAAGTGAGCTATTACTTGGAATCCCGATGAAATTCCTTCATCGGTAAAGAGGTAGTCTACTTGCCAAAGATAAACCATACTTCACCTTATGGGAACCATACCCATTTAGTATGAAGTAACCTTTCTTACAGGAACAACACCCATTTTGAATAGGATTTTCATATATATCATATCATATCATATCATATCATGTCTTCTCCTTACGGGAACAACACCCATTTTGGAGGCATCTTTCCATATGGAAACAACACCCATTCCGGAAAGGAACCTATGCTATGCATATAGTTCAAGGAAAGAGAGAGAGAGAGAGCCCTTGGGGATAGTTCTAACGCCCCCAATCCCTTAGTGCTAAGTCATCATCCCACAAGAATACATATACGTATATATATACACATGCTTTCAAAAGAGGCAATAGTCATTTTTGCAAATCATTTCAATGCATTCATAGTCTTACAAACCAAACACTTGTTCATAAGAACTCATACTTAGGCTCAAATGCCAAAATCATAATTCATAGTCATAATACTCATGCATAGGAATAGCCTATTCATATACAAGATGGTGCAAGCACCCAAA
>JAOTQJ010000091.1:1897739-1920588 GCA_025642045.1 Solanum sejunctum | reverse complement strand
TTTTCTAATAGAATAATTCATGGAGTCCAAACTAACCATCCCTTGCACAATTACTTTGTCATCTATTATAAACAACACAAGAAGCCAACCAAAAATAGCCAAGCTCTTGATACCACTTTGTTGGGTAAGCAACGACGAAACACAATCGGAATAGCAATAAAATCTTTTTCCCCAGTAAATAAGATGAATGAAAAAAGCACAATGAACTCCAAATTTTCAGCAGCAACAAATCAGTAAAAAAATGAAAATAAAGTAGAGAACATATAATTTACGTGAAAACCCCAAATTGAAGAGAAAACCACAGTACCATTCAACAACGGTATGAAAACTTTCACTAATCACCAAGAACCAAGTGGGTACAACAAGTTCTCCTTTCTAGTAAATACTAGAGGCAAATACAATCATCAAGGAACATCCTTGGCAAAGCAACAATCAACAATTTAAGCAAAATGGAGTGAAGAATCCTAAAAAAATGCAGGTCTAAAAATACAACAAGAGAACCACCTTTCGGACATCAAAACAAAAAATTGATTCTTGGGGTTGAAGAGGAGAGTGTCACGAACAACACACTCAAATTTGAGGACGATCAGATTCCGTTTGGCCTTCGATTAGGAAGAAAAATCAGCCTGCCTGCATAATGTTGAAAATGAGATTTTCTGTTCTTTCTTTTCTGCTGCAACTATTTTCTGACTGCTGCTAATCAAATTTTTCTACAGCTTCTCATCTTATTTTCTTTTCTTTTATATTTCACACTATTAAATGAAATGGGCCAAGAAAATAACCATACATTTTGGTCTTAAAGTAGTTCAATTAAAGAGCCCAAATTAATTGGGCAGTCCCTCTATGTAGGAGGGATATTTTCTAACAACATAGTACTCCATTAGGTAATTTTTTCTAGACAATAAAATATGTAACTCATATTTGGTAATTAGATTGTTTTTCTTCATAATTATACAAAAATTAGGTTTCATTTCATTTAAAACACTTTCTTGCATTTTTACTATCCAATTAAAATCATAAAAAAATAACTAGTATGTGTGTGATCAATTATGTATATGTGTATGTTTTTAAAATAGAAATTAGATGTATGTGTGATCAATTGTTTTCAAAGTAGAAAGTGGGTTTATGAGTGATGTATATGTTTCCAAAATGATATAATACATAAATATGTTCTTTAATTTAGCCTCAATTGATATCTATGCCCTCCAATTTTAGGTGTGCACAAGTAGCTAAGCAATTAAACTTATATTAAATTGAATAAATAAATACATACATCCTACATGGTATGCAACATGACAATTTAAGTGGCTTCTATGTATATTATGCTACATATGGCATGTGTGTCTACTTATTCAATTTTGTACAAGTTTAAATGCCTTGCTACTTGTTCACACATGAAATTGTAGGGTGTAAATGCAAGCTAAAACCAGGTTAAAAGACATCTTTATATAGTATGCCATCTTGAAGTTAGATATTGTATGTGTATGTATGTGAAGACATCAAATATATGCATGACTAACTATCGGAGTGTTTGAATTAGCTTATTTTTAAGTGCTTTTGACTTCTAAATATTTTTTCAATTTTGAAGGTAGTTGAAAAATTATTTTTAAGCAATCAACTTTAGACAAAAAAATAAAAAATAAAATAAGCCAAATATAAAAAGTAGGATATCTCCTACTTACGACTTTTATCTTTTGACTTATAAGTTACTTTTAATAATATTAATCAAAGGGATACTAATTTCAATGTATGTATTTTCAAATTATATATATACATCAGTAGTCAACTATATAAGAATTAATTGTGTATGAAAGTGTGTAAAGTATGTGTGAAGATGATGATATTCAATGAAGCAATATTGATATTCTAATGGGCCAGCTGATTCGACATAGCGACCCCAAATAGGCCATGAGCAGTATCCACACTACCCCTTCAGTAGGAGAATCAACACCATATCAAAACTAAGACAACTAGCATAAATGAAGCATTTAAAGTTACGTAAGTAAGTTTAGATATAAGTCAAATTGAATACCCATAAACTCAAACAAAAAATTACTTAATATAGAACTAACTTCTCAAAAATTAAAAATTATTGTACCAAAATTCTATCTAAGCATCTAGAATAAGAGGATGCAACTCAAAAAAATAAATAAATAAAGTATCTGAGCTCGAAAGCAAACGGACTAAGAAAAGAAATGTATCCATGATAGACTGAGTAAGTTGGCTCACCCTCAAACTCGATAGATCACTGATCTCCTATCCAAGGTCTGTTGACAGTCGCCTGAAGATGCCCTATACTCAATAACAACAAAAAAGTGAATGCAGTATTAGTATATATAATAGTGCATATAATAACATTATACTGATAGAATCACACAGTTATTCTAATAAGCAAAATATATAACAAAGTAACTATGTCATAGTAAATCATACATATACAAAAAGAGCAATAAATTCATAATGAATGCTCAATATATCAATTTCATAATTATCATTCTTAATGTAACAATTAATAATTGTTCTCTCATGGGACTTACACTCAAAGAAATTGTGTGTTGAAACGTGACACTTGATTCAATAATGTGTTAGGACTAAGAGAAATCTTTGATAATCATTAAGGCATAGAAGAGTCAAGCTCAAGCATAAGTACATCATAATATCAAACAACACCAGTAACTTGGAATGGAGCGAGGGCTAAGATACTTTTCAGGCTCACCCTCATAGTAACACGTGTTCAACATAGTGAAGTCTCAAAATAGCAAGAGTAATGTAGATACTGTCCTCGGACTTGAGGACTCACCAATGCATATATCCGACGTACTGAACTAGACACAAAGAGGATGATCAAAAGGTGATCCGATCCCTACATGGTAATATGATATAAGCATAGAGTATGCGTTAGTACATTTGAATGTACTAAGTATATGGGATGCAATACAATAAGACTCATATGCCATAATAACAAGTTGCTTAATCATAATCAAGGAACATAAACTCAATATGGAATATATACTCGAACCTTACACAAACATGCATAAAATGGGCCAAATAGCCATCCACTCACCTTATGATATGACCTTTTCGGAGAGTGTTACCAATACACCTACTTTACAACATAGTCTCTTTGATAGGTAGTATAAGATGTCCTCTACTTTATGATATAATCTTTTAGATAGGAGCCATAATTTAGTGTACCTTATGTCATGGTCTTTTTGGTAGGTAATGTAAGATGCCCTTACCTTATAATATAATTTTTTTGATAGGGACCATAATTTAGTATATCTTAGGCATGACCTTTTCGGTAGGTATTACAAGATTTCCTTACCTTACAATATAATCTTTTCAGCAGGTGCCACTACCTTACGACATGACTTTTTCGGTAGGCATTACAAGATGTCCTTACCTTACGATATAATCTGGATTATGAGACGAATTTCATGATACCCAATTTGGTATTTTATTATAATGTTGGTGGATTGCTTTTGAATTAATTTACTTATTTTGTTATACTCTTGAGTTGCATGATCAACATGGTAGTGTGTTGCGTAATCTAGGTAGAATAGGTGGAGGAGAAATCCTTAGAGATCAACATAATAATATATTATTTGCATTTACCGTTCCATTAGGATTTGTCACAAATAATCAGGCTGAAGTGCAGACTGCATGTTATGGTTTGCAATGGTGTTCTCAACATGGTTATGGTTGTATTATTTTAGAAGTTGATTCTCAACTCCTTTATAAATGGATCGGTTTTAAACATGATTCTCAACTCCTTTATTTTAGAAGTTGATTCTCAACATGATTCTAGGCGCGACGCGGATCAGGCACACCTCATATTTTACACTACTGCGTGCCCCAGGTGCGTTGCGACCTGGGTGCGCAGGCTCTCTGAAAATTGGTTATTTAGTGAAAATTATATTTGACTATGGGTCTTCTAAAATTCAGGTTACCCATTTCCCACTCAATTTTGCCCCCTAATTGAGAATATGAAGTTAGATTTTTGATATCATACACGAATTTTGAGATATATGAAAATTATAATTATGAGCATTTTGAAGCACATTTTTGGGGCATTTCATCATTATTCTCCATTCACATACATGTAGAAAGTACTATTAAGTAACTAACAAGCATATATCACACAAATGAAAATATCAAACCATCATCTATCTCGAAATAAGCCTTGAAGCTCTATAGAACTGGAGCTTTCTCTTTTTTCAAAATTTGATCTAGTTTTTGGTCTATAAATAATTTTTAAAAAATATAATAATCAATACACAATAGACTAAATTACTTAGATTATATCAAAATCCTAATCCTTGACCATTTTTATGATCATCTCGTCAACTGAGACTTTTTCTACAATTAGTTGCAAGTCAAAATCATCTCTTATAACTCCTTGATTTTAAGGTTTAGGAATTGATTTATGAGTTAGAAGAATGATTAATTGATTAACTCACCTTTGTTGATGAAATAGGTAAAAAAAATTGAAGAAAAAAACTACTCTAAATTGCTTCTAGTCTCTCAAGGATGAAATGGGAGAAATAAAAATAGATTTAAACCTTTTCAAACTTAAAATTTGTGACTGTTCCACTATAATGATCACTTGTTGCCATAACAGTACCATCATGGTGGGATCCATTCCATTATGACGGGTTGCATGAAGACAAAAACTTTATAATTCGCATTCCAAGTCCTCATTTTACAATACCCTCCTAAACCATGACATTAAGAACTATCCCCTTTGTACCAAGATTAATTTTGAAAGTTTTACTCGTTCGAATTTAATTTTATAAAGTCGTACAATCTTCTTATTATCTTGGTTATCAACTTAGATGACCAAACATATAAATTAGCCCTCAATCTATTATCGAATTTTCCTAGTCCTCATATGATTTAGATTTTGTCTCAATTTAGCCTAAGTTAAAATTTTTCAAGTTACTACTAAAAAATTTTCTGCCCCAATCTCCTTTTTCACAGATCTAACCATAACGACGAGGTCAGATCATTAAAATCGATACTAATTTATCATTACTCATTCTCAAGTGATCGGACATGAAAAATAAGGCTAACACAAGAATGAAGTAGTACCTAAATCAGCGAACAACTGTGATACTTGTCTTGCATATCCTTCTTAATTTTCTAGGTCGCTTCATCAACTGGGCAATGTTTCCCTTAAACCTTTACGAACTTAATCTCCTTGTTTATCAACTTTCGGACATCCCTATCAAGAATTCTAATAGATTCTTCCTTATATTGCAGATTCTTGTCAAATAACACTATATCCCACTTAATATGTAGTCTCTATTCCTATGGTACTTTTTCAGCATAAACACTATATAGACTTCAGACAAATTAGATGGTAAAGACAACATATAATCCACCTAGCTCTACACAATCTAAGATTAAATAGGCTAACATATTGATGACTCAGTTTGCCCTTCTTACCAAATTTCATAATGCCTCTCATAGGGGTACTTTTAAAAGAACTATCTCACCAGCTCAAATATCATATCTCTAACTTTGAGATTTGCATATTCTATTTGTTAGCTCTAAACTGCTAAGAGCTTAGCTTGAATATTCCTTGCTTTATCTCGACTTTTATCAAATCCCCTAAGGACTTCATATGTGTCACGATCCAAGCCTAGGGCCTAGACATAACATGGTGAATGAGGAACCTGAAGGAACCTCAAACAAGCCTTTTAGCATATCAATCACACATCCTTAATTGTGGAGGTAAAATAACATCAACGAGAGATATAAATGAGGAAAAATGGATTAAGGAAAGTATTGATATTTATAAAGCATAAAAGAGTCAAAGCTCAAAGCATAAGTATATCAATTGATTCCAACAATACCTCTAAATATAGATTGGAGCGGAGGCCAAGACACTCTCCGGGTGCACCCTCATAATGTTATATGTTCAACATCAGAAAGTCTTAGAAATAGTAAGAGAAAGTAGATAGTGTCCTCGAACTTAAGAACTCATCAAGCTTTTCTTTGAATAATCTCACTAGCCACGTGGAGGATGATTAAGAGGAGCTCTGGTCCCTTCATGGTGATATCATATAAGCATAAAGTATGTGTTAGTATGTTTGAATATACCGAGTATGTAGGATACAATGCAACAAGACATGAGCCAATATAGTGAAATTGTATAGTACTAGGCAATAGATAAGCATAATCTCAATATGACATGCATGATCAATGCTCGAAGTAAAACATGCTTGTAAATCATTTAACTTGCATGGAAATAGTACATGTGTGGAAAGATACCTCAACCGACATAGAATAAGACCAAATGAGCTACAACTTGGAATTTCGATGATTACCCTTCACCGGTAAAGAAGTGGTCTACTTGCCAAGGTAAATCATACTTCACCTTATAGGAGTCTGTCCCATTTCGAAGAAGTAACTTTCCTTATGGGAGCCCGTCCCATTTTGAAAAGAATTTTATGAGAAACTTCACCTTATAGGAGCCCGTCCTATTTCGGAAAGAATTTCAAGAGAATGCACTAAATGGATCCACTATATTGCAAGGATATAACATAATCCTATGTTGACACATAATTCAAGGAAAGAGAGCCAACCCTCTATCCATCGGTGCTAAGTCTAATTCCATGGAATAGTTATAATAATCATACTTTAATAACTTGCAATAAACATGAAATCATGACATGAGTAGCTCTTAAGCATACTTGACCTCTAATGGTGAGCCTAACTTGAAGCATGAGAATAGATCATCATCAAACATTATCCTTGCATTAACATTAAAGGCTCACAAGAGGTAAAATCTTGAAAAATAGTGCTTAACTTCATACTTGCATTATCATAGATAGTTTCATGAATTCATAACATACTTGATAACCCATATTGATCATGAAGCCACTTGACTTATACAACATGCAAATAACTTGAGAATTCTTGACTTGACATTTTATCAAACAGTTGGTGGGTGTGTAATGTTTGTTCAAAATCATGCAATTCAAGAGTGAAATCATGTGAGAAAGCTCAAGGCAAATCAATCCACCAATATATTGCAAAACCCTCATGTGAGATACCTTGAAATCCATTATCAAATCTTATAATAGATCATAGTTTCATAGCTCAAAACATACACAGTCTCAATAGACAAAACCAACTCATAGTATAAGCTTGATATAGATAGATATGCATATTTAATCAATATTTCATAAAATCCCAACATATTTCATGCTTATAATCCATAATAAAATATACCTATAGATAATACAACTTGAAAACATGCATTTTTCATAAGATAGGAAGATTGAGCACCTTGGGTGAAAGGACCCAATGGTTGAAACCCACATACCTTGAGTTTGGATTTTCCTTGATCTAAATTTAAATGAGACTTGGAGTTTGAATGGATTTCTTGAGATCCTAAATTAAGCTTGAGACACTTGAATTTGGATGAAATATTTGGTTAAGTGTTAGAGAAGGTTTTGAGAGTGTGTTGAGTGATATAAAGTTGAAAAATGACTAAGTATAGGTAATAGGTGGGCATGGGGACAAGTCCCCAATGCCTTAGGTCAAAATCGGAAAAATAAAAAGTTACAACACTGCTTCGCAAAAGGTCAGTATCGAGGAGCCATTGCAGACAATCACTGGAATTGAAAATTTTCAAAAATTATTTTATTTGCTATGGGTCCTCTAAAATCGGGGTTATATCTATTTTTCACTCAATTCTTCCCCCTGATCAAGAATATGAAGTCAGATTTTTGATATCATGCACAAATTTTGATATATATATTTTTTACGATTATGGACATTTTCGAAGCACATTTTCAAAACGTTTCAATATGTTCAACCTCAAACTATCCAATGGGTGATCTATATCCTTTCTAGAAAGGGCTTCAAAAGGAGTCATATCAGTGCTGAAGTAATAGCTATTATTATAAGAGAACTCACTAAACGATAAGAACTTGTCTCAATGACCACCAAAAGTCAATCAGGCATGTCTTCAACATGTCTTCCAATACTTGACTATGCATTAGTTTATGAATAAAATATGATACTGAAGGTGACTTGTATGCCCAATTCTTCATGTAACTATCTCAAAAACTTAGATGTAAACTGCGTACCACAGTTTAAGATGATAAAGAGGAACATCCCATGCAATCTCACTATCTCTTTCATATAAATCTTTGCCAATTACTGAGCATTATAATTCACTCTAATTAAAATAAAATGAGTTCTTTATTATTGTGTCAACCACTACCCAAGTAGAATCAAATAAAATCTACGACTATCCTCTCTGACTTTCATTGAGGAATAGACATTTTCTGAAGTAAGCCTACTAGTCGTTGGTGCTCATATTTTACTTGTTGATAATTCTGACACTTGACCATAAATTTAGTTATGTCTTTCTTCATACTAGTCTATCAATAAAGTTATGTCAAATCTCGATACATCTCAACTATACTAGTCCATCAATATTGATTTTTGACTAATTAGTGCGTTTGTTACCACATTAACTTTACTCGAGTGGCATTGAATGGTAACAGTATACTCCTTAAGCAATTCCATCCATCTTTGTTATCTCAGATTCAAGTCTTTTTGAGTGATCACATGTTGCAGACTGTGATGGTCAGCAAACACTTCGCATTTGACCCCATAGAGATAATGTCACCAAACATTAAATATAACTTGACAGGCAAATAAGCTATATATGGGCAATATGTTGGGGGTATTAGGAACTTGTATGTCTAGAAGATGAGAATGACGCAAATGAGGATGTTGAGATGGATGAATAAATATATTAAGAAAAATATGATAAGAAATGAAGCTATATGAGACAAGGTGAGAGCGGCCTCAATAGTTGACAAGATGAAGGAGACGAATCTGAAATAATTAGGAGGAAAGAGAATAAGCACAAATGTCCTACTTAGGGGAAATGAAAGATTGATTATAAGGGATGTGAAGAAGTAAAAGTATATGGGAGATATGATTAGATATGACATGCTCATTTACAGTTTATCGAAAACATGGAACTAGATATGATGATATAAAGAATGAATACTAAGGTAGAAGGTTAGTAAGTCTAACCCCTTCCCCCACCCCCCCACCCCCTCCAATTTTAAAAAATAGAGTTGTTAAGTTGAGCATTGTCTAGTTCGATTTAAAGTAATTATTATTGTTATTACTCTCCAATTATCTCATTCTTCAATTTTAGTATTATGGGATGTTTCATTTGCTTAAGCTATCATATTATTTTATTATTGTTACTAGTTTTTCTTCATTGTTTTTATCATAGTATCTTTGCTACTGTATTTGTTTTACATACTTAATTTTTTAATACGATTTATTTGAGTCAAGGTCTATTGGAAACAACTAAGACCTTCACAAGGTCGAAAAAATATTGCATTCACACTATCTTCTCTAAGTCCCTTGTAGAATTAAACCCGCATGTTATTGTTTGGTTATAAAAAGTAATTTACATTTGATTATAATAAATTTTAAAGTAATAGAAAATAAATTGCAATTACAAATGAAATATGAAGAAACATAATTTTATTGATAAAACAATTTGGGTACAAATATATTCGTTCCTTTGAGTCTCCTCTCTGAATTTTCTTGTTGATTCGAATGTTGTTAGTGGCGCTTATATTTCGAATATAGGATGATTTGTATTTCCTTAAAGTAGTTAGTTGTCAAGAAGAATTTGACCATATATTGATCTCTTTAAATATTTCATAAATTTATAAAAATTATTGAGATACTCTTTAAAGAAATATATTATCATTTGTATAAACATAAATGAAAATTTAAAATAAAGTAAGAGAACAATAACAACAACATATCCAACGAAATCTCCTGAGTAGGATTTGGGGATTATAAAATATATGCAGACTTATCATTATCTCATAAATATAAAGATGTTATTTTTGAAAAACCCTCATCTCAAAAGTATTCGACCTCAAAAGCAAAAAATATTAGATATAAAATAAAAAATAAAAAATAATATATAAATACAATAAAAATAATATATATAAAATAAATAATAACAACTTCAAATATAAATACACATGAATCATTCACAGGAGCACGTACTCTTCTTATTGAGTTTAACAAAATAAAGAACTCCCTCCAACAAAACACTTTTCTTCTCTTCACATTGTTCAATGAGTCCTAAATAAGAAGACCCCACGTATGCAAAGGCGCCTCTATTATTGAGTTGGTCTTTAAGAGATCCATTCATCCATCATTACTTCACTCTCTCACTCAGTGGGCCTTTCTATCTTCTTCCTTCACTTCTCTTCCTCATTGCCCAATCTCATCATTATCTTGTTTTCCTGTCTCTTTCCATGCCCTTTGAATTTTAAAGTCTTTTTGGTAAGACCCCTTTTTTTTTATTTTTCTACTTTATTGTTAGATTTGCAATCATGTTATTATCACAAATATTTTTACCAAGATTTCACCACCAACCCAATAAAGTATTTGGCTTGATGTATCACTCTTTTCTCACTTTTGGTCCTTTTTCTTGGTAAAGATTGCAACTTTTTTGTGTGAGGGTCTTGCAGTACATACTTTTTGTACCTTCTTGTGAGAAATTTTTAGTTATATTGTCTATTTTGATGATTAAAGTTAGGATCTTTAGCAGTTTCCAGAAGATCCATAAGCTGACAAATTTTCTTTTTGTTTTTTCAACAAAAAAATAAAATAAAATTAACTGTAAAATGGCTGTAAGGATGGATAATGCTGCAAGTAAGACAAGAAGGGGGTTTTGTAGAAAATACAGCACATGGCTTGTGATTGCAAATATCTTACTTTGTTTTCTTTAATCGTTTTCTTTAATCTGTTTGTTCTCATCCTTGATGTACTACTGTCCTGTGTTTGTCCCAGGCCATGATATGTATATTGTGTGAAATCTTGTGGTAGCTTTGTGGATTGATGGGTGAATCCATAGTGGAAACTCCTTCTGTCAAGCACAAGGTACAATTTAATGTGAGTATGTTGATTCAATGTGTTGTTGGAAATTTAGATCTTCTTTTTAGTCCTTGTGATAGTATTACTCAGGGAGTTTCTTGTTCTTTATTGTCTGTTATTACCTGTTGTTTCTTGCACTTGGATTATCCTGTTATTTTGTTGTAGTTTTCAGCAGGCTTTGACTTGACTTCTTTACTCTTGCTAACTTTTTTTACTTGAGCCTAGTGTCTTTCGCTACGGTATGCGTACATTCTACCTTGTACAAAGCCCATTTGTATGATTAATTGGGTAGTTGTTGTTTGTAGTCCTTGTGAATTTTCATTTGTGAGTGTTGTTTGAGTTTATTGATCAAGTATGTATTTGGTTTTAATGAACAGATGGGTGACTCCGTTGTGTCTCGTCCTACACTTGACGTGTCAGTTTCTTTTGGAAGGTTTGAGAATGATGCACTTTCTTGGGAGAAATGGTCATCTTTCTCCCCTAATAAGTATCTGGAAGAAGTTGAAAAGTGTTCAACTCCTGGGTCAGTAGCTCAGAAAAAGGCCTATTTTGAAGCACACTATAAGAAGATTGCTGCTAAGAAGCTGGAACAATTAGAAGAGGAAACGCAGCAAGTAGAAAAGAAAATGGAACCTCTGTCTTCAGAAGTAGCTGGACCCAAAGCTGGAGATGAGACAGAAAATGGAACCTCTGATGGTGATCTCAGTTCATCCAATGGTGGTGAAAGATTTTCTTTAGGTGAGCAGCAAATGTCCGTGGTAGATTTGAAGAATAGTGATGCAGTGGATGAGCCAAAGGAGGATGTTACTGTTGATGTGGAGTGTGATAACTTATTGGTTACCAAAACTAAGGAACCAACTATCTCAGGAATTGATGAGTCAAAGGATGATTCTACTGACATAGAGTGTGTTAGTTCATTACCTGCTGAAGCTAAGGAAGAAACTATATTGGGGATCGATGAGTCAAAAGAGGATATTTCTGTTGGTGTGGAGTGTGATAACTTACTAGCTACTAAACTTAAGGAAGAAACTATTTTGGGAACATGTGATCAAGGAGAACTTCATAAGGTTGAAGAGCAGAATCTTGTAAAAGGATGTCAAGATAGTGTAGTAGAGACTCCACAAGCAGATGTTGAAGCACAAAAAGCCTCTCTTAAGAAAAGCAAGACCACAAATGCAAATGTGAAGAATGTAAATCGAAAGGTGATATGATGGAACTTTTCTGACTATTGGTACTTCAAGTATCTTATTGATCAGAGTTCCTACTTTCATGTTCTTTTGCTCCTTTCTTTTCTGTTGTCTCTTTCCTGTTACTAGGGAAGTATTTCTTGTTTATGTTCAGGGACACACTGCAGAGGCTCGGGTATCCGCCGGAACAAAGAAGAAACTGACATCACCTGTGGCAAAATCCTCAAGAATTTCCACTCCAACATCTAAGCAAATGTCAACTTCTAAGGTCATTACTCCATCTCAACCATCAGAAAAGAAGGTGACTGGGGTATCAACTCAAAGCAGTAATAATACTCCTTTGGCACAACGCAAGAAACTAGTTCCTGGATCATTTGTGTCACCTTCACAATCCTCAAACAGAAAGTTAAGTGAAGCAACACCTTCTCAATCCTCAAACAAGACGTTGAATGGAGCAACACCCTCTCGGTCCTCAAACAAAAAGTTGAATGGAGCAACGCCTTCTCAATCCTCAAACAAAAAGTTGAGCGGTAAAATGTCTTCTCAATCCTCTAACGAAATGTTGGACGGTGCAGCATTGCAAAAGAGCGTGAATTCTCCAGTGTTAAAGAACAAGAGAGTAGTTCCTACACCATTATACATGTCTCTCAATTTGAATTCCCCAAATTCTACAGCCTCTACTAATACGATGAGAAAATCTTTGTTCATGGAGAAGATGGGGGACAAGGATATTGTCAAACGAGCATTTAAGGCCTTTCAGAACAGTTTTAGCCAAGGAAGCTCTGCTGGAGATATGACACATGATGTACAAGATCAGGTTCATCATTCAAACGTATTTGTTTCTCAATGAGTTCTTCTGCCTGCTTATCTATCTGGTCCTCGAAGTTTTTTTTTTCATGTATAATTCCTTAGTGTTCCAATATGTATTTAGCTGCTGCCTTCTATTTGTTTGGTTAGGTGACGTCAAAGGGATCTGAGCAGAAAATTTCAGCTTCTCCTATTCAGAAGGAGAGTGAGAGGTAATTCAATTGCTTCTTTCAACTCACTTGTATAGGCAACACCACACTATTTTCTTTTGGGCTCTTGCTTGCAACTTATTTGAAATGATTATTCTATGTATTTGAGTCTCATAATGAAACAGGAATACAAAGTTTTATTGCCTAGGAAATTTTCAATTATATTGCCTTGGAAATTTTCTTAGATAAATTGACATACATATCAGGCAGCAATCTTGTCTTAAAAGTTGGTTTTGCACTTCTATTTCGGAAGGAGTCTGGCTGAGGAACACATTTATAAATGGTTGGATTTTCATGTGCCAAATGCATGATGAGGAAACCCCTTTATCCAAAAAATGAATGATGAGGAACATTTTCAAGAGGAGACCTCCTTTTGTTGGAGCAGAGAATGAAGAGAAGTTCTTTCCCATCAAAGTTTACGTTCAGTGATTGTGATCAGAAGTTGACTTGTCACAAAAGTTATGTAGGAGGAGATATGTTAGTATTTACATTACACGTCCACAACCCAAACCCACACCCACCCACACGTATACATGTTCTTTTCTTCGTCTGCATCTTTCTTCACTAAAACTCAATGGTTCAATAGCGTTTTGCACTTAAATATCTAGCAGGCACTTGATGGTTTTTACTTACCTCCAATAACAGTGCTAGGGATAAACATCTCCATTTAGAAAGACATAGTTGGACTTTCTTTTTCTTAATTGTTTAGGTAGTTGGACTTTCTGCACAAAAGACATTGAAATTCTTTTTCTTATTCTGTTACTTCATATAAATAAAACAGTTTCCAAGGTTGTGGAAGCATTCGCTAATACTTGTACCAGGGTAGGCTGTCTACATCACACTCCTTGGGGTGCAGCCCTTCCCCGGACCCTGCGTGAAAGCGGGATGCTGTGTGCGGGCTGCCCTTTTTATTATTTCATACAGAAGATGATCAGTGTACCTTAACGTGATCAGTGTTCTCTGGCCAGTTGTTAATTAGGGAATTTAGATCTGAAACATGCAAATAATTATTCACTTCAATGACAGATTAAAGAAGACACCAGACAGGGCAATCACTCTAAAAGGCCAATCGGGGACTCGTTCAACCTCTGCGTCATTAGGGTAAAATCTCAGAGATTCTCTTGTGATCCTTCTCGTTTTAGGAGATGCTTTCTGTTATTTCTTGAATTTTCATGAGCGCCACTAGACAGTTTCTTTATCTTCTTTTTAATTCCAAGTTATTACTTAAACTTATGCAACATGGATGATGTTGTTGAACTTTTTTCCCTTTGTGACACTTGGACCTAACTCAACCTCGAAAGCTGGTTCATAGGGGAGGTTTTTCCAAGTCCATATAAGGAGACCAATTTCCCATGCCTCTACCGATGTGGGACTTCTTAACACTTCCCCGCATGTCCAGACCTCAACTGGAGCATGAACAATTATAAATGGGGGCTCAACATTGGTGACCAACAAATTGGGATGCCTGGCTCTAATACCATGCAAAGATATGACACTTGGGTCTAAGTCAACCTCAAAGATAGCTCATGGGGGGAGATCTGTCCAAGTCTATATAATTTATAAGGAGACCAATTTCCCATCCCTATATGGGACTTCTCAATACCCTTTTTCCTTTTTAACTATTCTAAACCTTCATCAGAAGTAGCCCCTTCCCTTTAGGGTGAGCGATTATGGCTTTTGAAGTTACAACTGTATGTTGAAACGACATGAGGGGTTATATAGGGAGTTTATGTATCTTATCTATCTTCAGAACCTTCATCTCCTCCTCTCTTTTCTTCCAAAAAAAACAAATAGTAATCAAGAAGGTTGTCAATGGAGAGGTCATTCTGTTTTGAGACATCTACCTTCAGAACGAATATAATGTAGGTTGACTCCTTCCTCTCCATCTCTTTAGCTTGTATAGTGTATTGCCTTTTCCTTCTGGATGATCTTTGGGCAATATTTTGTAATCACTTCGACCAACTGCAGAAGTGCGTATGGATCCGTTATTGTTCAAGTATGCGTCTATAATCCTGTTAGCACTCCCCTTTAAATCCTACTCTACAAAACCTTACACTAATAAATCTTGTAGCTCTTTCAGTTACTTTTCGTACACTTTCTTGTAAAATACATACATTTGCATTGTTATGTTGGCCTTAATTACGTGCAATGCGACTAATCAGTTTTAGAGTTGCAATTCATTTGCATTCTTTGAGAAGTTAAACTTCATTTCGAGCAGGGCATCTAAAGATGCTGGTGTGGAGAAGAAAAAGGTGAATTCTATCAGAGCTTCTACTGGCTTGAGAATTGATAGATCAGCTGATAAATGGAAGGAGGTATTAGAAAATCTGGCCTTAATGTACTTGGTTCTAATTTCTCTTAATCCAATTTTTTTGACCTGCTTTGCTCTTTTTATCTCTCGTCTCAATTTTGCTTTTACCCTTGAAACATTGAAGTTCTACATTTCAAGTACTCAAAAGACAGATGCCACAGTGTTCCATCATATTGTAAAATAAATTTAGCATTGATGTGATTTCTCTAAAACAAACTACTCACCATCTGGTCTACATATCTGCATTGGAATTAATTCAAATTCCAGTTTTCACATCAGTTTTGGTCTTTCACATATGACATGCTAACTAGTAAAGTTTTCCTACAAGTTTGAATAAAATCTGCCAGCTAGAACTGTTTGACAATTTTTTACTCCAATACTATTCGTTTTAAGCAATAGAGCTCTGCCTTAACAAGTCCCTAACCATCATGCGTAAAGGCTCACTACTCCTGTTGGAGTTGGAGAGCTGTTAATATTCAGGATTCAAATTTTTATGTAATTATTAATGTCTTTGAGCATTCTAATTTGCAGGAGGTTATCAAAGGGACGATCAAACGACCTGGTTCAAATAGGTGAAATCTGGGACTATGCATCCATCTGCAGTCGGGTGAAAACACTAACTTAAGCATTAGCATGGTGGTAACACACTATTTTGTTGAGGAATGCACTCAGCTGCCTGTCGATCTGGTGTATTAACACTATGCTGGAACTATCCTCTTGTTATTGTTCACCATTAAATGCCTGTCTAGTTAGGTCATTTAGGTTTTACTCTCTTATATTATATAGCATTAGATCTTGTCTTGTGTAAAAATGTAAAAGCAGAAAGTGGTTTCCATGGTTGTAGGCTCCATTGTAGTATCTTATAGAGTGAAATGTATTCCATCTCCAAAGTTCTGATTTTATTTTGTATGGTATCAAAGCAGTGTAAACATTTGGATTCAAATAGCACCTAATTTTCATGTGGGTTTATCTAGTGTTTAATTACACATGCTTATGTTCAAACAAGTTGTGGAATCTAGTTGTGCATAAAGTTATTGCTAAAGTGTGAGTTCTTAATAAAGATAAATATAATTTTTAAGCACAATGGATCAAGTCATCACTTAATATGATTTTTTTAAGCGTCTTATATTTTAATTTTGTTCTCTTATTTTTTTTTTTTTAATGAGTTCAGATCGGAAAAAATTAAATCAAATTAGTTCAGTTTGATACATGATGCACACTTGATATTACTCGTGCAAATATAGCTCTTAAAATATTTGCCCTTTCAGTCAACATTAGATTCAAGCATGATTTTTTATCATTATCATATTTCTCATCCTTACGAATAGTAATAAATATTAAACTATTCAATAACTTGCAAATTGCAAATTAATACAACTTCCAAGCTTCAAAATTATACTGGACTACCAGATGGAGAAATTAAGAATGAAAATACATTCAAAATTCTACAAATGGAGTTTTAAAAAGGTTAGAATATACACAGTTTTTACCACTACCTCTCCACAGTTCTTACCACTACTTCTCCAAAGTAGGGAGGTTGGCTTCGAAAGACTCTGGACTCAAGCAAATCACTATAGTTAAGCAAAGAAAAAAAAGATGATGGTGTGTAACACAAGAAGTAATAGCAAAGCAGTGTGGCACATATATGCAACGAACAATAACAATTCCCATCTCAAATGAATTACGTTCAAAGGTGGACGATCATCTGCCACACCCTTTATCATATTCAGGTGCAGTTCACAGGAAAAGCTGGCATGTACCAGCAACATTTTCTGTCAAACTATAACATTAAAAAGTTAAAACATAATAAACCTAATACAGTGAAACTCACTACATTTCCCTTTGTACAACCTAGTGCCAGAATAACTATGATGTAAATTATTGTGTCCAGAGTACTGGTATTGAGACAAATAGCTGCTCTCAGTTGTTCAGATTTGAAAAGGAATATACGGTATGCTACACTTTTGCTAGGCCCTATCAAGTATGAGTTTGATCATCTCTTCAGCGGATTGCTTCTTCAGATGGAAGCAATTTGTTGTTTTGTTTTGTTTCAGATGGTAGCAATTCTTTCTTCTCTTTTGGTTCAGACAGAAGCAATTCACTGTTCTGTTCTGGTTCAGACGAACACAACTCGTTCTCCTGTTCTGGCTCAGACGGAAGCAATTCACTGTTCTGCTCTGCTACATACCGATGCAATTCATTGTTCTGTTCTGATTCATACGGAAGTAATTCACTGTTTTCTTCTGGTTCATAAGGAACAAATTCATTGTTTGGTTCTGGTTCACACAGAAGCAAGTCATTGTTCTGTTCAGGACTATCATTTTTCACATCAAAAGCTAGCTGTATTGAACGCCATGCTTTGTGGTAACTAATATTCAGTCCGTATCTCTTTCTCATTTCTTCCTTCACAAAATTTGGCGTCATTTCAGTTTCATATTCAGGCAGAAGCTCACGGATGTAATCAGATATGACCCTTGATGTTGCATGGCGTTGTTGGTCAGGTTTAAACACATCGGCAGAGCAAGTATGGTTTTTCACATACTTACAAATCTTGAATAATGCAGAATCACCGATCCGTGAAGAATGCAAAAACCAACGACATTTGTCATCATAACACTTCAGATAATATCTTTTTTTGGTTGATCTGACGGTCTTGAATTTGAAGTGATTTCTGATTGCGCTATTTGTGAAACATTTCTTTAAACATTCTTTATTCGCAAACAAAGATCCCACAACTATTTCATCCAATGAAGCATTTTCTCTCAAAATCACACTGGGCAACTCGTCTCTTTTACTCCTCGATCGTTTTCTTTTTTTTGATACTTTTCTGTTCTGGGGCCTTTTTCTCAGTTTCATACCATGAGATGATTTTGTTTCCAGAGATTCAAACTCAGATATTGGCTCAACCGGTATTGATGCCTCATCTCTTTCAATCTGCATTTCCTCTTGCTGTACAATATTGACTGCGGACAAAGAATTGCTTTCCGCAATATCAACAATGAAACGGGAAGTCTTGAAATTTGGATCATTTTTCAACAAGTAGATGCAAGTAGTAACTTCCTCGTCATTTGTCACAAGCATTCCTTTGCTTGTTTCTAGCTTCGACTCAAACCAAATATTTGCTTTAATCTCACCCATCTTCAGTTTTAGAACCTGAAAAATCTTCTCGACGAGACCTTCAAATGTTATCTCATCATCCACAAGAATTAGCTTGATCTCATGATCCAAATACTTGTTATCTGTAGTCCATTTGCCATTGTAAGCAATATAGATGCAAACCCTATCCATCCTGCATCAATTCAAACAATCAAACATTAGCTTTAAAAACTAAATCTAAAATCAAATATTACAAAACTTTCGGTGATTAAAATGCAATAACTTTTATACTTCTTAATCTTAAAAACTATACATACTAAATACTTAGAAACAACTACTACACCTCAGTTATGATTTATGTATCGCATTTCTTCATTTAAGCTCATATCACATCATAATCATACCAAATAAAATAAAACTAAAAGATGTGTTTGAGTTATATAAAAAAAATGAAAGTTCCATACGAGTCTAAGATCTATCCTCACCTAGTGACTATCACCTATAGATCTTTTTCTTCATTGTGTCCCATCTTTAGCTAATTCTATATTCATAGCAAGCATTCGGAGGTCTTTTGAGATCACTTCATTCCATGTGATTTTAGGTCTACCCTGTCTCCATTTTAACATCTTCACAGACCATACGTTCACACCTATGGACAAGTGCATTCAATGCAGAACGTCCAAATCTTTAAAGCAATCTTCTTGCATTTTTATCCCCAATGTGTGCTACTTGCACCTTCTAGAGAAATATAATGTGGTAATTTCTAATCTTATCTAATATGGTATGACCACACATTCATATTAGCAGCCACATTCCGCAACACTCATCTTGTGGGTATGCCTAACCTTAGTAACCTAACATTCACTACCATATAACATAGTCGGTCTTATAGTTGTTCTACGGAACTTATTTTTCACTTTGGTGGGTATCCTTCCATCACACAAAACTCAGTAGCACTTCTCCATTTCAACCATCCAATTTTAGTCCTACCAAAAACATCTTCATCTATAATTCCTTTCTCTTGAAACAATGAGCTTACATATCTATATCGTTTACAATTTGACAATCCAATCCAATCTAGTCTCACCTCAACTTCTCTCCTCTCGTATTGTCTAAACCTACAATGCATGTATCCACTCTTACTTCAACTTACCCGAAAACCCTTACTCTCTAAGCTGCTTCTCCAATGTCAAGCTTTTCGTTGACATCTTCGCTACAACAATAACATATCCACTGAAATCACATAAGTGGAGTCTACGGAGGGTAAAACGTACGCAATTAAGACTAAGATGTGTGTTCGATACGAAGGAAAATGTAACACGAACACAACCTAAAACACTTAGAATCAACCTCAGAAATTGTTTGTTGTTTGATTTGAGCAACTATATTGTTGAAATTAGGATATATATTCAGAATGCTGTAGTAATGAAAAAAAAAACAAAAGCAGTAAGCATGGTTTTTCTAGTTAATATTTTATCAAACACATTATACAATAAGATTTCCCTAACTGCTTATAATTCGGACCAAAATTCAACAGATAAAAAATCACAACCCTAGAATAAGAAAGAGAGGCAACAACTAAATAAACCCTAATTTCCTCGTCTACATAGAAAAAAAAAACAAAATCAACACACCAAAAATCAGAAAATAAGTATAGATCAAAGAAAAATATGAACCAAATTTTTTTAAAAAAAAATTAAAAAATTACTAACCTGTAACAAGAAGTAATTCAGAGGATAAATGGATTTTTATCGGAAAAAAATTGGCGAAGCATTGAAGAAGAAGAACGGCAAGAGAGAGAGAATGAGCTTCTGGAATTTTTTAGGGCAAAGAATTTTGTATTTTGACTCAATTGGTCCCTGGATTTTTAAAACCAAAACGTTTATATCCCTTATACTTTAAAAATCTTCTGTATAATATTTTTATTTTAAAATCAAACAATTATACTTTGTATTTAAGAGAATATATAACTAAATATCTTTTTTTGGAATATGTATTTTTGCAATATCTTAAATAGGGAAATAACCACAAGTTGTTTAATAAGATGCAGTCAATTATTTATTAATAATTATATATTTATTATCAAAAATTTCCTTGAATAAGCGATATAGTTATTGATTAATTAAAAACCTATAAGAGTATTTATTGTAATTTACCCAATTTATTATTAGTGTAATATACATAACTTGAATGGGATGAATTTTTGAAGAATACCTAAAATGCATATGACAAAGAAAGATATAACTACACTATCCCTATTTGTACACGGAAAAACAAAATCATCATTAAAAAAATGTGTTGTAAAAGCGGTAATCTTTAAGAATTGATATCTAGAGATCGACTTGCTCTTGGGTCTATGAATCTATATTTGGTAAATGCGGTAGCATTATTGTCCCCAAATAAACTCACAACCTTTGGATTTAAAGTGAAGGATGCTTACCATCTAAGCAACTCTCTCTTATTGTTGAAGAATAGCTTAAGACTTGTGTTATGCCATGCAGGTTAATCTTTGAGTAGCTCGAACCAGATCATGTGGAATACATATGTCTATTGTTCAACGTTATAAAATTTTTAAGTATCTATTTATGCATACCTGATGTTGAAGGACAAAAGCCTCAATTGAATTCAAATAAAATGATACACTTATGTATTATGCCGTTAATTAATTCTTCAATCTTAGCATTTGATATTAAAGTTTGAATAGATACATTTGCTTGTACTTCCTGTTTTATTCGTAAAAACATTACAGTTAAAACAAGGAATATTATGATCCCTTTATTTATAATCAAGTTTTTTGATACTTGAAAATGAGCGAAATCTCAGAGGAAGATTAAATTAAAAAGCTTTTGTTTGTGTTTAGTTCTGATAATCTTGAGGTATGTATACATATACAAATAAATATATTAAAACAAGATGACCAACAAACAATTAAATTATATCAGGTTTCTCTTTGTTTAATTTTATGAAATTTGAATGGATAAATCATTCTGCTGAAAATTTTCTACATATACATTCGATTAAAAAAAAGAATAAATATTTCTTGAAATAGGTATCTTTAAAAAAATTAAAGCATAGCTTTTTGATGATACCAACAATTCTTTTCCTTTACTTTTATCCTTCACAGTACACAGAATTGATATAAGCAGAGATGTAATGTTTATATAAACAAATTCATGTGTTTCTTCAATTATTTTACAGCTGTTCCAACTTTACCTTTAGAAAGGTCTTGGTAAAGAGAAACTTTTTACAGCATACAGATGGTGGAGAGACGAGCTGCGACGTTCATATTATCGGAGATTATAGTATATGCCAGTTCAAAAATGTTCACAGATAATCCAATAAATCTTCTTGGTTCTGCAAATCCCATGTCACTATCTTTCCGTCAAGTCCTGAAAAG
Organism: Solanum sejunctum; assembly: GCA_025642045.1. NCBI lineage: Eukaryota > Viridiplantae > Streptophyta > Magnoliopsida > Solanales > Solanaceae > Solanum > Solanum sejunctum. The sequence goes on along the minus strand of JAOTQJ010000091.1, from coordinate 1,898,634 downwards.
TTATCGAGGATTGACATGAATCTCCAATCACAGGAGGCTTTCAAATGAAGTATATAATCCATACAAAACTTACCTGAAGTGCTGAAACGGGTGACACTAGACTTTCTCTGTTTTGCAAGTGGTAATATGCAACTGGAATTCCCAGGATGAAACAAAAAAGTGTTATTGTAAGATTTGTTCTTGAGCTATTAAAAGCTGATACGAATGGCATGAAAATAATCTGATTTTTGTTGAAACATTACTTGATACAGTTGTCATGAGCGCCTCTTGACTGCTCAACGTTGCTGCTGGCTGACAACTTTGATTGACCATAGAATTTCCCAAATGCTTCTGAAAACTGTGAAATATATGGAGATGAGAGACAAATAACAAAGAGCCACGATAAATGGACGACATGAGTAGGAAATCAATCAGAAGTACCAACGGCGCTAGGCCTAGGTTATAAGGTCATGGCATAAGTGTATAAGTACACTATTCTACACCGCAAATGAAGTTAAAAGATAGATATTTAAGAACTAGCTAGGTCGTGGATAGGTAGGTACCTGTGATCCATATTTGGCACTTGAAGATGCTGCTTTCCGTTCATCCAGGAATCTCAAGAAACTCCTGGAGCATAAAAAACAAATTTAGTTACCTCGTCAATAGTAAAAGTAGACTGAAGATTTTGCAACAGTTAACCTTAAGAGAGACAGACAACAAACAATAATTAACCTTGGCTTTCGAAAAGCTTTTGAGTTGGGCACATAGCTCACTCTGAGTAACTATGGTGGACATAAAAGATACTGCTGGTGGAATGAAGAGGTTAAACGAGAAGTGAAAGCCAAGAAGGTTGTTTAGAACCCGTTTGGATGGGCTTATAACTTCTGGCTTGGGAGCCACAAGTTAAAAGTTCTAA
>JAOTQJ010000091.1:1882113-1895977 GCA_025642045.1 Solanum sejunctum | reverse complement strand
AAGGGGGGGGGAGTGTTGGTCTGAGGAGTGTTTTAAGGTCTATAGAGTGGCTGGACCAACACTATTGTATAGGATGCTGGCCAATCAAAAGTGCACATGTTAAGAAGATGGAGATAGTGGAGATAAGGATGCTTAGATGATGTGCGGGTACAACACTAGGGGAAGCAATTAGGAACAAAGTTACATGGTGTGTGGTGGAATGGCCTCTGTGGCGGACCAATTAAAGGGAAGTGACACTGAGATGGTTCAACATGTAAAGAGAAAGTGCACGAATGTGCCAATTAGGGTATGTGAGTGGTCTGCTGTAATATGTTTTAGGAGAGATGGTGGTAGGCCCAAGAAGAATTGGGGGAGGTAATTCAACTAGACATAGCGTATCTTCATCTTACTGAAGGCCTTGGAGGTCGAGGGTTTAGATATTAGGTTAGTAAATAGATGAGTTTAGTCACACTTATATGAAAGAGAGGCAGGGGTTAGTCTTATCTTCTCCTTATTAGTAGTGTTATTAGTACTCTTGTAGTATCTAGTATCGTACGCTTCGATTTTTATTACTAAGTTGTTTTCAAAATTGTTTTGATAACACTTCTGAGTCAATGGTCAATTGGAAACAATCTCTCTACCCCACAAAGGTAGGGGTAAGGAGCGTATTCTACCCACCCCAAACCCACTTATGGGATTACACTGAGTATGTTCTTGTTGGTATAGGTATTTCATGTAGGTCCCTCAAAATACAATAAAAACGGATATACTATGTTAGATAGTCATACCAGTATACCATTCTTGAGTACATGTAATATAAACCAATTTTAAATTTGTGTTTAACTAAAAGTACTACTGCATTTAATCAAGTAATTTATAAGAGCAGGCAAGAGGTTAAAGCAAGCTTCACGAAGAAACAGGGTACAGACTAGAGAGTGGAATCTTCTTTCCCTACATGGCTAGCACTTCTCCAAGTGTTTCAACATGTCCTTAGAAAGAATAAGGCAATTTCGCATAGAAAATGGGTATTGGATGGAGTTTGATGCTTACATGAACAAAAATAATGAGATGCACCTCTCTAAACAATTATCAAAAGTGATCACCAAAGCAACCTACCACCAAAAGACAAAGAAGGAAGGAAAAGACGAATAATAGAGACCAGGAAAGCAAGCAAGCATTGCAAGTTCCAGATATTCAACATACCAGAGTCCACTTTCATCTGCCACAAATACCATTGGGTTGCAATCAAATCCCACTCCAACAACCATCCTTTCAGAAAGAAACAATACCTGCAAGTGAAGTCTTGATTACACAACAAATAGTAAGATCTAAAATAGACAAAGTAAAATGAGATAGGATTCTGACCCACATCACGAAGAGGCAAATCACGGATTGCTACACTCTGTGCTGCAGCAGATGGACCAACTTCATCAGCGAAGTATATCATTGAGTTGTGACCTGAGAGATCATCCAATTCTTAGCATCTAAGCTGCATCAGTATTAAATGCAAAAATTTTGTATACTTGGTCCAAGACCAATTAAAAAACAGAACAATTGAACACACAAACACTAAGCAGATAGTGACCAAAATGAGACAGTTCAAGCACTGCCAAAAATAATGCATAAGCTAAAGAAGCAAAGAAAGGAATATCTGACCTACATATGCTAAGGTATTGCCACTTGGGGACCATCTGACACCGAAAGCCCAGCAAAAACATAGATCAAGCTGGACAATTTGCTGCATTAATATGAATATAAGGATCCATTACTCCTTCTATGAACATATAATATAATGAAAATAAGACATGAATGTCATCCAGATTCTTCTTTTTTAAAAATGAAAAAGAAAATATTTTCTGATGTATGTCGGCCAATTCCTTAGAACATTATCTTGCAAGAAAATACAATTTTCCAAAAAGAAGAAACAAACATCCTCTACAAATACCACATGTCACGGTCAAGCTTTAGGATAGACTGTTAATAGGGGCTCTTAATCAACCGAATTGAAGGAAAATGTTACCAGATTTAAAACAGTTAAAAAGTACAAAAAATACATGTTCTTGCAAGGGCTAAAGTAATATCAACACAGAAAAGGGGAAAGAACATAAGAGTGTGAAAATGATAAGATTAGGATAGCTGAAGTTTGAATTCAAAGCTATACGTGATATTTTAGAACTGATTTAAGCAACTTCAATAACAAAGATATGGAAACCATCTCAGCAATTATCTCTGATACTCAACATGCCAAAATACACAGAGTTATCTGGATAGGAAACGTTGCACATGGACAGAAGTGTAGAATCATATAGCTTTAAATGCTGGAGCAGTTTTAAACCAAAATAGTTATAAGAAGAGAGTTCAGAAATTGGACTCATTCCATGCCCATGATGTGTCAGTGTGCCTGCTCCTGGCTTACAAAATAGCTGATACTTCAAATGTAAGACTTTGTTATGCTTTCTTCTTATACTTCAGAAATTTGGCTTTCTACTTTCCACGGAAAAGAGAGTGAAGATCAACTTTATTATGCTTTCACAAAATCTATCTGAAACTGTTCAGCGCTTCAATTGGCAAGAGAGAGTTCTTATTACGTCAAACAAAAAAATTATGCATTCCAGATTTTTAAGATTATCATTTACTTTGCCAATGAATAAGTTAGTATATCTGTGAAGCTCTCTTCTAACTGACTCAGTGAGGGTTTTGAAACAAGCTCGATAAGGGTAATATATGAGCAGCTTTCTTTGAACATAAAGAAAAATAGAATTGGATAAGCAGGGTTATAACATAGATAAGATTCACACCTCTCCAAATTTGGTATCTGCAGAATTTCCCATTGCAGAGTCTCTGATCCATTGAGTGAGAAATTATGAGAAATAGTGATAATATTGAAGAAATCTAACTGAATGTAGAGAACACAATTTTGAGAAACATACTTTGTATCGACGCCTTTAATGAATGTTGAAAACACTCGACATTTGCCATCAGTGGATGTTGTTGCTAGGAGAACCTGCAGGAATATTGTTACCAAAATTCGGTTCAAAGTGATAACATACTAGCTACCCTTTCAAAATTGAAAAGAATCTACTGAACATATAATAGCAAGTGTATCCAACATTTAGTTAATCATAATTTTCTTGATGCACGACAAAAGATGCACCAAAATTTTGCAGTTAGCCAGTGGAGCTAACTCAATTAGCTTTCTTGTGTGGGGGTGGAGGGAGGGGCGGAAGTGTGGTTACACACACATAGACGGGTCATGGGCCGCACAAAGTATCAAATGATATATCACGAATTCCCAAGTTCTAGTAGGTGCGATCTATGACCGTCCAATAGGAGCTCAAAATACTTCCTTGCATTAACATCAAGAGAGATGTGGAGATAAGATAATATCTCCTACATCAGCAGTCAGCAGGTGGTTAGCTTTTATTTTCAAGCTCACATTTTTACTTTTATATAATAAATAATATTACCTACTTCCAGTTAGCTCTACAATCAACTATTGAGGCATTTCCTAAAGTAAGTTAAGCTTGAAATGCCTTATTCCAGCTTCTATAGCTGTCTTCAACTTCTAACAATACTTCAAGAGAACGAGACATGTGGAGATCGCCATGGGAATTGTAATGTTAAGATTGTGTCAACAAATTCATCGCAGTTGTCCGCAATATCAATGGAATACTCGTAAAATAAATGAAAAAGGAATAGAATACTCAAAATGACAGAGATGCAAGTCAACAAAAAGAATAGTCCTTAGATCCTTTGCAAATAGCAGTGCAACTATTTAAATGAATGTCATGGTATCCTTTGGCTGCTACATGATGCAATAATATAGAGAGAAACAGACGCACATTATTAGGATGCCAGGCAATACTTGTTACAGATGAATCATGCCTTTTCCTGATAAGTTTACTCACCCACCTGTGAAAAAATAAAGATAAAATTAGACATGTTTCTGTAAAAAGTAAATGTTACTCCACTAGTAGTGATCAGTATATGTATTAGCTTGTGTAAGTGAAAATGCAAGATGTCAGTATCTTTTTTCACTCAGAGATTAGTCACAGAGTTTTTTTATTTATTCATCATTAGTCAAAAAGTTTGGCTTCTATACACCTATGGATTGGCACAACACCAAATTCTTAGATAACATTGTGCTATGCATGAAACAAGTAACAACACCATTAAACTGGGTGTGGGGCTCTTCTGGTTCATCATTAGTCATAAAGTTTGGCTGGTGTATACCTATGCATTGACAGAATACTAAATTCACATATAGCACTGCCCTAAGCAGCAATATTAGCCACTGAAAAACTGTTATTAGTCTAAAAGGCCAGTATTTCAGTAATGCTACGGTATGAACAACTTCAATAGAAACCCAATCTACAGTTTACTGAATGTAATGATGAAAATAGATAGAACTACCCAAATCGGAAAAAATGGGTGTTAGCTTAAAGCTTTGTATCGGCTAAATTCATGAGTTAGAGATAAGAGGACTAGAACTGTGGACATCTGTGGCAGGGTAAACCATTGCCTCTCAGGTTCCCCAACTGATTCTAAGTACAGGTCAACCATAGACAATAACTCCCAGAGCACACACCTTATAACTATCGTAGCATTGAGCTCTCCAAAGAGCAACTCTTCAAAAAATCTCACTCCACATATCCTGAGTTGGAATCGTTCTAACTAAGCATTCTTGTGAATCGGGAGGATCCAACTACAGGAGAACTAGGAACCGAGGGTTTTCATCCCTTTCCGCCCGACTCTTTGGTCTTAAGAATGTTGGTTTAAGAATGATCATTGTCCTTCTAGACCCTGACAGCTCATTCGTGCATCTAACTGATGTGACCTCAATATCTGTACATTCTAAGACATACGATAGCATTTAGATATAAGACATACAATAGCATTTAGATGTGACCTCAATATCTGTACATTCTAAGACATATGATAGCATTTAGATGTGACCTCAATATCTGTACATTCTAAGACATATGAGCATGTCATTCTTTCTGCACTGATTTGTTAAGGATTTGACTTGTTCAACTATCACAGGGAGAAGTACTATTACCAATTAACTTTTTTTATCAGGTAAAGTATAATCCATTCAACAAGCGTCCAGGGGAAGCGTCTTAGTACAAAAAAGAGTTAGCTCCTGTATATTCCTGGTCTCTTATCTAAAAACTCAAGGAGCTGATAGAATCCAAAAACAGAATGGGAAATATCACCAGTTATTTTCCTGCTCGTAGTAGCATATACAAACAGTTTTAGCTCCACTTCCAACAGCAAACTTGTTTTCTGCAAGACAAATTTAATAAGCTAATAAAGAAAGTGGAGCAATCTGCTAGCGAGACAGAGGATTAGAAATGAAGCACAGCTGCACATGGTCTGTGACTCTATGTGAAGTCTTTTAAACCGTGTACACTTTGTACACAAGATAAGATAAATATTGATGACTGAGTTTTGTAAAAGAAATGGATAGTCCAATATAGAATCAGTGAGCCACATGCAACACAAAAGAGCATATGAAAAGAGGTTAAGCCTTATATGCAGAGCCATTTTGAAATAGAACAACTTGCCGAAGAGGGGTCTATGAATTTGTGATGGATGGTGTATGTGTGAAAGAGACACAGAAAACACAAACTTTTTTTTTGCATTGATCAGTGGTTGATCAATTGAGCAGCATGTTCCTATGCATTCTATGAGGTCAAGTGCGTAACTCCCAGGACATTGAAGGATGTATTGCTTGGCTTACGAGAGAGGACTCAACAAAATCAAAAGGAGGGTATCGAAGACAGCACATATTTATTGGTTTTTGTGGAAGGGAAGAACTTTAAGATGCTTTGAAGGGAAAAGGAGGTCTATGCAAGAACGCAAAAGTACAAGTTGAATTTCAATATTTTCTATTTGGTGTAATCCTGAGTGGTAGTTTTAAGCTAGAAAAGATGTTTAAGCTCGGTAATCTTTTGAAAGACTTGTGTCTGGACATGGAGTGTGTATCCAGACTTTTGAAATCAGATGCACTGTCTTACTGCACATAATAATATAACCTACTTACTTCATCTAAACAAAATATACATAGGAAAAAAATCATACGAGAAGAACTAAGATGGACTTGAATACCTTTTGGACTCCACTGCACACAAAGTGCTGCACGATTCAGCCTGAGAATAACCAGAGTAGGAACCCATCCTGTCGTTTCTTGGTTCCAGACATATCTGCAGAGAATATGATTCTCTTCAGTAAATTAATTCATAATAAATTCCCCACATTGTGCAATCATGGAATACGTACACGCATGCACACAATCCCTCCATCTCTATCACACACACACACATACCCCTTTCATCCTCTCTGTGTTTCCCCAGCTCTATCCATATTACCTAAGTCTTTTTTCAAGTCAAAGTGAACTATTGACACATTAAAAAGAATCAATTATCAGATTAAAGAGAGTAAAATACAGAAAAACCCTATTATACAAAATGTGTTATACCAAACAATAACCAACTCTGTAGTTTTGTCAACCATATAGATTATAACAGACTTGCATGAAATATATTGAGCTCTACTAGGAAAAGCAAAAGAAAGATACTATAGTCCCATCTGAGTGAATTGTTTTAAGCAGCTTAAGAAAGAAAAGTGCTGACTCTAATCTTCACAGAAATTACTTCGAACAATGAATTACTGAAACCAATATAATAGAAGGATGTTACTGACTACGGATAGTTTGAAGTACTTCTCAGGCCTAAAATTCATTTGAATCAGACAGCCTCACTCAGATTTAACAAATTACAAAAGGAAAAAAGAAAGGGATCAAGGGAGAAGCTCCTTGTAGGACAAAAAACCGACAGTGTATAACGGAAAGCTTTCAGCTATCACCTAGCTAATGATATCAAACTATAAAAATTCAAAGGTTGACAGTCACTTACGAATTACGATCATGAGAAACAGTAACTATTTTGTTGGATCTGTAACTCCAATCTATACCAGAAACAATTTGGTCGTGCTGCAGCATAAAGGAACCATAAGAATCAAATTAATGACAATATGTCAGTCAAATGGATATGAAAAGAATATGATAATAGAAGATAAATGATGGATGAAAAAAATATCCGAATGAACATAGATTACTGAAATCATATGGAGCTGAGTTCTTTTAAAATTTTATCTTTATAAAATAATACAAAATTAAAGAGGTTCTCTGAAATTTTCAACAGCACATTAATAGACATAGAAGCTAAGTCAAAAGAATGCAACAGGTTATATTTACGTAAAAGTGATCCCCTATCCAGATATTGACTACTAATCCTTGTGAGGAAAAAGAGAGAGTGCACTGTCAGCTGGACAATGCCTAAGACAGATAAAGAGATTCTGCAAAGCAGGTACATGACAGGTTCAGTAAAGGACAAGTTGATCACTTGCAACTCACTGCCTTCATCCATATATGGATCATCCGGGGAAAAAAGGAAAACTAGAATTCTTTAAAGCAAAAGAAATCAGTTAGCATTAAGGACAGATGCATCTCTTAGTTCTTTTTTGGTTGTCACATGGCAATTGCATATGTCATAGAAGCCATAATAGCATTTTTGGGATCGTTTCATTTTGCTGCACATTAATGGAATATCTTTTACCAATCATAAGAAAAGAGAGAAAGACTAACAGGAACCCCAGCTATAACAAAAATACTAAGTTATAGGCAGCTAAATAATAGATACCACCAAGCTTTGACTTTTTAACAAATTGATAGCATGAAGAGATGATATTAAGACTAACTTGGACTATATTTACCTTTTGAAGAACATGGACCTTCTCCCACTTGTCTTCGGATAGTTTATAAATATGTACTTCACTGTTGTTAGGACAAAATGCAATCACTGCATAACCAAATTATGCAGGCATTAGCAACTCATTCCATCAAATAACATCAGAGAAAAGAAACCACTACACACCACACAAACATACTTTATTACTAGCATATTAAGATAAATGCACCACTCTCACTCACATGCAGAATATAAATTAGATTAGTGGGTGAAATTACTTCACTCAAACTACACGTCACGGCAATAGGTGCAATCTTATCATAAATACTTGCACCCAAGGGTACGGCCAAGTGGTCAATGAATAGAGGAGAACTACGAGATCTCATATTCAAATTCCAACGGGGTCAAAATACTAGGTAATATCAAACTCTAACCATCTGCGATTGGGAGACTTACCTGATATGTGCAGGTATAGCAGGATGAAACTAGGGGGAGCAAGGGGTTCATTACTACAAAACTACAGTGCAGTAGATACTTGAATTCCGTTAGCTCTTTGTTTGCTTACTTTTTCATATTTTGAATCCCTTAGCGAAAATCTCGACTCCACAGCTACCTGATAGATTGTCAAGACACGACCAAGCTTACCCCTATTTCATTGTATATATATATAGTTGGAATATAAAGCAGTGGGTACAAACAACTACTAGAAATTTCCAAACCTAGCATCCCATAAGTATTATGAATGAGCAAATCACTAGAAAAAAGGTAAACAGTAACTCATGCTACGATCCTACTCAATTAAATAAATAAAATAAAAGAATCTATGCGCTACCCACTTGAACATATGCCTAAAAAAACGAAATTATGGTATAAGAAAAAGTTTTTGAAGCTCCGCCAGTGCTTCAAAACTTATAGTATAAGAATTCAAAAAATTTGAACTGACGAGTAAAAGGAGAAGTGGTTACTGGATAGGTCGGGACTCCAAGCATGGCAAGAAATGCATTGAGCAAACTTATGTACTGAACTTGCTGCCATTGATTTGCCTACAAAATGATCCAAAAAATTCGATTAACAGTGAAACTGGAAGATCTGAGGAGAGAAAAAGAAGGATCTATACCTGGAAAACGAGATCTAGAATCGGAATGCTGAATAACTTGTAGTGTATTTGAAGAATCCAAAATTGCTTCGGTCAGACGGAAAAGAGGAAAAACTGTGGGTTGTAAATTAACAATACTCCAAAATCACAGCACTGAAGTTACAAAATCAGTTTAGCTAACTTTTGGGCCCAGATTGTGACCCGCGTGGGTAGAAGCCCACGCTTAGTTTGTTCATCTATGAAATTAACCCTTCAAATTAGTGATGTTCAATTTTTGACCATCATGTACAAAATAAAAGATTAAAATTATTGTTCATGAAATTTTTTTCTTTTGAAACTTAAAGTTTTATACAGGTAAGTGAGGTCAAAAGTAGTAGATCAATTTTATAAATCATTTGAAGAGGAGCCTTAAAATAACTGGTAAAGTTATTATCGTGTGATCAGGAGGTCACAGGTTCAGAGTCTTGAAAACTGCCTCTGACAGAAATGCAAAATAAGACTGCGGACATTCGATCCTTATAGTTGAGCCCTTTCTCGAACCCTGTGCATAACAGAATTTTTAATGATGTGCTTACCCTTTTATTTGATTTTATATGCAAAGGTTTGTTAATGAAGAAAGCGCATGAATTCTCTTGTTATTTAAGTTACGTTTGATTTTATTGAAGTATATTACTCTTTGTATATGTATCCACTTTTGAATGACTTTAAACATTGTATATCAAAACAGGCAACTCCACCTTTTTCTTTAATTTAATTAACAGAAAGTTTGAAAACATAAGGTGATTTGGCAGAAATTTTAAAATATTTTTATTTTAAAAAGTTCTATAAATTTATTTTACTTTTGATGAAAAAAATTTAATCAAAAAATCAATTATTTACTGATACAAATTATAATTTCTACTTTTTTATGTATTATAGTTAAAATCCCTTAATGCTTCTACCTTTCGGTATGTGTCACTGATTCATTTTTTATATTAACAAGAAGGGATTTTTGATAATTTAAAAAAAAAATAGTATTAATTGAAATTAACTCCAAAAAGCATGGGAGTTATGTAAGTTATACATAAATTATTCACTAATTCTAATGGGTTGACATAACATATGTTGGTTAAGTTATCAGAGAAAAAAAATCATGAATTGATATGATTTTATGTTATTTCATTTTACTTTTCTTGTTAAATTATTTATAGTCATGTTGAATTAGTAGGATTCGATACGATTTTTATTTCACATCTTTTGTTCAATTATTCACAAGTTTACAAGAGTGATATGACTTTATGTATATTCATGCTACTTATTTTGTTGAGTTGTTCAAAAATTTTATCAAAATGGTACGATTTGGTGTCACATTCATTAAATTTGTTTAATCAATTATTTACCAAAATAAGCATTATGAAAAAAAATTATGACAATCAAACATGAACGTGTGACATACGTTTAAAAAATATTAAAAAATGAAAAAGAGGGGAAGAAAATGTATATAGAAATAGAAAGTTTTCTAGTTTTAGCATTAGCCTAGTTTTAAGTTACATATACTCAGTATATAACTTGACTATCAATTATTTTGAAAGCAAAAACTGTAACTTCAACATTTTTAATTGTTCTTTTCATATTTGGTCCATGAAGTTTTGATTCTTCAAATGTACCCTCATTAGTTTTTGCGATTCAAGTTTAGGGAACACATCTTTTGAGCAAGCACACACATTAAGTGCACAACGATACGGAGGTGAATGACAAAAGCTCTTACAATCTTCATCTTTCTGGCAAAAACAACATAGCTTGCCATTTGTTGCATCAACGTCCGATAAAACACCTGTAAAAATGAAGAATCTATAATTGATTATGTTATCTACATAAAAGCATTTATCATAATGATAAATATTATACTACTAGAATACGGGTGTCTCATATAATAATGTAGTTCATTAAAAATATTCTTGTCCAAAGTTGTTTCAACAAAATTGTAGAAAATCTAGGATTATGAATAACTTTTTGACAAAAATTTTTACGAAAAATTAAAATTATATCCAAAAAATAAATACATGTAAATTATTTTTTCTACACTCCAAAATGATATCTATAACAATTCACATAAAAACTTTGAAAGAAATTATCATACACAACTAACTAAATGATAGTAAAAAAATTCATAAATAATATGGAACAATGATGGTGTTTATATACTCATATACATATTTTAAATCCTAAAATAAATAAATAAATGAACATAATATTTTAATACAAGAAACACTAAAAAGAAATTTGTGAAAAACTCAAAAGAAGGTTTTGATCATCATGTATTAAAAAAAAACTAAAACAAGTACAATATAAAAGAGGAAAAAAAACTTACAAAGTTTAATCACCAAGATCATAAGAAGAAAAGTTATCACTTTGAAAACCATACCAAAATAATATTTCAGATGCAAAAAAAGCTTATAATTGAAAATAAGATGTAAGGGTTTGAATATAATAATGTTAATGTTTTCCCTTATATTTATAGCATGTTTAGTTCAATATTTCAGTAAATTTACATTATAACAATAATATCTAATATTCAACAACAAATTAAATGATATGTAAGAAAACAAATTTATCCATTAAAGACACTGATTTATGATTTTGAAAATTAAAAATTTGGTTAAAATGGTCAACTAAAATTTCATTTTTGAACGGTAGGTGTTCTTCATTTGATGATCCAAAAAATTTTATATTAGAAAATTAGAGTAACTCTAACAAGAATAGACAAGTATTTTATGGTCTTATGTATTGAGAGGGTATTTGGATAGGTTTAATTTTAGGTACTTTTGGCTCTAATATTTTTTATTTTTAAAAATATTTGATAAAGATATGAAAGTAAATTTCTTTAAAAAAAAGTCAAAAATAAAAAATAGACAACTGTCTACTTTTGACTTTGTCATGCCACAGGAAGGTATTCTAGACGTAACCAGCACTAAGAGACTATTGTTAGTCCCCAAATGAATCATTGGCCTCATCACATTCATTTCTTCATACATTCTACAATACAAATCAACGGAAGAACAAAAAGAAGTAAATGGACTCATCTCCTCAAATCTCAAAATAATACTATAATAAAGGCTAGTAGAAAAGAAACTAGCTCATAGGTTTATCAATCAATAATCTAACTCTAATCTATGAAGCATCAATCACTATTAGGTGGTGCCAATGATAGACTCATGGTTACCTTAATCAAAATAAATCCTAATTAATAACTAACTCTAAAGCAAGACGAAAAAATATAGGAAGGCTCACCAATCCGCTGAACGTTCAACGATTCTCAATGAAGCATCTGCTGATGATCTCGATCCCGTATATCTACATCATTAAACAATGTAGTCCTAGAGGGGGACATCAGTGTTGACATCCTGAAAGTTCAACATCGTGGCAACGCAAAAAAATAATTAAATAAAAGAATTTAAACTAAAAAATAATTTAAATTTAATAGTTGCCACCTAATTTTAAAAATAATTAGAAATCAATTAATTATTTACAAAATAGTCTGTGAACCAAAAATTCCAGGTAAAGGTTCAAGTTATTCCAAAGGAAAGGTATTAGCACCCTTCAGAATCCACAATTGTGAGTCCCGGCTGAACTCATTTTTTATAAGTTGAGGAAGAGATACACAATATAACATAAGTATGATAATCATGAAATAAACATACGAAAATAATATTTGCAATAATGAATAAATAGATAATAAACTAAATTATTTCATCTTTTTAATGAGGAGCCCCAAAATCCAGCGGATAGATTTGTCATTGGCCAGGTTTAACAAACAATATGTGCATGAAATTAAACAACAATCTTTGAATTTTAAAATATAATAAACATTAGTTTAAACTAATTTTTTTCATCCTTTTTAAATGGGGAGGCTCGAAATCCAACGGATAGATTTTTCATCGACCAGTTTAACAAATAATATTTTCAATATCAACTAATTCATAACCCAAATAATTAGAAATTATACACAAAAATATTAGAGTAACAAAAAAACTAAAAATGAATTATGGAATGACATCCCAAAAAGAATAATAATAGAACAATTCAACATATTTAACTATAAATTAGAATTAATGCTTTGTGTGTCACCATGCAACAATTGAAATTAAAATAAATAAATAAATAAATAAACCACAAACTAGTAAATAAATTTAATAGGAGTAATATACAAATGTGAGGAAGGATAATGAATAAAAAAAGATAGCCTAAACAATAGTCAAAATCAAAGACATCAATCAAGAATAAATTAAAAGTTAAATAAAAGAAATAACAACCCAAACAGTGAAGAAATACAATCCGTCAGAGAAAATACCCAGCCATACTTATCAGAAAACGCTAACAGTAATATAATAGCCACATAACCAAGAAATGTAGAATAAATAAAAACAGAAATAAGCAAAAAGTAAAGTTACGAGGTCACCGAAGTTGGTTTCTTGTTGTCCACGAAGCTTCGAATTCACCAGATTTCGTGGTTTTCGTGTTGGTTGACTGAAACTTGTGACTTCACTATCATGTTGGAGTGCATCTGAAATGGTGTTTTGAGGGGTGTTTGGTGGAGGTTTCAGGTGGTATTTTGGGAGTTGTTTGCTAGTTGCGTTGGGGTTGGTTTTCCATGAATTCTGGGTGGCGTTTTAGAGGTATGTTTGGTTAATTTTTGATGGGGTTTTTGGGTTGGGGTTCTGGGGCTGATTTTGGATGGTTTTAATGGGGTTTTATGGTGGTTTTTGGGTGATGCTTGAATGGTGGTTTTGTTGCTGATTTTTTGGACGTAGATGGAGATGGAAGGGTAGTTTTCAGGCGGCTTTTGGTGGTGTTTCCCGGAAGCCGGAGCTCACTGAAAATGGTGTTTTTGGTGGCTGTCTTCATAGGTTTTTTTTTAGGTTTTTATAGTTGTTGGCTATTGAAATGGTGTAGGAAGGTGTGGAGAGAGGGGTGGCAGCCATGGCCATGACTCGTGCCGATTAGGCACTTAAACCCATATTAAGTCGCAAAACCACAACTTAAAGTCTAAGAATTCTAC
>JAOTQJ010000091.1:1828551-1879087 GCA_025642045.1 Solanum sejunctum | reverse complement strand
GGCATGCAAATGATTTATTTAAAAAGCACTTTATTCACAACCACCTAAAAGAAAGAATTATCCACCCAAGAATTATGTAAGTGATGTAATTTGAACTAATTTATCCCCAATTTAATTCTAACTTTCCAACTTATGGACTCTAGCCATACATGACACTCGTCGATGAGTTACAACTTAAACTCTTCAAAACCATAAATACGACGGCACAAGAAAAGTTGCAACGCCAAAAAAAAACTACCACACCGCTTCCTTCTTTGTTTTCCTTTCCTTTTTGATTCATAACATGTTGAATCTTAAAGGACTGCCAATGCAAGGATCAGTATAGAGCAAACAAGACTAATCAGGTTGTACTCAAGCAACTCAAAATAACACCCAAATTGAAAAGACAAACCCAAGCGCGCCAGCAGTAATTTTTCTATCCCTCCACAGAAAAATGTCCGAAGTTTTTCCACCGTCGAGAATTGTATATTTATCAGTATTTAATGATTAAAGATAACATATATTTGGATGTCACAGATGTATATATAGATTAATATGTATATAATTAGTGCAAGTTCCGAAAAAACGTAAGTTTATTAATTGAAATAATCATATTTCAATTACTTTTATATATATTTCTTTTCATAGAAATACATTTTTTAATGATTTGATTGATATACGTTTGCAACACATGTGCTATTGCAACTCTTAACAAAATATTGTTGAAAATTTATCAATGTTCTTTTCGTTTCAATTCTTGTGTTGTCTTTCCAACATTTCAGCACAATTTTGTAAATTTCTTCTTCTAAGTGTTCTCACGGAATATTTTGGTCTTTACAGGTGTCAAGAGACTACGCATAAGTTATAATTATTCAAAACAAGATAAGTATAATCTCTATTTTTTATCAATAAAAAGAGCTTTTCCCCGATAAATTGATTGTATCTCTTTTACTTCTAGATAGGATCTATGCAAGTTGATGCAAATTATAAGTCATTCTGGATCAAGATGGACATAGTTCAAACGAAAATTATGTTTATCAATCGTCTTTTTCACTCGTAGCTCTAAAGTTCGGGAGAAATTTTGTAGTAAACTTTCAAGAATTAAGTGAATTTAAAAGTAAATGACAATTGAATCTGACTTAAGAATAAACACGGATACCTTCTAGCAATTAAACATACAATGTGAAAGCTATAAGATTTATGACGTTAGAAACATAAAGTCCATCTACAAAAAAACTATATTTCTTCTAATATTAGTGCAGAGGCATCAGTCCAATTCGTCCTCACCTAAATTCTAGGATTTGGGAAATCATTAGTTCTGAAAGAAAATGTGCCCATCCATGATATTGAGAAATCTAGACCCAACAATAACAAATGGCCGATTTAAGCAATATCGTATGATTGATTTGTAGAAGTTTTGACAAGAATGTCATACATGCCGACATAATAACAGGTCAACATGCCACAAAGCAGGTGTTCATTCTAAGAATACAACTATTACCATTCAAGAATGAAAGTTGTCGTTTCAAATTTATCCGAAAATAATTTTCAGTATGTATATGTTTTGCAATGACAGGATGAAGAGAAACACAATTGAAGCAAGACTTGAAGAAGAAGATTGAGCCAGAGGAAGAAGATTGAGAGGAATTGAGAAGAGGAAATTTGGGGATTTATTATTCCTCAAGAGTCTGTGTATGAAGTACTATACAAGTGCTTATATATGCACTCTTATATGTACAACAAAATGTACAAGTATATGTATTTACAATATAATGTGTATATATCTATTGTGTGGCCTACTCTATGGGATTAATTCCCAATCTTTATCTTAACTAATTAACTTCCTAACTAACTAACTTTAACCAACTAACTAACTTCACAATTAGACTAATAACAAGGCAACTAACTGATCTCAATACTCCCCCTCAAGCTGGACCTATTGAAGAGATTCAATAGTCCAAGCTTGCCTTGTAAGAACTCATGTTGTATCTTACTTAATGCCTTGGTCAGTAGGTCAGCTTGCTGGTCCTTGGTGTGAATATAGATGGTCTTGATAAGCCCCTTTTGGATCTTCTCTCGAATGAAGTGACAATCTATCTCTATGTGTTTGGTATGTTCATAAAAGACTGGGTTAGCAATAATTTATAGTGGAGACTTGCTGTCATAGTTTATAACTGCTGGTTCACTCAACTTCACCCCTAGTCCCTTGAACAGATTTGTAAATCAGACAACCTCAACTGTCAATGCAGCCAAGCTCCTATACTCTACTTTTGTGGAGCTCCTGGAGATTGTGGGCTGCTTCTTGGACTTTCATGAAATGAGAGAATCACCAAACTTGAGGACAAAACCAGTGACTGATCTTCTGGTGCTTGGGCAGGCAGCCCAATCTGCATCACAGTAGCCAGTCAGCTGTGGTTGCTGAGTAGAACTCATTAGTAATCCCTTTCTCGGCTCCAATTTGATGTATCTATTCACTTTCAATGCAGCCTTCCAATGTGATATCTTGGGTTTCTACATGAATTGACTTAGCACTTAGACTGCAAATGCTATATCTAGTCTTGTGATAGTGAGATAGAGAAGTTTGCCAACCAGTCTTTGATACTGTGTAATATCTTCATATATAGGCTCTGGATCAAACTCAGTATTGGTGAGCCTTTGATTGGACTCCAATGGTGTCAAGCTAGGCTTGGCATTCCCTAACCCTGCTTTAGCTATTATCTCA
Organism: Solanum sejunctum; assembly: GCA_025642045.1. Classification (NCBI taxonomy): domain Eukaryota; kingdom Viridiplantae; phylum Streptophyta; class Magnoliopsida; order Solanales; family Solanaceae; genus Solanum; species Solanum sejunctum. The sequence goes on along the minus strand of JAOTQJ010000091.1, from coordinate 1,876,386 downwards.
AGAGCATATTTTCTTTGGTTCATTACAATACCTGCATCAGATCTCAAGAATTCAATACCTAGGAAGTATCTGAGCTCTCCCAAGTCCTTGATCTTGAAGTAATGGTGCAAAACCTGCTTAGTTTCCTCTATCAATATTGTATCATTGCCTGTGATCAGTAGATCATCCACATAACTAAAACTGTCACCAATCTATTACCCATCTTCTTTGTGAACAAGGAATAATCCAGGTGACTCTGGGAATAGCCTGAATCCAACAAAGCTTCAGTCAGCTTAGCATTCCACTGCCTTGATGCTTGTTTAAGCCCATAAAGGGACTTTACCAGACTGCATACAAGATTTTTGTCTTTCTCTGCACTGTAAAAACCCTTAGGAAGCTCCATATATACCTCCTCAAGTAAATATCCCCGCAGGAAAGTATTGAAAACATCCATTTGAAAGATGTTCCAATGTTGACTGTAGCTAGTGCTATGATGGATCTCACTGTTGTCATCTTCACCAGTGGAGAAAATGTTTTTTGGTAGTCAATTTCCTTAGTTTGGCTGTATCCCTTTGCTATTAATCTGGCTTTAAATCTGTCTGCCTCACTATTGGCTTTGCACTTGATCTTGAACACCTACTTGCATCCTACAATATTCTTCCCTTTAGGTAATTCTTCTATCTCCCAGGTTCCATTGTCCTCCAAGGCTTGTACCTCTTGCTGCATAGCATGTATCCATCTGTCATCCTTGTTTGCTTCCTCAAAATCCTTGGCTTAACTTCTATAGAAAACATAGACAAGTAGCCCTTATATTTAGATGATAGGTTATCATAAGAGACATAGTTACTTTGAGAATATTGATGAGTTCCAGTTGGAGTTACATAATCTTTCATCCAGATGGGAGGATGATTATTTCTGCTAGACCTCCTGCATGTAGGCTCTTCTGTTCTTCTAGGTGTGGAATCAACTATGGTATTGGTATCTTCAGGCTGAGTAGTATCATACACAACTTCGATTCTGGCAGGTGCATATCAATTGCAGTGATAGGTGCAGATGGTTCTCTTCATGACACACACTGAAATCATCTGAAATTGCAAAAGACTCAGTAGGAAATAGTTATTCTTGTTTGCTCGATACCTGCCTAAAGGGGAAAACATTTTACCTGAAAATGACATCTCTGCTGATGAGGAGCTTCCTTTGGGATAGATTGCATAGGAGATAACCCTTTTGAGTTGCTAAGTACCCTAGCAATACACAAGCCTCAGCTCTGGGATAAAGTTTATCCTGTCTGACTACCTTGGTTGCATAGCATAGGCAACCTATAGTCCTCAAGTGATCAATACTTGGCTTGTGTCCATGGAACTGCTCATATGGAGATTTCCCTTCCAGAACTGGTGTAGGAAACTTATTTATCAAGTAGACAATAGACAAAACACACTCTCGCCAAAATCTGAAAGGGATGTTTCCTTGAAATTTGATTGCTCTAGCCACTTCAAGTATGTGCCTGTGTTTTCTTTCAACCACTCCATTTTGTTGTGGAGTGTATAGACAACTACTTTCATGAATGATACCAAAGGATTTCAGCATTTCACAACATTTATTGTTAAAATATTCTGTGCCATTAGCAGTTCTCATTCGCTTAATATGCCTACTGAATTATGTTTTTACCAATAGCAGAAAAGACTTCAACACTGAAAAAACATCACCTCTGAATTTCAACAAGTACAACCAACACATTCTTGAGTAATCATCAACTATAGTTAAGAAAAATCTGAAGCCATTATGAGTAGCAACTCTATAAGGTCCCCATATATCCACATGAATCAAATAAAAAATAGCCTGTGTTCTAGATATACTCAATTAAAAAGGTAGTCTAGCCTGCTTAGCTAGTGGGCAGATAGGACACCTGCTACATTCATCACTTCCACTGAGATCTTTATCCAAGAAGAGATGCTGTAACACCTTTGCAGAAGGATGGCCTAAACTCTTATGCCACAGTAGCTTGCCTCCACTAGAATGTTGTGTCATCATCATCTTTTGAGTCCCCCTGCTCTCTTACATTGTAGCCCTGCAGGAAAGTAGTATAGTCCTCCCCTCTCTCTACTAATCCCCTTCACCTTTTCACTTGAGAGGTCCTGAAGCACAAAAAACTCAGGGAAAAAATTAACTGAGCAATGTAATTTGCCTTGTCAATTTAGACACTAAAAGTAGATTGTGTTTAAATGTAGGCACCACCAGTACATATCTCAAGATACCTCCATCAGCTGTACCATAGCAGCCAATGTGTGACACTTACATAGTCTCACCATTAGGCAAATATACCATTTTATTGACACTACTAGATGTCTCACAAAGCCTGTTCAAATTATATGTCATATGACATGTGGAACTTGAATCAACTACCTAATTCTCCTCTCCTTGCTCAATCTCAATCTGTGTGTTACCATTACTTACAGACAAAGCATTGGATATGGTGATCATACCTGCCATGTTTGCCATATTGTTCTGTTCCTTGTTGAAGTTTGAACCTGCATCTTCCTTCTCCAACATGTGTAGGATTCTATTATACTGACTTGGACTAAAAGTGGGTTGTATGCCTAATTCAACATCCTTTCCCTTCATCATAGGAGGAGTTGGAGCAAGGTCATCAACTGATTCTTCCTCATCTTTAGAAGCAGCCACATGATTTACTGCATCATGATTTCTCTGCAACATGTTATGCTGTATTAATGGCCCTGATTTCTTCTTAAACTTTCAGTCATTTGGATAGCCAACAAGCTTGTAACATACATCCCTAGTATGCCCATGCATCTTATAATAGTGACAGATCATATTCCAATTCCTCCTCTGCTTATAGTTATTGCTGAATTGATTTGTGTTGCTGCCTCCAGCCCCTGTATAGTGAGTTCCCTTTCCAGCATATAGTGCCATAGATTCATTCACTTCTCCGGTAGCCTTAGATCCAGTTACACGCTGGCTCTCATCAGAAATGATCATTGCATAGGCTCTACTTACACTAGGCAGGGGATTCATCATGAGGATTTGACTACGAGCATAACTATATACTTCATTTAACCCCATCAAAAAGGCAAATAGTCGCGGATACTGAATGTGATCAACATATGTTTTGACTTTGTTATAATTACAGGCAGGTTGTGGTACCAAAGCATCAAACTCATCCCATAACAATCGCATTTTAGTAAAGTAGGCTGAGACTGTCATAGTACATTGATTTAGTGTACAAATCTCTCGATGAAGCTGATAGCTCCTGAATCCATCAACTTTATCGAATCTCTCACTCAAATAGGCCCAAACCACGGCGGCATCTGAGGCATATACAAGCCCAGTCAATAATTTCTTGGACACTGTGTTCACAATCCAAGATAACACAAATGCATTAAACTTCTCCCATTGTTCCTCCAACTCAGATTTGTAATCAGACTTCCTGCATGTACTAAGAACAAACCCTAACTTGCTTTTTGCACGCAATGTGATCATCATCGACCTACTCCAGAGCGAGTAATTCTCAGCTCCTGTGAGTTGAACTGAGGTCAAGAAGCTGCCTGGAGTATCTGAAGGATGAAGGTACAGAGAATGATTATGGTTCTTCGAACTTGGTCCAAAGTTTCAACTGAAACTCGATTCCTAGCAGCGGTTAAATTCGTTGTTGCCTCCATCGTCTTCGAGCTTCGTCAATGGCTATCTTTGTGACCTAAAGTATCATTATCGAGCTCTCCTATTCTGATACCATGAAGAGAAACACAATTGCAGAAAGACTTGAAGAAGAAGATTGAGCTAGAGGAAGAAGATTGAGAGGAATTGAGAAGAGGAAATTTGGGGATTTATTATTCCTCAAGAGTCTGTGTATGAAGTATTGTACAAGTGCTTATATATGCACTCTTGTATGTACAGCAAAATGTACAAGTATACATATTTACAATATAATGTGTATATATCTATTGTGCGGCCTACTCTATAGGATTAATTCTCAATCTTTATCTTAACTAATTAACTTCCTATCTAACTAACTTTAACCAACTAACTAACTTCACAATTAAACTAACAACAAGTCAACTAATTGAACTCAATACAAGAAATAAAGCATAAGGTCAAATAATAACAAACGTTGGATTGTACCAGCCGCAATATGTTTTTTCACACGGACAACTATTTGTAGCACTATCTAAAGGAATATCAATGGTCATCACGAAAGTATTAGTTATGACTGAACGACTAGATCAACAACCAGGTACATACACAAGAAATGTTGTCTACAAGAATGTATAAGGTGAGATATGATTAATACCAAGTTTGGAAGTAATCACACATGGTAAAACACACACATACATAAACCTAATGAAAGTTTTATTTGTTGAATTCATAGTTTCAGAGAAAGAAGAGACGATACGAACAACAACGGACAACTACCAAAGAAGATGTTAGTTTATGTATAATCAATTGCTATAATAATTTGAAACTATTAAAAGCCACAATATAATGAAGAGGGAAAAGTGTTAATATATCCTCAATTAGTTATTACCAAAGTGCAGTAGCAAAGTATGACTCAAGACTGAGATATATGTATGTTGCATTGTGTGGTGAAACTCGTTTAGCAAATGTTGGAATTGTGCCATCACGAACTTAATATATGTCACTTATTTTATCCTAACTTATATGATTCAAATAAAATTTGAAGAGTTAAGTAAAATTTTTTATAATTTATAAATATTTTAAATTATTAATTATTATAATTTATACTCTAATACTTTTTTCAAATAATATATATTATTCATTTTGTCCCAATATACATAGCACTGACAGAACGTCGAGAGCCAATCAAATAATATATATTCCTCTGATTACCATAATATTGAAAGTACTTCAACTTTAAATTCTTTGAGTTTAACTTCACATGCTAAGCAGCTCTGCTCGCGCGATGGCACTTTGGTGTCGGAAAATAAGCAGCTTAAGGAGGCAGCTAAGCCATTTGCATAGCAGAGAGATTGTACCATACATTATTGTTCAAGAGTCGAGTCAAAAAATAGGTTATCATTCGACATTGAGGCGCAAAATCTCTGATGTTCCACCAGATATACGTAGAGCGAACAAGAACCTCACGAATTTGATTCGAAATGGTCGATTAGAGGATGCACGAAGATTATTCGATGAGTTAAAGAATCGAAACACAGTTTCTTGGAACTCAATGATTAGTGGGTATGTGCAACATCGTCAGATTGTGAAAGCACGGTACCTGTTTGATGAAATTCCGCAGAGAGATGTTGTTTCTTGGAATTTGATGATTTCTGGTTATTTGTCTTGTAAAGAGAATGGGTATTTGGAGGAGGGTAGGAATCTGTTTGATGAAATGCCTGAAAGAGATTTTGTTTCTTGGAATACTATGATTAGTGGGTATGCTAACGCTGGGAAAATGGGTGAAGCGTTGGAGGTTTTTGAAAGTATGACTGTGAAGAATGTTGTATCGTGGAATGCCGTGATTTCGGGGTTTTTGCGTAATGGGGATGTGAAAACTGCTGTTGAATATTTTAAGAGAATGCCGGAGAGGGATTTGGCTTCTCTTGGTGTACTTGTGTCGGGTTTGATACGGAATGAGGAATTGGATGAGGCGGAACGTGTTCTTTATGAATTTGGAGAGAGTAATGATGGAAAAGAAGATATGGTTCATGCTTATAACACGTTGATCGCTGGATATGGTCAGAAAGGAAGGGTTGGTGATGCTAGACGCCTTTTTGACAAAATTCCATCTTATAGTGGTCAGGGAATTAGCAGAAATAAGAGATTTGAGAGGAATGTGGTATCGTGGAATTCCATGATCATGGCTTATATCAAAGCAGGAGATGTGGTTTCTGCAAGAGAACTTTTTGATCAGATGACGGAGAGGGATACATTTTCATGGAACACAATGATTTGTGGCTATGTTCATGCCTCAAATATGAGTGAAGCATCAAACCTGTTCTCTAAAATGCCAAATCCTGATGTACTATCATGGAATTCAATTATCTCTGGATATGCGCAGACGGGAAAGTTGGAATTGGCACGTGATTATTTTGAAAGGATGTCCCACAAGAATCGGGTTTCTTGGAATTCCATGATCTGTGGGTATGAAACAAATGCAGACTATGAAGGAGCAATAAATTTATTCAGGGCAATGCAACAGGCAGGAGAGAAACCTGATAGACACACTCTCTCCTCACTTCTAATTGTTTGTGCTGAAACTGTGGCGTTGTTTCTGGGTATGCAGATCCATCAATTAGTGACAAAGACTGTTATACCAGATATACCTTTAAACAATTCCCTAATAACAATGTATGCAAGATGTGGCGCAATACATGAAGCAAGGGAAATTTTTGAAAAGATGAAATTTCAAAAGGACGTAATCTCATGGAATGCAATGGTCGGAGGATATGCATCTCATGGTTTTGCATTTGAAGCCCTAGATCTTTTTGAATTAATGAAGTGCCTTGAAGTGAGGCCAACTCGCATCACGTTCATTTCAGTTCTGAATGCATGTGCTCATGCTGGTTTAGTCAAACAAGGTAGATTATATTTTAAATCTATGGACTCTGAATTTGGCATCAAACCTGAGGTTGAACATTTTGCCTCCCTTGTGGATATTATTGGTCGAGACGGGCAGCTTGAGGAGGCCATGGAAGTGATTAACACCATGCCAGTCAAGCCAGATAAGGCTGTCTGGGGTGCAGTACTAGGTGCTTGTAGGGTGCACAACAATGTTGAGTTGGCACGAATAGCAGCTGAAGCGCTAATGCGCCTTGAACCAGAGAGTTCAGGCCCTTATGTTTTGCTGTATAATATGTATGCTGATGCTGGAAGGTGGGAGGATGCAAATGAAATCAGAACATTGATGGAAACAAATAAGATAAGGAAGGAGCCCGCTTATAGCAGGGTCGGCTCTACTTCGTCATAGTAATTTCTGTAACTGTAAATGTTGATCACACAAAGAATTTGGATTGAGTTGGCTATTTTGGGTTTAAATCATTAGAAGGAAAATTTTATGTACAGTATCCAGCTGAGCATGCAGTATTCCTTGCTTAGACTAATAATGCAACAAAACTGTTAAACCCCTATTGATGTTTTGGAGTATTTATGGCTGTGTTTAAGTGTTGAAGTTCAAACAATTGAGCATAGTGAATTCTAGAGGGGCAGAAGCTTGTTTCATGAAGAAACACTACTAACACTGGCATCAATTCTACTGTTAAACATTGCATGATCATCAGGTTTGCTGTGCCTTAATTTTCTCAACCTTTTTAATCTTCAGTAGTTTAGTTGTTTTCTTCGTTCAATCTTTGGCTCTCTCTCTCTGGTAAACTATAGTTTATCTTCTCGTCTTTGTATCTGGCCTCAACTTCTATAGCGTTATGTATTGAGATAATAAATAATTCATGATGCTAGAAATTTAGGATAGTCAGACTCCTAGTAGGACAGAGGGGATACCTCTATGACTTGCATTTCTATTGTACATGCACCTTGAGTTTTGTTTTATTCAGTTATCCCTAAAACTCGGAAAATTCCTAATCCTTCTTTCCTTTTGATTAGCTTTTCATGAGTTCGTCTTATAGTAAAAGAAATAAAGATCATTAAAAGAAAAAAAAATCCAAGATCTTTGTTTTTTTGGAATGACAGGCAATTGACAAAATTTCTATCAGAGACCCAAGAGTTCCTAATATTTGTGTAAGGTTCAACTAGAGTGTTACTTTTGTTTGCATCTTTTTTTTCTTTCTGGTTTTATGGTTCTTCAATCCACTATTACTGGTTTTTTATTGCTTACTGGAGATGACCATGTTATTGCTGTTATTCATGTTAGGCAACACTGCTGTCTGACATCAAGCATTTCCACCTGAACAATCCGAAAAAAGATCGAATCCTATTTAGGATGGAGGATGTTCACATCAATGCCAATGCTCCAACTCCATGACACGTATTCAAATAACTGATCAGGAACACTGTGGGGTTTGAGGGTGATGCTGAGAAGCTTTTTCATTTACTGACTAGAGAAACAGTGGATCTGGATATTAGATCTATTGTTGGCATGCCTGGTCTAGGGAAGACAACTATGACCACAAATATATTCAAAGATCCTTATAATGCTTTGTTGCTTTGACATTTGTGATTCGATCATGGTGAGTCTTTCACAAACGTATAATCTGAGAAAGCTGTTATTGACATCTTTGGGCAAGTCACAGATGTGAAGCATCACGTGCATCCCAGTGATGGTATAGCTGATATGTTGTGCAAATGTTTGATAGACAAATGATATCTCATTGTGTTGAACGATAAATGGGAAATTGAGACATGGGGTTAGTTAAGATTTCGCCTTCGAGATGGTGGAAGTGGAAGCAGAATCATCGACTTAAACAAGTGGCAGAGGATGTCATGCGATATAATGATCCATATTTTCTTAGATTCCTGACTGCCTATGTTGCTCGGATTCTTCAAACAATTTCAAAGGGTGCATGCTGGATTCTCTAAAATTAGTGTATTTTTGGTAAATCCAGCACAGGTGTGCCATCGAAAGTGAAGAGTACCCGCGACTTAGCTGATTATAAAGTGTATAATACAAGTTCTATGTGGAATTGCTTAAGTTTTGTTCTGTCCTCACTATTCTTCTCATGGCGATCACCGTTTAGTACCTATTATTACTGTATTATTCTACTTATATGGATTCTTCTGCATCTTCTTGGCTGTGCTTGCCGTTATGTACTCAGTATATATGTGATTATACATACATATTTTGTATGTAGATATGGAATAAATATCACTCTAAACGTTGACGTGACATCGATAATCAAATTCTTGGTAAGCAATGAAATACACATGTAATTTTTACAACGTATGTAAGAATATGCACAACTTTTAGACATGTTTTTATTTTTAAAATGCTGGACTAATCATAGTTTCAGTTGATATGTCATGGATCCAGTGGTGGAAAATAATGCTTTAATTGGAAAGCGAATCCTGAACATGAGGGGTCGTTAAAAAAGAGATCTACCATTATGAGATTTTACTTATTATTTAAGAAGTTCAAGTATAATATATATATATATACCAAAATATAGAAATTTACCTTATATATGGAGTGTAATTTTTCACTGAACCCCCTCACCTCTCCCTAGGTCCGCCCCTGAATAGATCTCAAGGACACAAGTTGTAGCTAATAACAATGTATACGGGAAAAAGTATAGACTCAATCCGTCTTAAGCACTAAGCCGCTAAAGCAAGTGTTTGGGCCTCATATTTTTTGGGGACTCAATTATTTTTAAAAAGTACTTATACATACCCTACATATTATTCAAAAAATTATTTATGTTTTTAAACTTAAAAAAGAAAATGTGTAAAAGTTAACAAAAATAAATTAAATAAGATATTATATAACATTTTAAATAAAAATATATAAGATAATTTCTTTTTTTAAAGAAAATTAGGATCCTCTTTAAAATTTGACTTTAGGTCTCCATTCATCAAGTTATTGTTATCTCTTGAAAATACAAAGATTATTTTTTAAACAGTCTCAACTCAATTACAACAAAAATCGATACAATAACAAAATTATCAAAAGCAACAGCTACATAATACAACCATTACAACAACAGACACGTCCAATTGCTAACTCATATTCTCTGTGCAAGATGAAGTTGTCCTGTCTTTTGGAATCTTTATTTATTTCTTCAGTGCCCACTTCTTCACACTCACTCCATCAACATTCGCCATTGATGGATTTCAAGCTCCTCTTTTTTCTCATCTTCCACTACTTCCTAACCTATTCATCTCTTCCATTCCGTAAACAATCTCTTCCGACCAAATCCGGGTCAACCCACCACCCATTCCGCCATTTTCTACACATTCTAGGAAGCCCAAAATCTCACCACACCTCTCTCTCAAACCCCAATTCGTATTTGGCTTCAAGGTGGACCTGGATGTTCCTCTATGATTGGAAACTTCTACGAGTTAGGCCCTTGGCGCGTCTCGTCTTCTCACAGGCAAAACGTCGAACATGTGGCGCTCAATCCTAATCCTGGATCTTGGAATCGGATGTTTGGCCTCCTTTTCCTTGACAAACCGATTGGTGTTGGTTCTAGCATTGCCATAACACACGAAGAAATCCCGAGGAACCAGAAAGACGTAGCGAAGCACCTATATATCGCGATCAAGAAGTTTATCGAGCTGAATGAATCGTTCAAGGATCGGCCTATTTACATCACAGGTGAAAGCTATGCTGGAAAATATCTAGCAGCAATTGGATATCAAGTTTTGAAGAAAATGCCCTGTTGCCTGTTCATAGTAAAGTGAATTTGGTTGGAGTTGTTATTGGTAACGGATTAACTGATCCGATAAGCCAAGTAGCTACTCATGCTGCCAATGCATATTACATTCTATTGATAAATGACAAACAATGGAATCAATTAGAGTCGCTTCAAGAAAAGGCGATTTCATTGTCAAAGAGAGGTAATTGGAGTGAAGCAACGAATGCTAGAAGTGACGTCTTGAACACGTTACAAAAGATGACTGAAATGCCAACTTTGTATAACATTAGAAGGCATAAGCCATACCAAAATCATTTGGTAGCTGTTTTTGAACAATGTTGAGGTTAAAAAGGCGTTAGGAGGCGTGTAGTAAGGTGGTGGGGGATGCATTACACAAGGATTTGATGAAGAGTGTGAAGTATATGGTGGAGTTTCTCGTCAAGAATACTAAGGTTTTGTTGTATGAAGGTCAGTTGGATTTGAGAGTTGGCTTAGTGTCAACCGAGGCGTGGGTGAAGAGAATGAAGTGGGAGGGAATCGACCAGTTCTTGGAAGCAGATAGGAAAGTCTGGAGAGTTAACGGCGAGTTAGCAGGGTATGTGCAGAAATGGGGAAACTTAAGCCATGTTGTGGTATTGGATGCTGGGCATTTGGTTCCACATGATCAACCATTGAAGATTGGGTTCTTGAAAAAGGAGTTTTTGCTAGTGATCAAATTGGAAACTTGTCCACCAATTTGTCTAATGTACTTTGGGGGACTATGTTGCTCTTACTCTTCGAAAATGTAAGTATACGGGTGCAGCTGCATTTTTGTAGAGTTCAAGCAATACAACTTTAGAATCTAGCAAAGTACTACTTCTTGCAACTTTGTACGAGATCATGGTATATGCTACTATGTTTCCTCCTTCAATGAGTTGTTACTATGTTTCATAGATATGTTATTATTCTTGTTGTTGTCTATTTTATTCTCATGATCATTGTTTCTTGCTTAATGTAATTACAATTACAAGATTTGTAATTACATTTGACTAGAAATATTTAGAGAAAAATCCTTAACTAATAGGAGTAATGTTGTATGGATCTTTTTTACTAGTCCGTGAAAAAGCATTAGAATTCGACTGGAATATTAGTCTCGTGCAATTTGTATGATTCTTTTTGACCAAGTTCCATTTTTTTTCTTTTACCAAATTAAAATTCTGAATCTAATTTTTTTTTTTATAAATTATTGAAAATATTAAACAACAATCTAATACTTTATATCTATAAGATTGAACAATATATGAACAAGTATTAATCATATATGGCATTGTCCAAAAGATAATTTTTAAGAATTATATTCAAACAACTTTTAAATTATAAAAAAGATATAATTTTGATCCGATTTAATTTAAATTTTGAATTAGTTAAAATTAAAAAATCTAATTGAATTGAATCTAACCAATCAAATGTCCATACACCTTAACTTTTGGTAAAGCAAAAGTCATAAATCATGATTAGTTTTTTTGTTTTGATTTAATAGTATTATTTAAAATTGACCAATTCAAATATGATGTCACTTTTTGAGTTGTGATTTTTGAAACTTGAAATCATGTATTTTACTTATAAAGTTTTTGATATTTTGTAAATTAAGTCCTAATACAACAGCAACATTACCCTACTGCTTTAAAGGCTCTCATCCATTGCGAGGTAACAGATCCATCCATTACGAGGTAATAAAAGGTCGGATATACATAGTCTAATTTTTATATTTAAAAACATAGCACAACTATTTTTGGATGACAATAATAAGCATTAAAAATTGCATCGACTAACTTAAACAATTTTCAAAATTTGATTCAAGGTGAATTTGCCAAACCTGATCCATTTATCTTGGCCCACCGGTAATCCGTGACCCGACCCATATGGAAAACAGAAGATATTGGAGATAACAAGCGGTCAATGTGCTCCACTTTGAGCCACTGACTCTCAATTTCTCAAATTACTCTCAGCTCACCCTAAAACCTTAACAATGGCTTCCACAGGTGGCCTTTTGTGCAAAAGTAGAGCTTCTTCTTTGATCAGTATCTCTTCTTTTCCTTTGATGGAGCCCAGAATCAGACCAGGTGAGTCATTCTCATTTTCCAGAATTCCTCTAATTCGATGACATGAATAGTTAATACAGAGGCCATTTTGGTTCTCAACTTACCACATATTCCATAGATAGTTTTAGTTATTGAGTTTTCCCAATCTTGCTTTTTAGTTATCCTGATAAGATTCTGCACAAAGTTACTAATTAGATCGATAGTTTGACTAGCACATAGGTGAAAAATATTGATTTTCTCTTAATTAGTGATATATTTTGGAACAAGTATTCATGCACTATACTAAAAATACATTTTCGCTTTTACTTGTTAGTTTTAGCATATCTAGACCAAAATATAGTTTTTTAACCATGTTTGACGACTCAACATTAATTACTTATTTTTATACCATTTCTCAAGACCTAAGACTATATATCAATTAATATGCATCTGCCATCTGATGGTAAAATACTTATATTAATCATTGTTTATTATTTAACGTGCAAAATCCAAAATGACAGCTAAAAGTGAAGGGACTCTTTAATACAAATATGGATCTAAATATGAGTTACTGGGTTGCTCCTAACTCTATAGCTGATATTTTAGCTCTGTCCCTCTGTGAATATCTATGTAAGGCTTAGTTGTTATATATTGGCTTTTCCATTTATTATTATATACTCCTTCCATCCCAATTTATGCGATATGGTTTCACTTGACTCAAAGTTCAAGAAAAAAATGAAGATTTTTGAAATTTGTCATCTACAGACCTTACACATTCGTTGGTAAAAGGAAACCTTTAAAGTTAAATTATTTTTAATTATGAAACAGCGACATTCTACTTTTAAAGTTAAACTATTTTTAATTATGAAAGTCATCCTTTTTGGGATAATACCAAAAAAGGAGAGCGTCCCACACAAAACAAAACGAAGGGAGTATGTAACAAATGTCATTCAATCAATCAACTGTGACTCAATCCCAAACTAGTTGAGGTCAACTATACAAATTCTGCTACGTCTAAAATGTTCTATTTTTATATTGGTTGTGAACTTAACCAAAATTTTACTTCTTTCATGGATTTGGACCAACTATGCTTTGGAAAATTCACATGGATAGAGTTAATTTAACAAAGGTTACATGATCAAAATAAAGTCCTGTTACTTTTGCAATACTCTGAATTGTTTTACATGCAGAAAAGCCTTATAATATCTCATTTCCAATCTTGTAGAACCAATAGCTATTGTTGTAGGACTGAAAGATAATTTATATTCATAATCCAAGATTTCTCCTTTCCTTTCCGAAGAGAATGATAGTGAAAAAGAACGTTTTGCTTTTAAGTTAACATCTTTGTGATAAAGAATGGGAGGGCAGATTCTTTAAATCTCTCAAATCCAATGTGACTTATTTATTAGCTTCAAATTCAATTAGTGCACATGGCTTGCCTTTTTATTATATGAAACTAGATCTGGTTCCAAATAGGCCGGTGGATTCGTCCATTTGAAATTATAGTTGTAGGTGGTCATATAAAGAGTGTACATCAAAATTTAATCAATGCAAAAAAGTTTATCTCAAGAATGTGAGTGTTTCCAACAAATTCACGTTAAACAGATTCCTTATATACTTCTTGCATTTGGTTGATGTTCCCCATATGACATTTAATTTTAACTAGTGTTGAAGCTCTGATGGAGTTATGGAGGAACCTTTCATGTTCAACTTTGAAAGTCAAGTTTCAATTGGTTGATTAAGAAATTGTCTGACTTGCAGAAATAACTTGCTCCCAGAGACATCTCAGAGTCGGAACTTCCCCTTTCCTGAGGAATGTATCCTACAACATGAGCGTGAAGAAAGTTCCACGTATAATCACCAGAGCCAGCTCAGAACCGAGTGGCAGTAGTGATGGAGCTCTTGGCCAGGATAAGGCATGTTCTGTGTTTGCATTCTCTTTTATGAGTTATGTGTATGATTCTTCTTCTTTTTTTTCAAATTCTCTCATCATCAGTTTGGAGAAACTTCACTCCGTTTTCCTTGTTACTCCTTTTGTGATGAAGAAACTTCTATTGTTATCATTTCACGATGTCCTCTTCTTTAAATTATCATGTAGAGCTAGAGCAAGTTCTTCATCTCAGAGAGGAGTTGTTGTGTATTCTATTGTTATGAGAAAAGAATGATAAATGTGAGCTTTTATTTGTCTTGGAGTGTGGAGTTTTTATTTACCACCAAATTGCTTTAGATTGTCTAATACGCTGAATCCAAATACATCTTTTTCAATGTCGTGATTATGCTTTTGAGTTTGGGACTGTTGTTAACTTCTGTTTTGAAGCATGTCCTCTTTCATGCTTGGTCATTTCAATGATTTGATGCTGATGCAGACACCATTTGGATATACGAGAAAGGATGTTCTATTGATCGGAGTTGGAGTTACTCTTCTAGGGGTTGGCTTAAAGAGTGGATTGGAGGTACTTCGATCTTTTATTTACATCTTCACTGTCTTTTTTTCCCATATACTTTTATGTTTTCCTTATGTTCCATTTCAATATATGCTTGTCTGTAATGACTTTGATCCATATATCTTATGCAGTTCTTGGGATTTGACCCTTTACAAGCTGGAAATGTAGTTCAATTAGTCCTGGTATTGGGTCTAACAGTTGGATGGATCTCTACATACATCTTCCGGGTTTCAAACAAGGAAATGACATATGCTCAACAATTGCGAGACTATGAAAGCAAAGTCATGGAGGTACAGCATTTTGATTAGCATTCAACTAATCTGTTTGTTTCACTAATTATTTAGAATGACACGCCTTCTATTTACTGCACAGAATTTTAAGAACCATACTCATCAGATGCTCAAATAATAAAAATTACAGTGATCCCTCCTAAGCTCTACGTAGTTAGCAAATGTCACACTAACTTTAACCATATATATCTTTGTTTATTTTCTTCTATCTACTATTTAATTCAAAAAACAAACATTGCTGAATAATTCATTGATCAATTTACTAGTCCTGCAGCTGTTATCCTCTTTTGTTTTTTGAATGCAGTTCAATGATTTTTAGTATTTCCAAAAGGGAGTCAAGTTATGAGTTCATAATAGAGGGACATTTACCTGATGTAGCATTTCAACGTTCTCGAAATTCATTCATTCTTGAACTCTTGCTCATTTTTCAGCTGCTAACGAACATCCTCAATTAGATTGTATCCTGTTAAGGAAATAACAGAACTGCATTTTCTGAATCTAGGGTTCTATTGCTAGTCACAAAGGTGAAGCATGCCATATAGTTTTCATGCAAAGCTGGGATCGCTGCTCTAGCTTAAGATATTATTTCCAGGGCTTAAATGGTGTCTCTAACCTCTTTTATGCATATTGAATAATTTGAAATCAGTTTTATGAGAGTTAATTCATCGTAGAGATTATTTCCATCATTCTGATATTTCATCGCAAGATTTTTCTTTAACTGTTCTATGGGGTTAACCCTTAACTTTGCCTGACTTGCAGAAACGGTTAGAGAGCTTAACAGAAGCAGAGTTACAAGTATTGCTTGAGCAGGTTGAAGAAGAGAAGACCCGCCTGACTAGTGGTGAGGAGGTCAAATAGATATCGTTTTCCTCATGCCTATATACCGTTGGACCTTGTTATCCATGGAAAATGGTGTAGATGATAAGTCTGTCTGTACAATAGTCAATATATGTTTGCATAACATCTGATGGTCATATCCAACTTGATAAAATAATTCTGGGATGGAAAAGGTTTCCCTAGGTGGGGAATTCATGTTCTGTAAATTGTTTAGGATTTTATAGAAATACATGATATACGGAACTATTATTTATCATAGAACATAAATGTGATGAAAAAATGTATTGCTTCTGTATTGATTTTTATCTTTTCTATTCAAGCAAAGAATGAGAAGTATGGTAAAGCAGCTGTTTTGGAGACTATCTGGTCATTTTGTGTTTACACCTTAGACATGTAGTGCATAGATAAGAAGGGCAAGTCTAAAGCTCTCGCTATGCGCAGAGTTCGGGGAAGGGTTTCGATCATAAGGATCTATTGTACGCAGTCGCCAGAGGCTGTTTCCAATAAGGCTTGAACTCGTGACCTCCTGGTTACATGACAATTTTACCAGCGACAAGGCTTAGATGCATACCGATAAATAATGGATCTTGGGTTCGGGCTGAACCTCAAAAGATAACTCATGTCGTGAGAATTTTTCAAGATGATAACCTCAACCCATGTGGGAAACTTAAGACCCCCTTCCCTCATGAGCCGAGGATTAGACAACTGGTGCATAGATAATATAACATGGAAACTAACATTGGGTAAACCAAGAATCTGGATGGTTAAACTCTGATACCAATTAAAGGAAATGATATTTGAATTTAACTCAACCTCAAAGTTTATTCACGAGATGAAGAATTGTTAAACTCATTTAAGGAGACCACAAATCATTCAATCCAATGTGGCAGACTTAACACATTGTTGTACTTATGATAGAAGCCTTAAACATTCTATACAACTAAGAAGTTCTTGGAATAATGAACTTGTCAGCACTACTGATTGAGTGCCAGCACCTAGCTGTGCTGTCAGTAAGAAGGTTGTCATTGCAACTATGTGCACATTAAAAGTGTGGATTACCATCTTGTTCACCTAGTGGGAGTATTTCAACTTGCCTAATAATACATGGATGATTGATTTTGTTGAAACGTGGATACTATAACAATATGCTCAGTGTAATCACACAAAGTGTGAAACGCGGATAAGGAAAAAAATTGAAATTCATTTCACATAATCATAAAACACTTAGAAAAGAATCTTATAGTTGAAATCATTAGTGAAATGAATGTGTGTACACTTTAATACTTTGTACTGTCCTCTCTATGTACAGAATTTGATCCCTTTAAATTTTCTTTTCTGGTTTATTCACGAATCATCGCTAGAATCAGAAGAAGAGCTGCTCTTGGAAATGTCTGATAAGAAATTAGCAGGCAATTTTGGGAACCTGACAGCTCTACTATTTTCCATTCCTGGTGACGATGATCCTCCGACAGCTACAAGGGGTTTCTTTTTCTGCAGGTTTCTTGTAATTTCTACACAAACTTTATCAACCATTTCTAGGAAATCTTTAACAATGGAAAATAGTTGAAGTTGTTGCCACCCTTTATCATCTGAAGCTCCTGCTTGATAATAATCTGTTGTTTTCTTTACAAGTTCCATTACTCTATCTTGTTCTTCTCTCACTGTTTTCATTTCTTTTTCAGCAGCATCCAGAAATTTTATCATCTCTTTTCCGAATAGTCCTTTAATACTCTCGTGTTGTGTCAAATGCGTCCTGATTTCAGATATCTGAGTTGTTAGCATCGAGCACGTCTTTGAGAGCAAGTCATAATCTATTGCAGCTGCTTTCTTTACATTACTAAATGCAGAACTTAGGCCGCCCACAATTGGTAAGCCAAGCATCATGTATTCCTTCTCTGTCTCATCAATTTCATTAGTATTTTTTGAGGTCGGGATAGTGCTGCTCCCAGTAATCTGGCTATTGCTATGCCTCATACTTTGATTACGACTGAGAACACAACGTTTTCCTTCTGCCCTGACTACTTCTTGCACGACAAAGTGAAGCAATGTGGTCTTACCATCTACACTTTTCACATCGGAGAGTTTCCTTAGAGCGGTAAGTTTAAATGCTTGTGCATTTCCTCTTGACGTTCCTGCATTCATTCTATTCCCTGCTTTCAGAATGGCTTCAAGAAGTTTCAAGAACAATCTTTGTGCTCTAAGCTCCTTGCAAGACAATTCCAATGTTTGTAAGTACTCTTTGTGATGCTGAATTTCTGTGCCACAATTTGATCTAAAAAGCATGGAATTGAAACGAGTAAAGGCGGATGGAACAGCTTTGAGTATGTGGAATAGGAAAGATTCAGCATCAGCTAGTCTGGTGGGATCTCCTTCAAATGCAAGAACTTCTTTTTCTTCTTCCTTTGTTGGGGTTATTCTGCATAGTTTCTCGAGAGTATCAACACTTAGACCTTGTCCATCAACAAGTGCATCGATAATTTCTTTACGAGTAACACCAAGGGACCTGAGTACAATTGCAATGTTTTGTGACTTCCTGGTTTCAAGAATGAATATCTGAGAAGGTGGACCTGCTATATCTCCTCTTGGACTCAAAGCTCTGGTTTCTCTTCCTGGGGACTTTTTATTTGTAGCAACACATCCAAATAGAGCCTCCATAAGATCTCCATCAAACCTACATGAAAGGTAAACAATGATTGAGTACAAATTATACATGTGGAATGCAAAAAAGGAGAGTTGAAAAGATGTTTACTTGAAGGATCCACGGTCAAGTTTGTCCCAGACCATTGAATGCTCAACATTAGCATTCAACTTATCCCAATGCAATGGCTTTAGTTTCACTTTATCCTTTCCACTTCCAGAAGTCCCTTCACTTGATGATGAAGGCAATCCACTTGGTGGTGGGGGTAGTGGAGGGCCTTTCCTTATTGTTGGTGGCGGTGGAGGTGGAGGACCAGGTGCCTTTGGAGTCGCTGTTACAGGCAATGGAGGAGCTGGAGGTGGAACTCGTGATTCGAGTTGACTTGAAGATTCTTGTTTCTCCATAGCCTTAAAAACAATCCCATCAGATGGACTTGGTTGTTTGTTTTCTAACTCTAGCCAAGAAGGGCTTTGAGAAGTTGAAGATTTGCCTCTTAGCAGAGGCAATTCTTGATTTGGATGATCTGATATCTTCCTTCCACCACTCATCATTCTCTTCTCTTCTTTATCATCTCTTAATGCATTAACAAAGACCTCCTTCTTCTTGAAACTCTCTTTTCTCTGTTCTCCACTTTCCAATTTCCTCCAATAAAGCACATCCAATCCATTTTCATCAACAATCACCCCTTTCAGATTTCCTTCAAATTTCAAGAATTGATCTTGAACAACTCCAGGGGTAGTACCACCAGCAGCAATTGCACCACCACCAGCAATTGCACCACCACCAACAATTGCACCACCTTCTTGTTGCTGCCTCCTACGCCTCGAGTACCTAACCAAGAAGAAGAACAAAAGGGCAGATAAGACAAGAGTGCTAGCAGCAGTCACCCCAATAGCTGTTCCAACAGCCTTCTTTGATGATGAGTCTGGTGTTGGCACAGAAGGCGGCAACACAGGCGTGTCCGGTGGCACAGTGGGGTCCGGTGGAAGTGGCGGAGGAGGAGATGGCGGTGATCGCTGAACGGGTGGAAGCGGAGGAGGTAGAAGATTTGGCAAAGGAAAGGGATAGAAAGTTTCGACATTTTGTGATTGGCAAGTAGCTTTGGGAATAATTGAAAGAATGAAAACAATGAAGAAATAAAGAATCACAGAATTGAAAGCCATCTTCTAAAGAGAGTTTTTTGAAATTGAGAAGATGTATTTTGCTTTATGTTGAGCATTGTTGTTGAAAGGCTCTCTTTCTTGGATTTGGTATATGGTTTTCTTGCTGACACTTTCAAAAGGGGAGTAGTTAATTTTCCCGGTATTTTAAGTTCTTAATAGGAGAAATATTAATGGAAATGACCAAATTACCCCTCATCTAGGTCAAATTATGTATATATGTACATACATACACACACGTGTACACACTAAGTTGGCATATACTGTGGAGCTGGAGTCAAGATTTCAACTTGATACGTTCTAGAATTTTAGAATGATGATTTCAACATAAGTATTATGTTTGAGCAAAAATTATTAAGTTCGAGCAAACTTGTTTAATTGTTTTGAAATTTTAGAATAATGATTTCAACACCAGTAACAAGCAAAAGTTATTAAGTTTGGTCCAACTTGTTTATAGATTTCTATCATCCTAGATTGTTAAGGAGTGCATCCATATGAATTCATTATTTTTTCACATAAATCCTGAATATATATTAGATGGAAAAAATCATGGATATTGGTTCATTTTTACTTGTCCAAGTTGAATTTTGTACTTCCTTTAGAGGTCGGATGGTTACTTTGGTATACGGAATAATGGAGGATATTTTGAAATTAAGTTTGGGATAAAAATAAAAAATAAAATTAAAGTCGATATTCAACCATAATACCCATGTTAAATGTTTAATCTTAGATATTAAAAAATGATCTGAAAAATAAATAATTAATACTAAGGAACAAACGAATCTGAGGAAGAAATTATATATTTTTCTCTTAAACGTTAAAAGACAAGGAAAATTTTTTTAAAAATATAATTTTAATATAATAAACAAGTAAGTAAAAAGTAAATAAAGTTTTGAATCAGTATATTGTCGACGAATTTAAAATGTTGAACTCATTAATTTTAAATTGTGAATATAATATTTGTGTACTTAACCGGACATATAGCTGTGGAAGTAGCTGAAATCGTTTACTTTTTCAGGGCCCTATATTTCTATTAGTAAATTAGCCAAAATGTTGAAAAAGTCTTTGCATTTGCTGGCTTTTTCCTCTAATTTTGACCATATTTTAAACATTAGAGTTATACATATGCAATTATTATATTTTTGAATATGTAATTTTTTCAACAATTATTTATTAATAATGACTCTATCAATATAAATTAACTTGCCAACAAATTTGAAAATGGTATGTTACGTACTTTCACATAACCAAAAACAAAAATTAAAAAAAAAAACTTTTTTATGATTGTTGCATTTATTTTTTATTATTTATTTTTTACTTTAGTCATTTTTTTTCTTTTTCATATCTAGTATCTTCTACTTATGAAGTTTAATATTTTTAAGCCGGTGATTTTTTGAAAATAATTTCTCTATCTCTATGAAATAATGATAAAATATGCATATATTTTATCCTCATTAAACCTTATTTATGAAATTCTATTAA
The DNA here is from genome assembly GCA_025642045.1 of Solanum sejunctum. Classification (NCBI taxonomy): domain Eukaryota; kingdom Viridiplantae; phylum Streptophyta; class Magnoliopsida; order Solanales; family Solanaceae; genus Solanum; species Solanum sejunctum. The sequence goes on along the minus strand of JAOTQJ010000091.1, from coordinate 1,855,219 downwards.
TATGATGTTATTATTGTTGCGGTAAGGAGCTTTGAAACAAACAAATAACTAGTGGCTTAATTAATTTAATAATTGCTTTCATGAAAGGTGACTTTGCCTCAGAGATTAACATCTTAGAGTGCATCAAACTATGTAGCTCAAGAGAATATTAGTATTTTCCCGAGAGTCATCTGATTTGATTTCACATAAAATTTAAAAAAATAATATTTTTAAAATTTTAAATTAAAGTTTTATTAAATATATCAAAATATTATTTAAAATTTATAGCGTTAAAGATTTTACGTAAAAAAGTAAAATTAAAATTTTGTCAAAAAAATAATTCGTTCTTTTTAAAATGATCAATAAGAAAAGTATATTATTTTTTTTTAAGCGGAAGGAGTAATATTCCATTATGAAAAACTTTAACTATAGTTTAGTATTGTATTTGAAATGAGAAAAATACTCAAATCTTTTTTTATTATTTTCACTTTTTTATTAAACTTTTAGTATTTTTAAAATTTAATTTTAATTTTTTATTGTTATGAAAATATCCTTATTTAAACTAAATTTCATATTTTTTAGGTAAAATATATTGAAATAATAAATGAAAGTTAGCTTAAAAGATTATTATAGTGAAAAGAATTGAATTGGCAAAATAATTAGTATTTCTTTAATTGTGTGTGGCCAAAAGAGGACTTAGTTGACACATCATTGGGAAGTGGTTCACCAAAACATAATGTTTTGTAATCCAGAAGGATCTAAGCAAATACATCTTTACTTAATCCTTTATAGGAAAGTAGTTGAAAAGGGACAACTAATCTTTATCTTATGATAATCAGCTTTTTATAAAATGTCTCATACCTACTTAGGAAATAGTCCTAATTAATTTAAATTTATACCGCATAAAATCTTATTAACAAAAAATAAATATTTTTTATCAAAAAATTTTTATTGTCTAAATCTGAATTCAAAGATCTTTAATTAAAGGTTAAAAATTTTTATTTATTCCATGATTGGAAATATTATAAAGTCAATGAAACCACCTGCTAAATTTCTGTTGTGAACTTTTCAAGAAAAAGCTAGCTTTATTCAATAGTCAAAGATTGTATTGATTTCATCAAACTGGGGCAAGTTTGGAAAGTAGTCACTTATAGTAGCTCAGAAATTTAATGTGTTTGCTTGAATCTTAATTTTTAGGACCATTGATTGTGTAGGTAGAAAATTAATGTGCAGAAGACCAAAATAAATAAATAAAAGGCAACTGAGAAAAATATTTAAAATATCTCTTAATTTAACGCAAGTTATTAATTTTATCACTGAACTATTGACAGTTTTATAAACATCCATCTACTTGACTAACTAGATTAAGATACACTCTTGATCTATCACAAGTTTTAAAACAACCCTTAACTTGACAATAATTTAGGGGTATATTTTACTTTTGTTACAAGATTAAGGGCGTATTTAAGTTCAGTTAGTTAAGTAAAAATGTATTTTTAATACTATCAATAGTTCATAGATAAAATTAATAATTCGTACCATATTTAGAAATATTTTTAATATTTTTCTCAAATGCAACTCAATGTGAAATTTAAAAAAAAAATTTCCCTTTCACATAATGGTTTGATTTTATCTAATGTTCAATATTTAATTTTATGTTTGACTAATTCGAGTTCGTACACTATAAATTTTATTAAATGGGGAAAATATTTTCTACTAGATGTTTTTTAATTCCAAAAGCTCATATACATTAGTTTACAAAACAATAGAATTAGGAAAAAAAATTAACTATGATATATTAACCATTAATTGTCTTTTTTTTTTCAAGAAACATTAAGAAAGAAAAAAATGAATTCTCTAACATAATTTTAGCAATTTGTTTAAATGGACATTTATTAGAGTGTGAACTCTAATCTATACAATTAAAAAAAGTATGATTATCTCCAAATACAGTACAATCAAATACTCATTCTAAAATTAATCCGGCAATAATTATTCCTTAATCCTGGTATCAAACGTTAATGATGTCCAAGAATATTTCTTATTCCTTTGTTAGATAACTTCAATATCCCAAAAACAAAAAAATGTCTGATGAATTTGATGCCATACACGGACTACGTTAATGTGACAGGAGCCTTTTAATTACTTTAGGACAATTTTTTTTTTCTATAAATAAAAATCTTAGACTAAATTGAAGACTTGGTGTACGTTAATTTGTTTTGAAGTTTATATAAAGTAATAATTAAGATTAGGTAATAACTCGGGGGGACCCATTCTAGGATGAATCAATTTTGGGTTATTCTTAAACCTAATAGGCTGAGTCAGTTTATGAAAAACAAATAATAATCAAGTATTCAAATAAACTTTATAGTAAAATTTATAAAGTTGACTATGTATTAAGCCTAATCATAAAACTTCAACTCAGCTTGGCACTATTCATGTCATGGTTATACATAATAAAGTTGACTATGTATAATGCATCGGCTTGGCACTATTCATGTCATAGTTACATTTACACACATGCTCGAGTTTAGTCAAATGGGAAAAGGCGTAAACTCTTCCACGAGACATGTAATAACACTCTCACATTATTACACTGGTTATCGCATTAGCGCTACATCAGCACCATATCATAAATTATAATTTTTATAGATTTTTTTATTAATTAGTTTTATTATACGCATTTTGCGTGTGATCAAAGCGAGAAAAATTAAATTTAATTATGAACTTAAAAAAAATAAATAATTCACTATAAAAGTAATTTTGGTAATTATTTAATTATAATAATAGATATTCTATCACTAATTAGAACTCATGGTAAATTAGAATTTTTTTAGCGATTGTACTGTATTTTCTTGTTCAAATAAGGAAGAAGTAAAAGTCTATCAAATAAGAAATATTTATTAGTCCTTCCATGGCTAAAAGACCTTATTTCATCACTTTTTTCATATATTTTAAAAGTCAATATTATAAATATAATTAAATAGTAATTTAAAGAAAAAAATGGTAAAATGATGATTGTGTCTAAAACAGAGTCTTTTAATGAATGACAAAAGAATTCAAATAATATAAAGACTTTCACACTTTTAATAAAGTATAGATAGATTAACATTTCCTTTATTAACTATATTCTATACTAATTAATTATTTTAATTCTTTAATAATCATATCTTCTTCATTACTAAATTTCATCAACTTTATCTCTAATTTCACCGGAAAAATCATTATATATATATCACAATTCTCTTCATCTTCTACGATGAAGGACAGCTAATCCATCACCATCACAAATTCACCTCCACAATATCATTATAATACCTAGAAAATTTTTAAGCTAAGAGTTGAATCATGCTTCTTGTGAATATGGGATCATATTGAGTGGTTGTAACTTTGCATATAAGTGTTAAGGTCAATTCTTTGGTGAGAAAATAGATTTGAGATGAATCAAGGTCACAAGAATACCCTAGCACAAAGTTGAGTTAATATCTTTCTTACTAATTGAGTTTTAGTATGAAATTTTTTTAAGATAGGTGATCCAATGACTATTAAGTTGTGAATATATGTTAAGGTCCTTTTCTAAGTATTTGAAGAGTAATGAATGTGGTTTAGGGTCATGAGGAACTTCATCTATCAAGCCAAGTTCAAAATATTTCTATTGGCTAAAATTTTTCATAAATTCATATAAGGGATGAGTTCATATGAACATATCTTTCATCACATAAAGAATTATATGATCCACAACCTATCAAATTAAAGCTTTTTGGGTCTTATTTCCAACGTCCATAAAATTTGCCACATTTTGAGTTTAGAGTAAAAAGTTATGACCATTTTACTAAAGCATGTCACCTGGGTAATTGGGTGAGCTGAGGGTCATTTCAGTGACTCGCCGAATGGGTTCGACGCATCACCGATTGAGTTTGCAATAGACCCGAAAACCTTTAGAAACTAATATTTTTAGGCGATCTAAAGCTCTCATTCAGCGAATCACCAAATGGTTTGACGATCGGACCTCCAAATCTCTGATTTGGCTGATGGAACTCATTAAAAAGTCATCATTTATTCAATTTTAATAATTTTTTTTACATTCACATAAGGGTATTTTTAATATTTTTTCCTCAATTAATTTTCGTAAGCATATTTTATACCTTAATTACCTCACTATGCATGCATAAACCTTAAATACATCAAATTCACATGTTCTAAGTTCTCTCGAGAAAAAAGTTAGGGTTCTTCATCTTCAAGTCTCAGTCCAATGATTTGAGTTAGTGCTTTCCTTTCATGTAAGAAAGGCTAATCAGAATGTTACATTGAGTTCGTCCACATGTCCTATATTTTCATTGAGTCAAATTCAATTTTAGTTTTCTATGATTTGAGTCCTTGAATTTATTCGTGATTCTACTGAGTTCTTGCATATGATGGCATATTTTAATGTGTTTATGAGTTGAGTTATTGAAATACATGTTTATGACTTTATTCACATAAATTCTAGCTGAGTATTGCATTTAATATATTTTATGCATTGATTGAGTTAGAAAACGTGATTTGTAAACGTATTGAATGAGTATGAGTAGGGTCTGTGGAATTTTTAATTACTATTAATATTCTTAGCATGAGTATGTTAAGTATAAATGACTATTTTGAAATCGAGTCTTGAGGAGTCGGAAAGAGTTGAAAGCATGTTTTAAAAATGAAAGAGTTGATGATTAAGTGACTGATTTGATAAGAGTTCAATGAGACTAAATTGATGATTTGAATAAATCAAACTGATTGAGTATATGAGCATATCGAGTCATTGAGAGTAGTATTGAGTACAGATTTATGTAAGAGTAAATAATAATTCAAATCCAACAAAACATGCAGCCAGCGTAGGATACAGGCTATGCCTCTCTTATCTCAAAAGAGGATTTTGATTGATTATGGATCTATTGAAGTTGCTCGTTCCTTATCCTGGCAAAAAATTGGACGACTATGGCAATAGCAATAATGAAAAATATTGTATCATTACTAGCTCATAAGTGATGGTTGTCGATTAGACAAATTTTCTGATAGTACATAATATGATTTGACTGAGTTGCATATTATTGATTCTACTTCAAAGCATGGTTTTATTTTTTAAACTTGCATTGTTTTACTGAGTTGAGTTATCTTCCTGAATTGAGTTCTTTGAGTTGAGTACCTTTTTAGCTTGCTTTTTATCTCAGTTATTTTACATATTATATATTTCATGTATTGACGCTGTTTTGGCGCTAGAGATCCTCAACCGACATATCGTTAAAGATCATTCTACTTCTAGATTTTGGCGAGTTCTCCTTGCATTCCAAGGTACTTTTATTACTTCACTTATGACCTTTAGAGTAGTTTTTTCAAGGTAACTATGAACTTGTCATTAGCAACTTCTTGATAGTTGGATAGGAATAGAGGCTTCATAGACAGTGATGTAGTAGAGTTGATGTGTTATTATGAGACATGTTTTTTAAAAACTATCTCTTCTGATTTGGAGTGATTGGGATTGTTAATTTGAATTGTCTTCCATTGAGATATTGATTTAGTTGTTCACTTGAATGTCTGTTATTTATTGATTTGAGCCTTCCACTAAATGAGTGAATGAGTGATCAGATGAAGTGGTTTATTCAGGGACCAGTGATAATTTTTGAGTATCGATCATGCGTAGGATACTCTCTTGGAGTGTGATAATCATTTCCTCTTTTTTTTTTATGAACCAATAGCTACCAAACAACCATCGAAAATTTTAAATCAGTCATCGATGACAAATATCGAAACAAACTCCTTTCCCTTACCTTATTTCAATTTTTATTCTTTTAATTTAGTTTTCAGGTTCTTTATGAGCTCAAAGATTCAGTTATGGTTCCATGACGTTCTAATGAACTCCAAGCTTCCAGATCTGAACAACCACAACAAATTAAACAACAACATTAGTCTCATGTTATTATGATACTTATGAAGTTGTACTGAAAGGTAAAGAATTGTGATAAAAAAAAAATGAAAGGGGAGGGACTGGGGGAAGAGTTAAGAGGATTTTTATTTTTTATTTTTCTAATTTTATTTTTCTGATGCATTTATTTAATTTTTTTAAATTTCTTGCCACGTCAGTTTTAGGAGGTAAATAAATTCACTTTAAATATTAAAAGTGTGTAATAAGTGATACGCCCAAATTTACACTCCAAAAGGAATAGTAAAACGATCGTTGATCAAATATAGAACTCAACCAGAGTTGAGGTAGATCCCACAGGGAATGCATGAGAATAAATCTATTAGCACTCTTTTCAGATGTAATATCTATTCCCGAAATAAAATACGTAAATTAAATAAATGATTTTGATTTTTGTAAACTAAATTACTAAAGTAAAGTAACAAACGAGTACAAAGACTACATGATTTTAATCGATTAATGCGAAGTTAGGATTGTGTTCCCCATTACATCTAATGTGATAGCCGAATCTATTCGCTAAACTCATTCATGATTGCGTATACAAGATATAACAAGTTATGTAACACCTAATTCATCTTTGGGTCCTTCTCAAATGTATTTCTTTCATCACGTTTCGATCTCAGAACGTATACTTACTAACCCTTGTTATCAACCCCACACTACTCTCACCTTTCAATCTCAAGTACTTAGACGAGGTTAAAATTTTTGAATTTTTGGTGTAGAACTCTTTTCCTGATCACTACATCCCTTTTGGGCATGTAAAGAATTCAGGCTTACCCTAATACGTCGATTGTCACGCCTCGGAAGGGTACCCTAGGCTTAACTGGAACTCAGAGACTATTGCTAGTCCCCAAGCAAATCACTTAGCCTCATCACATTCATTCATTCATACATTCTACTAATCAGTAGAAGACATAAGGGAATAAATGGGCACATCGTCATCTAGTCTCAAAATAATCTTATAAAAAAAGGCTAGTAGGAAGAACTAACTCACAATGTTACATCAACATTTGACTCTAGTCTATGAAGTCTCTATCATTATCAGGTGGTGCCAATGACAGACCCATGGCTACCTCAATCAAAATAAAAGATCAAGTGAATCTAACTCTAAAGCAAGATGATAATGGGCGGTGAACACTCCGAAGTAAGGGAGGCTGACCAATCTACTGAACGTCTCAAGATCTTCAACTGTGTGCGTGATGATGACTTTTGTCCTGTGTATCTACATCATAAAATAATGCAATCCAAAAGGGGACGTCAGTACGTGGAATGTACTGGTATGAAAATAATTGAGTGAAACCAAGATAGGTAGAATAATACAGAAACAACAATTAACTCAATCTAGAAACTAATCAACATGTCAAATGTCTATCTAAAGAAAGAATAAAGAGTAAATAAGTGACCCATCAACCAATCAGCTCATCAAGTCCTATTATTCCAGGCAAATAAGTAAGAACCTGTTCGACTCTAACGGACTTAATCTATAGAATGAGAATTTGTCCGACTCTAATGGATTTAGCCCTCGAGTAGAAACTTGTCCGACTCTCATGGACTTAGCCCTCAAGTGAGAACTCGTCCGACTCTAACGGACTTAACTCTCAAGATAGGGACTTGTCCGACTCTAATGGACTTAGTGCACTGCTTATCTCAAATTAGCATCGTAGAGACTTTCATTATCTTATTAACTCAAACTCTACATTCTCTATTGATTTCAGGGACTTTAACCCATCTTAATTAACTTAATTCTCATATAAGAACTCAAAGACTCAAATCATCGTTCAGAAGAAGTCATTTAGACAAGACTCAAGAACTCAATTATGAAGACTCATAGGATCATCAAGCTCAACTAATTTAACCTCATATTCGTGTGAAGATTTGAATCAACATACTCAAGTCAAGGCTCTAGACTCCATCCCTTTGTTCACCCATGTATACTTTTACAAATGAAAAATATTCAATTCAACAAAACAAGTTTATGATAATCATCAACGTATAAAAAAACATATAATAAATATAACTTCTCAAGAAAATAATTAAGAATCATGTATGTAGACTCAAGAACTTTCAACTCTCCCCTAAGACCATTAATGTGTCACGATCCAAGCCTAGGTCCTAGACGTGACCAGCGAATGGGGAACCCAAAGAAACCCCAAACAAGCCTCATAGCATATCATTACACATCCTTGATCGCAGAAGCAATGTAAAATAACATAAGAAACATAAAACAAGGAAAATTGGGACTAAGGGAGAAAGAGATTAATACTTAAGTAACATATAAAAGTTTAGAAATAAGAGCAAGGGACTAAGGGGAAAAACTTGCATAACATCATAATCAAGAGACAAAAGAGTCAAGGCTCATATCATAGATACATAGCATGTCCAATATCACCTCTACTACATAGATAGGAGCAGGGGCCAAGACAAAGCAACCGGGCTCACACTCATAGTAAAAATAGAAAGCAAAGAAGAGCGTATCAATACATAATAAAAGAAACATAGACTAGGGTCTCCAAAGTGGAGGACTCACCAACTAGTTTGAGTAGCACCGATCTAGCCACGTGGAGGAGGAAGAGGAGGAGGAGGATCAACTTTGGCACTAGTTCCTACATGGTATATCATGTAGCTAAGAGTATATGTTATTATGTGTTGAATATACTAAGTATGTAGGATGTAATGCAACAAGAGATAAACATCACAACCAAAATGCATAACAATAGGCAATAGACATCATATAATAATATGGCATGTATGATCAATGCTCAAGTAAAACACACTTAAATAACTCATACTCATATAAAATATCATATGTGTAGAATAGACCAAGTTAGATTTTCAAGGTACAAACCCCTTAGTAGGTTCGTGATGATGCCACTCCATCACTTAGGTGGTGAAGTACTAACCCTTCACTCAGTTGGTGATGATATCTCTCCATCACCTAGGTGGAGAAGTACAAACCCTTCACTCGGTTGATGAGTACAAACTCCCATCTCGGTTAGTGATGATGCCACCCTATAACTAGGCGGAGAAATACAAACTCTTCACCTGGTTGATAAGTACCAATCTCCATCTCAGTTAGTGATGATGTCGCCCCATCACTAGGTGGAGAAGTACAAACCCTTCACTCGGTTGATAAGTACAAACTCCCATCTCGGTTATCTGGGTTCTTAGACCCCCCCGAATTGGGCATGGCCTAATGCAACACTTTATGTAGGATTTATCGTATACATAAGCTCATTTCATCATCATAACATCAATCATATCATATCTCATGCTTTGGATCTTCAGTTCCTCAAGAAACCATAACTGGACATTTTATCAAACACTTAAAGGGTGTGAAATAATAGTATAAAATCATGCAATTTAGAGGTGAAATCATGTAAGAAAATCTATTATAAAATCATCAATCAACACCTTGCAATACCTTCAAGCAATATATCTCAAAACCCCTCCCCAAATCTTATAATAGATCTAAGATTCATAGCTTGAAACATAGCAAAACAGTCACAACTTTACACAGCTTTAACATAGTTCATAGACATGCTCATAATCATGCAAATTGAGTAAAAAGGATATTAGGACACCATGGGTGGAATAACGCAATGGCTAAAATCTACATACGTTGACTTTGAAGAATTTCTTAAAGAAGACTTTAATGGAGACTTGAAGCTTAAAGAAATTCCTTGGATCAGGATGAGGGTTTTGAAACTTGAATCTTGAGAAAAATATTAGTTTAAGTGTTTGAGTGAGTATTGCCGAATGTCTAGGATAATATGAGGGTGAAATAAGGCTAAGTATAGGTATTTTCACGCATGAAAAGGTATAGGCCCAAGACTTAAAGTCTTGGACCCGAAGTAGAAAAATGCTCAAAATAAGGCACTGGTACGTCGCGCCAGTGTCGCGGAATACACACTGGAAATTGCAATTTGCAATTTTTGACTTTTGCTACGGTTGCTCTAAAATTTGAATTAGATCCATTTACCACTCAATTTGACCCCTTGAACAAGAATATAAAGTTGAATTTTTAAAATAACGAACGAAATTTTAGATATAAGGAAATTACAATTTCGGTCACTTCCGAGCACTTATGTTTTAGGGTCATTTCACTATGAGACACATGGGAGAATAATCCTATGTTTTTAGTTTAGCCTTACATACCTGGGATGAGGATTGTGCTAATCTTCTTCAAGAATTTGACCCTCTATTCCTGAACCTTCAAACCCTTGCTTCTTTCTCTCTTAGGAATAAGCTTTAGATTTAGGAAAAATACTGGATTTAGTACAATACAGTCGATATAAATGACCTTAATAGTCATTTATAGGATTTGGTAGGGGTTGAGAATTTACCAAAATACCCTTCCCGAAATAAGAAAATAAAATTTCATCTCGTAACACCATGTTTGTGTCGTGCCAGGGGCGTAGACATGTGTTATTTTGGTGAATTTTCTCAAAATACATTGAAAAACTGATTTCCAGGAAGAATACACATACAATGCATTCATGAAATGCGTTTTATGTGTAATTTTCCGTAAATCGCTTTCCGATCAATTTTTTCAATTCCTATCAAAAAAATGAAAAACAATATAAGTGGGAGTCCGCGTCCTAGGCGTGTCGCGCCTTGGACGCGCACCCTCACTGTTTCGGAGAAAAATTGTGAAAGTTATTTTTTGACTCGATTGCTCTAAAATTGGGTTGAGACTATTTTTTCACTCAATTTTTCGTGTTGATCACAAATTCGATCTCGTATTTTCCATCGGAGCTTTAGAAGACGCGTTATGCGCATGACTACATTTTAGGGGCGTTTCAAAAATTTTACTGGGTGTTACATTGACTCGTTAAGGATAAAGTTAAAGTGAATAATACTACGATATATACGCTAATCAATTTCAAAATTTACCCCATATTCGTCTATCTTATTGATTTGTCAAGGTTCCCACAATCCTAGTTGTGGGTTTAGCCTAACATGTTCAAGAAAAATAACCCACAATGATAAAAAGAATTCATAAGGAAGAACTTACTATTATAGAAGTAATGAATCAACGGATTACAATCTCGTGTATGATAATTGAAATCCAAGAGTTCAATGAAATTTAAAACAAAATAACGTTCTTTTATGTTCTCTGTCTCCAGTCGTCCAAGACTAAGTAAAAACGAATAAAAAATAATATTGTATAACCTAATCCAACTTAAAATAGAAAAAATCACGTCGGCAAGGACACAGATCATGTGATAGTAAACGGACCGTGAACTGGTCCGTGCGGGAACACTTGGTCTTCAAAATGCTATTCACTACGTCACAGCCTCACGTGCATCAGGACGGTCCGAGTGAGGGTTCACGAACTCGGGAATCGACCCATCTCGCTCCGCTTGTACGATTTTCATAATTTTCAATGGTAATGGCCATCTTTACGTCACTTTGACTCCACACGACATGGCCCGTGTCGAAGTCCACGGTTCGTTTGGTCAATCGTGGGACATACCTTCAACAAATTTTCCTTCAATTCCTTGGCCATGTCTTTTGCCCATATTCAAGTCCAAGGCCACGGTGGGCCTCACGGCCCGTGCAACGACACACAAACCGTGAAGGTACCCATGGTCCAAGTGGGTCCTTCACTTGGTTCAATTATTGCTTCTCTTTGCTTGGGCCACCTCCACGTGGCCTCTCACGGTCCGTGTGCTGCTACATGGGCGTGGAGGCTCCCTTGTACCGGCACTTGGGCTCTTTTTCATCCATTTTCTTGAACTATACCTATTTCTTCATGCCTTAACCTTTTTTTCTTGAAAAATCACAAAAACACACAACAAAATAACAATTTTGCTTGAGAACATGCAAAAATCCTTCGTTAAAAGCGCTAGAAGAGTTGTATTTAATTTCTACGACTCATCAATAGATCGTCATGATCATTTAAGCGTATAATTGACTTTTCGAAACAAGTTCAAGGAAAAATCTATGCCTTTTTCCTTAGTCAAATACATAAAATCATGTAGTATCATAATTAATCATATTATCATAGTCATGCTATATATATAATTAGGATTAAAGTATATCAGGCAAGTCATTTGAAAATATATTAAACATTATATCAAAATAATTCCCCCCAAATTCAACTCACCTTGCATATATCAAGCTATTAAACACATTTTTCTAGTTGTAATATATGCCCTTTACTCAAAATTCAAATATAAAAAATAATAATAACATATTTAGTGAAATTTCATAAGTGGGGTCTGGAGAGGGTAAAATATATGTAGACCTTACAACTAACTTATAGAGATAAAGAAAATATTTTCAAAAAACTCTCAACTCAATATATTGAAACAAATTAAATACAATTGTGGAAGCAATTTTCTTGTTGGAATCTCTTCTTTTTTTTTCAAAAAAAAAAAAAGAACAAGGAATAGTTAATGGTTGAATAACATATTAGAGTAGTAGATCATATTCAATGAAAAAAATATATATAAAGAATAATTGAAATCCATGATTGTGGATTTCAACTACATATTCAACAACATTTGACTTCAGAGTACTTATTCATTATATTTTTCTATGGATGTCATAAATTTTCTCTATATATCTAGGAAAGAATAACTACATTTGACACTTCAATTTTAACGATAACAATTATATCGTCAATTTTATTTTAAAAAATCTCTTCAAATGATCAATTATCAACTAGTAAAGTTGTTGTCATGTGACTAGGAAGTCATGGGATTCCAGCCTTAGAAACAGCCTCCGACAAAAATGCAAGATAAGGTAGCGTATAATAAACCCTCATGATCGGACCCTTCCCCAAATCTTGCCTATAACAGGAGCTTTAGTGCACCAGACTTGTTCTTTTTCTTCGAATCTTTAATTGAGTTTCTCTTTTTGGTAGATGAAATTACGATGAAATGAGAACACAGGTTGTTGAAGTCGTTATAAACAAGATTTCACAATCCACGCTTGGCAAAAACACGATAAATATATCTTCTACACAAAATTATGTGATGTTTGACTATAGAAAAAAAGAAAATGAGAAAATGAACACTTAATAATAACAGTATAGAGAGTATAAGTTCACAAGTGAAATCAAAAGAGTAATTCATACACATATCTTATTAATAATCCATATATATAGAAGAATAGACAAACTATTTTCGAAAAGTCCACTACTCAAATAAGAAAATAAACCATTTGACTTCTAAATATGTATGTCTAGAGAAAGTATTATATGCCAAAATATGGTTAAAATATAACAATTCATCTTGAGATGAGAAGTATCACATCGCCAAAATACAGAATAGATGTTAGGTATATAAGTAAATAAGTATTATCTACTAATAATGCATTTTAAAATCGTGCAGACCTAAGCTCAGAGTAGACAATATCACCAGTGGGTTGAGCTGTTACAGTGTTGACATTGACCAACACTACACGTTGTCCAATCTCAATCTTTCTAGTTTTGTCATAGTTGTGTGGTTCTAATTTGTAACATCACTTAATCAATCATGTACAAACATGACAAGGCTTTGTCACATATTATAATCTTTCAGTCCTAACTTTGGAACGATCTTATCTGAAAAAAGTTGTGTCTCAATTTGTGTAGTAGTGCTTAATTTGACAAAATTAAAATTTAATAAAGAAAGAAAGACAGACTTTTAAAATGCATAATATTGTTACATTTAAATAAATTATAGCATCTATAAATCATTTTTTAAAGAGAAAAAATAAAAATTAAAAATCAACCATTTCTAAACAAAGAACATGACGTACTTTTTGGAACTGACTAAAAAGAAAAACTATGAAACCAATTGAAATATGGAAGTCGCATTTTTAAAGCTCTAAAATCGATGTATATACTTTGTATGTCTTAACGATAAGAAGTAATATCAGCATAACTTATCCTAATTCCTATCATATCTAATTTCAGCATAACTTATTATCTCATCATAATTTATATTTAAACCAAAAAACTCCTAACATTTTAAAGGTTTTATAATCATCTTTTTTGGATCCATTGACTTAAATTTTGGATCCTTCTTTCTTTAGAGGTGAGTTACCACTTCTTAAGTAACATTTTGGGCTGATATGATGATGAAGCCCTAACAATGTAAGTAAGTGTTCAAAAGCCCAACCAATGAAGTCCATTATGCTCCAATGCTAAAAATGCTCCATTTCAAACACTAAATTTTAGTAGAAATTAGGAAAAATTACGTGATACAGTAAACTAAGCCCCTATATTTATAGAGAAAATAATACGAATTCTACTAGTTTAGGAGAAAATTACTTCTTTTCATGCAAGTTTTCAATATTACAAATCTTATCAAAATTTGAACTTCAAATACATGTATCTAATACATCCAAATACATAGAATCAAAATTAGCTATAATTTATTCCAGACACATTATATACAAATGGATTCATATGCATCTGACTCTCTCTCTATGAATTTGTATCCCAACATGTTTCATGTGATAAAAATACAGTAAATTAAGACCTTTAATTTATCTTCTATATATATATATATATTTGTATTTTCAAATGTATCTAGTATCATAGATACATGTATTACACTGATTCGCAAGTATTTGGGATACCCAGACACTTTCCTTATCAATTTGTACTTCGGAGTGTGTCTAGTAGCAATATACATATATCTAGGTGTATTTGACTTGAAATGTTGTGAAATTATTAATAAATATTGTAAGAATATGTGTATAATCGGGTAGTTCTTTCCATATTTTTGTAAATAGAAATAACAGCAATTCAAAAAATTAAGTAAATTATGCGCCAATACAATTTATTATCAACATGTATAAAGTTACATATTGACATTGTATATGTGATAATACACATTAAACGTATGAATGCAATATATTTCATTATTGTTACGCAGTAAATACAATTTATTTTGCTACAAAGCAGATACAATTATTACGCATATAAATACAATATATTCACTAAGTTAAATCATAGTGTTTTGACTTCCAAATTAATTTTAAAAAAAATACTTGGAGCATAATTTTGAAAGAAAAATAAGAAGTTTTTCTTGTTTTGAAAACAAACTATACGCAATGAAATCCAACAAGTTGGATCTACGGAGGATAAAATATACGCAAATTTTATCACTACCTTAGAGATAGAAAGATTATTTTTAAAAGACCCTTAACTCAAATATATCAACCTCAAAAGTAGAAAACACTTGATATTAAAACGACTAGAGTGAAAAGCAATTGAAAACTCATAAATACAATAAAAGTAGCAAAATAAATGACAACCAGTAACAACACAACATATAAAGACACGACTAATACTATCCTACTATATCATAAGGCAAGACATCATCTTACCCATATTAGCCTACTAACCTTCTACCCTAATACGTGACCTCCATCCCTTTCTATCTAATGTCATGTCCTCGGTGATATGAAATTGCGCTATATCATGTCTAATCACTTCCTCCAAATATTTTTTTCGATCCACCTCTACCTCTCCGCATAACCTCGAAATCCAAGCTCTCGCACCTCTTAATAGGAGCGTCAGTGCTTCTTCTCTGCACATGCTCAAATAATCGTAATCTCACTTCTCCCATCTTGTCTATTACAGAGATCACCCCTAACTATAGTCTAAAATATTAGTCTAGGTAAAATTTGTTAATTATTATTATTCTCCTAAATCATTATTATATTAGGGTTATTCCCCAAGCGGATGTAGGAAATCTTTAGGTTGTTTGAATTTGGTTGTGTAAAGATTTGGGGTCATGAGTAATCATCATTTCATTAAGATAAGAGAATGACATCTTACGTTAAGTATTTTCACTCCATCACACACACATATAATATATTTTGTCTCATATGATCTTGGCCAGCTATATATATATATATTTATATAGTTGTCTAATGCAATATTTTTGGTGTTTGGACAACAAGGCACAATTTGGCATCTATCAATTATTATATCAGTAAAAACAAGTCTAACATGGATTAATGCAAAAGCTTTTTGTTAGGTTAAATGTGGCATTATTTAATTTAATATAAAAATTTAAAAAATAAATTTAATTTATGATTATGAATTAATAAAATTAGATAAATTATTTTTAATATGAAAAGATGATGGTTTTTTTTAGACAAATTAAAAAAAATTGTTTCGTAAATTGAGACTGGAGAGTATAAATAGTATTCTTTTTATTCATTTTTACTTAGCCATTATTTTAAAAATAAATTTTCATTTTTATTTGATTCTTTTAACATTTCAAGAAAAGATAATTATGAGTTTTTTTCTATTTTGACCTCAATGTCAACTACTTATTCCCCAAATCATCTTTCAAAATCCAAAAGCACATCAATTGAGATGAATTTTGTAGTAAAATACTCAGGTTAGTTATTATTTTTTAATAGACATGCAAAATTTATGTTGGAGAACACCAACATCCTATCACAAGACTCATAAGGAAGCTAGAATGGTTTGAATCGAAGTTATAATCGAACATAACGCTACATAACAAACATAGTTAAGAAAAAAGATTGTATCTTTACTATCAATTACAGTTTATTGCATAATAACAAACATTTAATCTTAACAATTTAAAGTGAATAAATAAAAAAAACAAAAAAATATATCCAAAAGTCGTATGCCGACTAACATTGTGTTCAATAAAAAGGAGAAATAGTTTTTCATGAAAATTATTTTCTAGAGAGGAAGAATAGAAAAAAAAATTAAATGTGTTCAAGAGCCAACATCGATTTTCTCACTTTTAAAAAAATATATATTCTTTTTAAAAATTTCTACCATTTAAACATGAAAGAATTGAAAAAACAGTTCCTGCAAAATACTTTTCTCAATTGCTTGAACTCTTCAATAATATTATCGCATTCATGTCAAATCCTTCAAAATCAAACACACACCCATCAATATTTTTAAACAATCGTCTCAACCAACATCCCACCACCCCACTTCCAAGAAAACAAGATCAATGGAGATCCTTAGAATAAGGGAACATATCAAACATGTGTAATCCAATATTCCTTTTTAGCAGACAAGAATTGACATTTAATAAAGATGGTATCAGAATCATATCAATCCATATCCCATTATTCAATTCCAGCCATTCTCTCTATCTGCCATTCAATTGGATACATTAATATTACTACTGCAAAATAGTAAACCAAGAAAATGTGGATTTCAACAGTCTAAAATCAACATTTTCTCATCAAGACTCATTTGAACATATCTTTGTAAACCTTGTATGATTAAACGATATGTGTCCGAAAAAGTGACAAGCCAACAAAAAACCTCGCTAGTAAGGGGGCGAATTGACTTGTCTACACTGTGCCCCGACGATGACAACCCCCCTAAATAGCAAAAAGGAAAGTAAAATACATATGGTGTATATACCGTCACAAATCTTGGTTCATCATTTTGAGTCGTCTTGTTGGTGAACCAGGTGATGTTGGCGAAGAGGGCATGGAGGAATCAGTGGAATGTGTAGGTGAATCACTAGAGAGAGACGCCGAAGATGCTTTGGGGGATGATGGAGAGGAAGTGGATGGTGGTGAAGGTGTTGATGACAGGTCAAGTGATGATGGCGAGGGTGATGGTGATGGTGATGGTGAAGGCGAGAGAGTTGGGGTTGATGAATCATCAGACGATGATTCTGGCAACTTTCTCTTGTTCATTCCTTTTTCTTCCCCCCTAAAGCGATCCTCGTTGAACATGTAACTCTTCAAACGCTTTACATCCGCCAATTTCACCGGCTTCAAGAGGAAATCTTCAGCGCCTTCTTCCAGACATCTGTTATCGAATTAGAATCAGTTTTATCAAGACAACATATCACTAAAAGAACTCTAAATTCCGCATTCAAAAAAAAAAACATTATCACATGCCCTGAGGAAGTGATTCTTTTTCTAAGATAAGTAAAAGCAACATATTAAAATTAAAAGAGCAAACATCCTTTTACCACATTTGTTTCAGATAGGCATTTTTTTCCTCAAAACAATCCTAAAGCCACAACTTTTACAATGCAACATTCAAACGGCGGGCGCTTTATGCATTGACATCTATTAGTGGCATACTAAAAATTGCATATAAAGCTAACCACTTAATAGTGGCATACCAAAATTGCATATATTGTTAATCTAAACTTTACTAGAATAAGAACATGCATTCCTAATTATATTACTAAACAAAACTATCGAAAAAACAGATACAGAGATGCTCTGGATTATGATATTGTAAAGTATGAATCCAACTACTTTTTTTTGGTACAAGATATTAAACTAATGAAGTAGTTGTCCATTCATTGGTTTTGGTCATGCCAGAAACTGGTTGTTCAATAATAATAACTGATCACAGCTTCCAAATTATGCAAGTCAAAACCTTTTTCTTATCACAATTGAATAATTAAAGAACCAAACAGATCTTGAAAGAACATGTGCAAACGATATGTAAAGATTTGATGGTATCTTAATTTAATTGCAAGATAGCTTTAGGTTGTCAATGGTACTTTCTCCATTATTTTCTTTCTTAAATTAATTGCAAGATAGCTTTAGGTTGTCGATGGGACTACCCTTCTAGCTTTATTAAGTTTCCTTCTCTTTCTAGAGTCAGTCGCGAGCCAAGATATTTAACAAGGGGATTCAAAAATATAAAAAATGTAAACACACGAAGAAGCCAATGGATTCACCATATAATACACTTGAACAAGGGTGCTACGCCCCTCGATGGGCCAGGTATTAACTCAAAAAGTAGATGCAATGTCAATTAGTATTGCTTCATTCTATTCATTTGGAATTCCAGCAGTTCCAAAGTAAAGATCACTAACAAAAATACATTCAACATTTTCATGTATAAAGGCAAAAGAATTTGAAAGTACCTGTCAATTCTAGCCAAAACATTTTCAGAAGACATGATTACAACTGGAATTTCCCTAAAGGATGAACCCTGTTTCACAAATACAAATTTGGAAACTTAAGTACATTGATTAAATTTTCTCTATAAGAAAATCAAGTAATAATCATCCATGCAAATAAACTATGCATGTGATTTACCCTGCATTTCTGCTAAGAGACTATTTCCACATCTTAAACCAACTACCTCATGACAATAACTTTACCGAAGTCGGAAAAGGGCCAAGCCAGAAGGTCTAGTGTAAGAAGCCTTATGACAACTTTATTGGGGTCGAGAAAGTGCCGGACCAGAAGGGTCTATTGTACAAAACGTTAAATCTATATTCCTGCGAGAGATTGTTTCCACAGCTTAACCTTATGACCCCTCATGACAACAATTTACCAAGTTACCCCAAGCCTCATGACAACAAGTTACCAGTTACTAGTTAAATCTATATTTCTGCAAGAGGTTGTTCAAGCAAAATCAATAACAATGAAAAGAAAGGACAATACAATTACTACCTTAATCTTTTTGAGCAAATCATAGCCAGTCATTCCAGGCATACAATAATCTGTAATTATCAGATCCACCTTCAAACTCTAACATCAAAAAAACACAACACATAATCCATAAAAATCTTCAAATTTCACTTTAAAAAAAAACACCAAAAAAATAACAAAATTTTCTTACATCAATACTAACAGAGCTCTGTTCTTCATCCAATCCAAGATATTTCAAAGCTCTCATCCCACTATCCACAGTAGTCACTGTTAAATTTCAACCACAAAACATTCAAAATTCCATTTTTTTTCTAGCCAAAACACACACACACTAAAATTCAGCTCAAAAATCAGTACAAAATTTTAACCTTTACAAGATGTAATTTTGAGGAGACGTTCAATGACTATTCTGTCCACAAGACTATCATCAACAGCAAGAACATGAACTTCATTATTAGCCTCCGTTACCGGGAACAACTCATCCAACTCCTCCACCTTCTCCGCCCTACGCCGCCGTGAAAACATACCGTTTCTTGCCATCTCACTCCAAAAATAAAATCAACAAAAATGGAACAAAACCCACAAATATTCTACCAAAATGAGAAACCCCCACAAATTTTCTTGGAAAAATATGCAAGTTTTACAAAGAAAAAAGAAAAACGGAGGAAGAGTGTAATATAAATGTCTCTCTGTCTGGTTCATGTACACAAACAATATACAACATCCTTGTCTTTTATTTATTTATTTTTTAAAATAATAAAATATTTAGTTTCCTAAAATATATATATATAATAAATGTAAATAAATAGACCAGAAAAATCAAATCTTGTGAAATCTACTTTTAAAACTAATAAGGAAAATACGGCTGAGATTCTGAAATCCACTTTGCTGATGCTGATTTGATTTTTTTCCATATCCACGCGAGTTATTACAATGTCCCCCGAGTTTTTCGCGAGATTTCTTCTTTTGTTTTTTATTCTCAATTTTGTTTTGGCTTAATATCGTTTGGCTTTAAAAATTTTTGAAAAATAAAATTTATTAAAAATTTGAAAAAATAATGTTTGATCATGAAACTTGACAAACAACTTTGAAGAATTTTTAAATTCCAAAATAGTACTAGTAATATTTGAAAAGTTTTATATTTGAAATTACTTCAAATTTTCATATTTTATGAAAAGGCGTCATTTATTTATTTTTCTGACTAATATTTATCCATCTCTTTCCAAAAAATTAAATTTATAATTTGAGTGACAAAATTGACAAAAATACTTTAATAATTTTCTTTTGATGGATTATAATTTTAATTGAATCAATGACAAATTTAAGTATGAGATTTATGTATTTATTTTACATGTACTATTATTTTATTATTGTTGATTGTTATCAATTATGTTATAAGGTTATTTTTTGACAGAACATGTTCATTATAAAATGATAATACAATCTTATGGGTAATTTGATAATTTTTAGAATTACGAATATATATATATATATTGAATTAATCAGATATTCATGAAGAATTTTTAAGTCAAATGCATGGTAAAACTTTACCAAAACTTGCTAAGAATGTTGGCTTAGATATTTGAACTAATTCATTGTTTTGATTGAACATCTCAAGTTAACCTTAATAAAATGTTTTAACTAGACATTTTTCATTTCAAATATTTATTAGACAATTAAATTAATTGTATAAAATATGCAATATCCTGTCATTATATTCATCAACTTCGAGTAAAAAATGCTTAAAATTCATGACTAATAATGCATAAAATTAAAAAATAATAAAATATTTTATGTGATTAATTTTACTATTTGTTAAGCGAATGAAAAAATTAAAGAGGATTTTTATTGTTAGGCAAAATATTTTTATTAAAAATTAAAAAGTTCAGTTAAAACATGACTTAAAAGTTAAAATTTGCTCATATTAATTTATTTTAAATATTTTTAAGTTAAAATAGCTCTAAGCACATTATAGAGTTGGGATAAAGTCACTGAATTCATCTTTTTTATTTTTATATTTAAAAGTTGACTCAAGGTCAATTTGACAATCCACCGTCAAATTAGAAGTGGGAAAGGCGGAAAATGTAACGACACGGTTACTTGTTACACAAATTTGAATAAATTAAAGATTTATTTTTCCATTTATAATTTTTTTTTCAGAGGAAAAAAAAGAAACTGGAAACTTCTAAAATGCTATTGTAATTAAGATAAGTTCTAGTTTTAACAACCTTAACTTTGTATTTTTGTACTAGTTAGTTGTTTAATTCATGTTAGGCTTAATAAATGAGACCTTAAACCATGGTAACAAATCTTCTGAAAATAAAATGATGCACAAGATATTCCCGGTATATTTGATCATAACAAAAATGAACAAGAAAAATTGAAATTCTTTTATAATAGGTACTCTTATTTTATTTTATATAATATTCTTTAATTTAGAGCGATATTTTTTTTAAAAAAAATTAAAAGTTATTGTCTAAAATAATTCTTACATATTTATATGGTTGAGATTTATTTCATTAAGAATTAAAAAAATATTAAATTAAATTATTTTTAATTATAGCAAGGTACTATTTTTTTAGGATGAATTAAAAAAAAATTACATAAATAAGATAAAGCAAATATAATTTTTGAACTCCATAACGCCACAGTTAATGGACTTAATAAAGATGACATACGAGACGGACTAAAAAATATGTGTCAAATAAGTTAAGATAGAAAAGTAGACGATGTGAATAATATTTTTTTAATTGTTGTGTGGTACTATTTTTTAAAGGATAATTTGGCTAATTTTTAAAATAAAATTAAATTGATATTTTATAATTATATTAAAATACAATAAACAATAAATTTTTAAAATATTAATATAATTAATAATATATTTTAAAATATCAATTAAAATTTAAATGATTAAATTCTCGAAATAAAAGTGGGACAACTAAAAAAATAGACGGAGTATAACTCTAAAATACTTTTGAAATTATGTACACTATGTTTAGTTCAAATGGGTTATCCATTCTAGTCTAGGAAGAAAGTTGAAGGATTATTTAACTGGGAATTCTTGAAGGATGGGCTAATAACAATGTTAAAAAGTAAATTCTTGACTTGTATATAGGGGCAATGAAATATTTATTTTCTTTGATTTGTCCAAGTAAATTATTAGTATTTAAAAAATACAAAATAAAAGCCGTCCAAGTAAATTAACAGTTAAGTTTGCAATCTCTCCTTAATATATAGATTGTATTAGCTCGGTTTATTTTTATTTGTTTATTATAATATTTTGAGATATTCAGTAATATTTATTTAATTATGAAATTAAGAGATAAATTTATACTTAATTTATAATTTATTTTTATTATTAATTATAATTATTTTTTATTATATTTTTTAAGACATTACATTTATTATATTCAAAAGATAATTTAATAAAATTATTTTATCATTTACTATTTGTTAATCGTTGTGCTTATTTAATACGAGACAAGAAAAATGGACGCTGACAGTAGTAAATAAAGGTATTTTCAATATAAAATATGTCTTCTGATTTTATAGAAAACGTATATTTCAAATGTTTCCCTTTTAATATTTTGACCAAAAAATTACATTGATTTCATAGAAATCGTATATTGCACCGTATTTCAATGATTTCCCTTTCATTCTGTGACCAAAATTATTACTCATTATATTTTTTTTAATTTATTTATCCTTTTTTTAAATTCCTTTAAAAGAATATGTCTTTTTTAATAATTTTTTATATAATATATTTAAGAATTAAGATTCAAATATCCCATCAATGATTTTAATTAATTTAATTTAGCTTTTTATTTTATTTTTCACATAGTGTTTGATATTTATATTGGAATTTGATTATATTCAGACTCATGCTATGTAGGGCTTCATTTGCATGACAGTATTCCCTACTAAAAATTTTTTTATTCTCGAGATTCAAACTTAAAATCTATAATTAAAAAAAAATTATATCATGCACCATATCATTTGATAATAATTTAATTTATCCTTAGTGTAAAAGGCAGAGTAGACTTTTTTGAATATTCTAACGTATATAATAAAATAAACATGTAAAGGATGGGAAAGAGAGTGGAATTTGTTGGGAAGAGTTATTATTACAAGAAAGTAAAGTCTTAATCAGGTCAATCAATTTACAATTATTTTGTTGTCGTTATGAAGATTTTGTCTAATCTTTACAAAATCTTTTTGTGGTCCTACGCATATTTTTACTTTTTCTTCATTTCCCATTTAACTAAACTACCCAGTCAACTAATTTCTACCAAGTCAAGTTATTATGTTTACTTTCCTAATTACACATAAAACTATGCAATTAATAGATAATTACAATTAAATAATCTTCTAAATATTCAATGTTTATATCAAATTAATAAATACACATCATATATAACATATGTTTACTTAATATTATCGTAATAAATACAATAACATATTCAGTAGTGGAATCCCACAAGTGGAGTCTGAGAAAGGTAGAATGTACGCAAACCTTACCACTATCTTACAAGGTAGAGAGGTTATTTCCTGAAAATCTTCATCTCAAAAACTCATAAGCAGAATAAACTAGATATGAAAAAAATGAAAAGGAAAAAGAAAAAATGACTAACAATGAAAAACACATGATAGTGTGTAAATATGATAAAATCAACATATATATGATAAACACATGATATAAAACACGATTAATTCTACTACCCTACTGTACCCCAAGGCCAAACCTATTAGTCTATTATTCTAATTTGTGACTTTCATTCTTTTCTATCTAACGTCATATTTTGAATGAGATCAAATTTTGATATATCCTGTTTGATCATCTCCGTTCAATAATTTTTCGATCTACCTTTACTCATCTGTGTACTCCCAAATCCAACATCTTCACATCCTAATAGGAGCATCAATACTCCTTCTAATAAGTAAAAATGCTAAATACTTATGATTAATTCCATAATCAAAATAGTAATTTTTGAAAATGTACGATAAAGATGATTAAGGAAACAAGACAAAATGCGCCTAACATTTTGCCTAATGAAATTTTGTCAATTTGTTTAAATTTAACTTTGACACAATATTTTTTCAATAATTCATTTCAATATTTTCAAAAAATTCAATTAACAGTGACGAAGGACCTCAATCAATTGTGCGACCCTCTCTCTTTCTTAAGTTTTTTGATATTATTAACTTGCATTCAAAACTACAAAATTTAAAGTTTAAGGCAACAATTAGCATGAAAAGTTTCAAAGAAATTCAAAAAATTGTAATAATATAATTTAAACTACAATTACTAGTTTATATTCCTACTCCTATTGATTAGAAGCTAAAATTGGACCTTTTCCAACTTCATTATCAACCATAAGAACAAAATAGAAAGGAATATTAATGAACTACAATACACCTAGTGAAATTTCACAAGAGAAATTTAGAGAGAATAAAATATACGCAGATTTTGTCACTGACTCATAGAGATAGAGAAGTTATTTTTGAAAGACCCTTGTCTCAAAAATATCAAACCCTAGAAGTAGAAAATACTAAATATGAAAGAAAATGACTACAGTAGAAGGCAAATAATAATATATCAATATAAATTGTGATATGATAGTTGACATTTCTTTATTCTTAATCAGACATTTAAGGTTCAAATTTCAAGGAATGATAAATAATCATATTGAGAATGTTGCTCTTGATTTTATCGAGTTTTAATATAAATATCGAATATCTAACACAAAACTAAAAATTAAAATAAAAAAAGGAAGAGAAATAGATGTGAAAGTGAAGTAATGTTAGGCCTTGAGCTGTTACATATTTGTTTGTTTTTAACAAATTCAAATCAATAGATCTTCTAATATTATAACAAACACCAAATTTTTATAAAAAAAAACAAACAAACTAAATCATGATAGTCAACACGGAAATGGACAGACCATATCCAAATGCAAAAAAGTTGTATATAATTTTTCTTCAACCAAAATTAACAACAGTGGAAACTTGAAGAAGACAACCCAAGAATTAATTTTTTTCTTCCATCAAATTAAGAAATGTACGCCGATAATTATAATTTATTTGATTTTAATTTACAGTTATGTGTTAGTTGGTCTGATTTGATTTTAAAATTTCTTTGTTCAATTTATTGGTTATCAGTTTGTAGACATATTAAATCGTCATAAAATTATTAAAATATTGATTTATCGATTATTCAATATTCTCAGTTCAGTTATCGATTTAACCATTAAAATTTTCATGCACATATAAAAATTATTAAAAATCACTTAGACATAAGGTGACAAACCAAATGGAATGGATTAATATATTGCTCCTTACTCAGAAGCAAATAGTATTGCCTTATAAAATAACTGAAAGTTTAAAATAATGAGAAATAAAAGTATGAAACTAAAGATTAATTCAAGAATTTTATATACCAAAAATATAAATATAATTTATTAATGTATTATCAATTAATTCATTAAAAAAACTCAAATTATTAAAAATCGATAACTTGATGTTAAAAGAATAATCAAAATCATTAATAGGACTGCGAAATCAACATTCTCTCCGTCCATCTTTATTTATCCCGTACTGACATGTGGCAAAGATTAGAAAATAGTAAATAAAATAATTTTACCAAATCACTCTTTGAATATAATAAATATATTATCTTAAAAAATATGATAAAATAGTAACTATAATTAATGACAAGGATAAATTAGGAGGTAAGTATAAAATTACTTCTTGATTTTATAAACTAGATTAATACTATTAAACATCTCGTATAATGGATAAGTAAAAATGAAAGGAGAAAGTATTCCCTCCGGCTATTTTTACTTGACCTCTATACTATTTTGAGATGTTCAATAATACTTGTCCGCTTTGTAAAATTAAGAGATAATTTTATATTTACTTTCTAATTTACTCTTATTATTAATTATAGTCATTTTTCATTATATTTTTCAAAACATAATATTTATTATATTCAAATGATACTTAAGTAAAATTATTTCATCATTTATTATTTCTTAATTTTTATACCAAATTAACAGGGGTTAAATAAAATTGAACGGAGGAAATAACTTTTAAAACTTGAACTATTAATTTCGATTTAACTTTTTACATCCCTATCACAAACTTACATGTGGTAAATAATTACAACTTCAGTGATGGTGGAAGTTAATTCACTCATGCTTGAAATAAATTAAACTTGCCTAACATTATTCCTGTTTGTTAGAAATGACACAATCCACTATTAAATAACATGGTGCAGATGTGCATTAAAATGAAAAAGCTTTTCCCTTTATTTTTATTTGCTCATTATATTAAAAATAAATATTTAATAATATTTATTTATTTTATAAAATTAAGAGA
>JAOTQJ010000091.1:1817238-1828451 GCA_025642045.1 Solanum sejunctum | reverse complement strand
CTTTAATTACTTATGAACTGTATTAAAAATAAATATTTAATAATATTTATTTATTTTATAAAATTAAAAGATAATTTATAATAATTCATCTTAAGTTGAGAAATTATACATCACTAAAACACAGAAAAGATATTGAATATATAAGTAAACATATCTTACTTACTAGTAATACATTTTAAAACCGTGTGGACCTAGGCTAAAAAGACAATAACACAACAAAGATACTGTTTATATAAGTAAATAAATATTATCTACTAGTAGTGCATTTTAAAGTTATACCGACGTAGGTTAAAGCGAATAATATTCCTAACGGATTGGATCGTTACATAATTTCACAATTAATTTCTAATTTATATTTATCATAAATTCATATAATTTATCACTTTTTAATTCCTAGTGAACAATTATTATTGAACAACAAGAATAAAAAATTTTAAGTCTAAATCTTGAATATGAAAAAATCTTTAATAAAAAATATTACTCTCTTCAAATAAAATCCAATATAATATAAATTTAAATTTATCAAAATTTCATATAATATCGAACATCTAAAGAGTTTTTTTTTTTCATAAAACCAGAATGGTAGGGGGTAAAAACAGAAAAAGGACATATGTTTAGAGTTTTGGGGCAAGAAATTTTGATAGTGCTAGTAGAAAACAGGACAAAAGAGAGAGAAAAAGTGGAGATATGGAACTCCAAACCAAATCTTTTTGGGTCCCATTAACCACATATTTCCTCCCTTTTTTTTTCTCCCCCTCTATTTAAGGTTGGACTTTGTGGGATCTATGAGATGTTCAAAATATCATATCTCAAGAGTTTTTTGTTTTTTTTACTTCCCCTCACTTTATCTAAAGTCAAATTATATAAAATTTTACTTATTAATATTTTATTAAAATAATTAAAATCAGACATAAACAACTCACATCTAACAAAGACGACTCTTTTGTGGTTTTATTTATTTTTACAAAAAAATCACAACTTACACATATTTTGTTTTTGCGTTAAAATAAGACTGCTCAGATAGTAAATATTTTTTATCTCTAATTTTGAAGTAGTTCGAGTAATTAAAAAAGCAGAAAAAAAGTGTAAGCTCTCGAGAAGAGGTAAACACAAACACACATGCCCATATAATAATTTTTGTATAATATTTAAATTTTGAAGAACAATAATAATAATATATTTAGTGTAATTTTTCAAGTGAAATCTAAAAGGAAATACACAAAGTGTCATATCTATCAATGATTTTAATAGCTCAATTGATTAACTATTTTTATTTAAACTTCCATCATGTTGATAAAGGTTCAATTTCTTATATTGTAATATTCCTCTCCCCCCAACCCAATATCTCCTTCCCCTACCTCTAATTTTTTTTTTTTAAAAAAAGAGTATCATATTTGCCTTATAATGGTATGTATAAAAGCTTTTTTAATACACTTTCTATTCGAATAAAATACTTAAAATTATGTATTAAAAAAATTATGCTATCCTATTAAAAATGATATTTTGAATTTAATAACGTAATCAGACTTTCCTAGGAGAATTTAAATTTTATGTAAAATATAATACTAAGTATTTTGGACGGAGGAAATATGAATCAACAACATTATGGACAACAAAATCAAATCTCATGAGATCATCTGCTGGAATTTTCTTTTGCCCAATATTGATTATATTTATTTATTTTACAATTATTTGATATTTTATGGTCCAAAAATTGGGCCAAATCTAATGCCACCGCTGCCCTAATTTCATATCCTGTCGTGACAAACATAACGGTGGTCCGCATCCCCACTATGCAACAACTCTCTAAGATATTAATTGTGTGTTTCTTTCAACATTTCAAAAAAATTTAATTTTAAAATTTTACACTACATAATAATTTAATTATAAAGCATATAACAGAAACATTCACTCTTCGTCGTTATTTTTATAGAAATTTAGTAAGTACAATCAATGTATGATTTGTAATTTCGTATATTATATATTTGTTATACTCTTTTTGATCAATTTATTTATATGGTATTGATTAAATATGAAATTCGAGAAAGTAAAAAAATAAAACTTTAGATCTTAATAGTCTTTAGCATATTATATAAAAAATTAAAATTAAAAAGTTAAAAAAAACTTCATTTTAAAATGAATTAAAAAAATATAACAAACAAACTAAATATGAAAAAGATATAAATAGGCTTATTAGGATTCTATGATATGATATGGTTAAAATCGAAACCCATTATAGTGTCCCACTTTCAAAACAAGTACTATTATGAGCAGAATAATTACTTTTCAATATAATATTTCTCTTTTTTAATTTATATGAAGATGTTTAACTAAAATATAGTTGAAGAGAAAAAAAAGTTTATAAAATTTGAGACTTAAAATAAGCAATATAAATTCATATGGTCACAAATTATTTCACTAAGACTAAAATACGAATGTTTAAGTTAAAATGTTAGTAAATGTAGTAATGGAACAATTCTTTTAGCTTGTCTAAAAGAAATTTGTATCACTTAAATTGAGATGAATAAGATAGTATATTGTGTTTGGGTTCTATTTATTAAAGCTTAAAACTCGAACACCCCAAATCTATACTAGAGTTGTTGTGTTTTATCTAGAAATATAACAATAATATTATACCTAATATAATTTCATAAGTGGGTTGGGTGGAAGCACGAGGTAGGATGTTTCACAAACCTTATTCATATCTTTATGTTATAAAGACGTTGTTTTCAGTAGACTGTCGATTAAAAATAAATATAATTGAAGTAGAATTATAAAATAATTAGGCAATGAATTAGCAAGATATAAGGCAATGAACCAAAGAGTAATAATACACATTAAAGAATAAGATACTACATGACTACTAAATAACCCCTATCTCTCTCGTAAAAAATATGATCATACTTGACTACTTACCAACCTTTTATCCTAATTCTTAACCTTCAAATCTAGGGTTATATCCTCAATAAGGTGATGTTGTGCCATATTCTATCCAATCACCTTTTTAATTTTTTTTCTGGCCTACCCTTGTAGGCTAATTCTGGTTACAATCAACCTCTCACACTTTCTTACAGGTGTATCTATGCACTTCACATGTCTAAATCATTTCAATCTCTTTTCTTTCATCTTGTTTGCTATGATAGCCTCTTTGCTTACCTCGTATAACTTTATTTCAAGTCATATCTCTTGTAGTATGCTCACGCATTCATTTAATGACTAGGCAACTTCATTTCTACTACCTTCATCTAAATGTGAATGTTCTTTACTAGCCAACAACACTCCCTACGCCCCTTACAACCATAGATATAACACCACTCAATAGAACTTAAGTTTATGCTTTAATGACATATTCTTATCGCACAGAACCTCGAATGCATGCTTTCATTTGGCCCATCTGCATTCCAATACAATGTGCAATAGTATCATCAATCTCTTTGTCTCCTTAAATTATATGCTTAAGATACTTGAAACTTGCTCTCTCAAGTATAACTTATTCTCCAGTATAACTTATGCACCTATCTTCATTTTCACCTCCATCTCATGTGTAACGTCACTAAAACTGGCATATGTATTATTTCTGTCTTAAAATAAAAAGTAATCATTTATAAATTACAATTCAAATAAGGACTAAATCATTCAAATTAGTTTTTGACAAAACAACATTGAAGGTTCAAATTACACTTGACAAACATCTCTAGTCATTCATGGGCTATCAAGCCCATACTCTCTCTCTCTTTGGGCTATTTGAGGACAATGGACTCATTGGGCCTATAACTTTTAATCGATTTATATACGTGGGCTTCGTACCAACTTCCGCTCAACCCAGCAGTGCATATTGATCGGAAACCATGGACTGCGCCGGTAGGGGAAGCCAAACCCCATGTTCCGGACCGGCGACGAGACGTTGCCGTCGCTGCCAAGCGGTCGCGTATTGCTCCATCTCTCACCAGGTTTCATATCCAATCCAATATGTATATCTGTATGAAGAATCTGCTTCCTTTACTACTTTTTATGGTTAATTCTAAAATATTTTTACAAAATTGTTTAGTATAAGAATTGTTTGCTCCGCAATAGTAATACTCTCTCTATTTCAATTCGTTTGTCTGATTTTGATTTGGCACATAGTTTAAGCAAATAAAGAATTTAAACAAAGGGTATATTGTCTGATTTTGATTTGGCACATAGTTTAAGCAAACAAAGAATTTAAACAAAGGATAGTAAATATACCAAAGTAATTTTTAATGTTGTGATCTTAAAATGGTAAAAGTCGGAATTAAAGAGTTGCCGAAAAGGAAAAAAGTTACATATTTCTTTGACATAGACTAAAAAGTAAAGCAAGATAGACAAATTGAAACAGACGGAATAGTATAAGAAAATAGGGAGAAATTTATATATTTTGCGTTCAGGTATCACATGGAAATGTACACAAGAAAGAGTGTCAAAGATTGGAACAGCAAATGAAGCATGCCCATATTGTGAGTGATTTCCCTTTTACATTTTCTGATGAAGCTACTATGCAGGTAAGCAGTAAATAGACTTTTGATTATTGTATTGATTTTCCTATGGAAGTGCTTAGGTAAAATATGCTTGGTGATGCTTTCTAGGGGTGTGAAAAATGGGAAACAAGGTGTTCGTTCTTGATAAAACAGGGAGTTCACTGTATAGGAATGTGGACGTTTGAATGTAGCTGTGGTGCATCAACTGCTACACTGGGCTGCTCAAGGTTGCTTAATCTTTTCATGATAAAGTGTTCTAGTTTTGATCGCCCTAGCTAATTACAAGCCTTTTATTTTGCAGTGCCTTCTGTATTCTTTTGTTTGAACATTAGTTATTCCGTATTTGTATTCCTTCTACCTTTATTCTTTTGTATATATTAGCAGTTATTTTTTAATAATCAAGCTTAATATTTGTCAAAGATAAAGTTTTCTGCTTCTTAGAATACATTTTGAGAATATTCTTTGCATTTGCTGCGTCTTTCCAAAGTGTATGTACAATTTGATCTCTACTGCTATGCTGATAAAGCAATAGTACTTTTAAAATTGTTGTCTCATCCTTAAATGTTTGTTAGCAGGCTCATCAAAGACTGGAACCTATCTAGAACATTGTGTCCTTGTAGAGGTAGTGTGCAGTTCTTCAGACGGTTAAGACATGAATACAATGCTTGTCTGAATGCTAATTTAAACTAATATATAAATGCAGCGCCATCCACTCCGTTACCAAAGTTACTTGGTGGTTGGAAAGAATATTACGAATGGAGGTGCATTCCGCTGTATTCTCCTGTTTCTTTGCTACTTCACTGGGTAAGTTGGCTGCGCTCAAACATTTATGAGTTTGTAGTAGCCATATTACTTGGGTAATATACTTCATTGCCTTTGTGTGTTGAAGTTTCTTCCATAGGGTCATTCCATTTAAGGAATATGAATTGTTTGTGAAGTTATTGAAAATGTCTTTGGTGAAATCAATTGTGAAACTCGCTGGCTCATTTGTAGTGCTATCTTTCTCTTGCTTTTTCCAGCCACTGACACTGTATTGGGCTATTAAGCTGGCAGTTCAAGGGAACCTTATTCCTGAAGTTAGTAATGAGCTACGCGTACATTATTTAGGTACTCTCGTTTCTTCTGTCCTTGCGAAGAGGCTTTACCGACAAGAAACTCCCCCCAAACACACACTCTCTCTTGCTCTCTCTCTGTGTAGAAGTTGTTAAATGGCAATTAGAGCTAATTTATCCTTCAGAACCCTTACAGCTTCTGGAGATCCTATTTAATATGCGACACACACCACTGCTCAATCTTCATCCCCTTTGGAGCTAGTTTTCCATGGGCTCTTTGTTATGATACTAACTTTGGGCTCTTTCTCTTGTTTGAAATGTGAAGGTCCTGAAAAAGAGCTTCATCAGCTTGCAGTTTTCAGTGAACTGCATGCAGTTTTTCCCGACATTCGAATACATATTGATCTTGTCGGACCTGCAGTTCCAGAGGAAAGGTTTGGTTGCTCACCTTTATTCATATTTCTGGTTTACTTACTTTTCACGGCAACTTCTACTTAATTAGTAGGAAAGGAGGGTAAACTCATTGACCTCATTGTGAAATTCATGAACTAGTACTGCACTTATAATCTTTTCATGGATGGAACATGGTTAGATTAGATAGACTTGGTTCTCGTTCTGCTGAATGGAAGTAATTAGCATTGTTAATTCTTGGGAGAATCTTAAATGCTGGAAAAGGGTGTCGTAAATTGATAGTTTCTGGAATAAAAAGTTCATGAAGAACATACAAAAGAAGGTTTAAAAGGAAAGATGAACTTGGGAGGCATCATATGTTTGATATAGCGCTCTTCGTTGGGCTCTATAAGAGTCATCTTCAGTGAAATAATGACTGCTACACATCTAATGGTTGCAGATGATGCTAGAAGAAAAATTGTTAGAACAAGATCCTTGCCAGTTTACCCAGACAATATCCGTCATTTACCTTGGTATCCTGATAAATGGATTCTGTTAAGTTGTATAATACATCTCGTTCACACTAACCTCTTTACTTTCTTTAATTGCATTCCAAAAGTTTGTTGGTGTCTTGTTTACATTTGCAGATTATTTATAATCACATTGCTCTCAGTACCTTTAATAGATCATACTCTTTTGCTTGTTAATGATTAGGAATGGTGAGAGAATTGAACTTTGTGATTATGCTCACTGTACAGAGACTAACTGCAAGTGTAAATGTTTGTCTGAGAGTTTTGGCCCAACGTCATTACAAAGTGGATCTTCAACCATTGTGTTGAAGCTTCATAACGGTTATTATCATGATTTTTATAAAGATCTTATTAAGGTTTGTCAAACAGTATTTGTCTTTGCCATATGTTTCCTTGTTTTGTTGGTATTACTCAAATGTTGTAAACTTTGTCAGAGTAGTACTCCTGATCTAATTATTGCACTGAATGCTGGTGTCGCTGCTTACAGGAGCTGGCTACAAACCATTGTAAGTCTTTTAAACCGAATACTTAATTTTCAGTCTATCTGGTGCTTGGTACAATTACCAGGATAGATATGAAATTCATATGCAAGTCTTTACCTTTAGGATATTCTCGACAGTGTATTGGACCTTCCCAGAAAGCTAGACAGGTCTGGTATTGCTAAACCAATTTTCTTGTTGTTTTCGTTTAATTTTACATCCAGGAGTTGATAAAGGAGATAAAAGTTCCTGCATTTTTCTCCGATTACTGTGAAGAAGCTTGTAATCTGGCGACCAGTTGCATAAGCTCCGTGACTGGCACTTCTCCTACCATTCCTGTTAGTTTTTTCTTCTTTTCCACCCAAGTCGTCAACCATTTCTCTTCCAAATTTTGCTCTTAAACATGTCTACTGCTTCTAAGTCAATTCATTATATTGTACTTGTTGCTTTGCAGATCCAACTAAATCCTTTTAGGCAACCTCTTGCAGTGGAAGACAGTGCCCTGTTTCTTCCATGCTACTCAAATTGCTTCATCTTCGGGATTTGAAGTACCTTCTTGAGAGTGTCTCAAGAATGCGATGGCTTGACTCTATTTCAGCATCATAGCTGACTGAGGAGTATAATATTTAGACTAAGAAATGTACCCACCTGTGTGACCTAGTCATCAATGAAGTTGGTTGATAATCATGGAGTCTCAGTTTCATTTCCCAATCGAGGCAAGAACATTAAGTTATTTTTCTCATTGGTCTAAGCCACAATAGGTAGCAAGTACTTTGTGAAATTTAGTCGAACTGCGCTCAAGCTGTGCCTGATTCTGTATTCCGTGAGGTGATGCTAAAATGTGACCTCAGTCCAACTATGAGTTGTTGGCTTTTATGTATATTTATTATTAGGGAATAGAGTATCTAATAAAGCTACATGCAAAAGTATTTGTTTTAGTTCTTTCAATGTTGAGATAGATTATAAAATTCTTTTTTTGTATTTTGCCCTATAATTTAAATTTTTTCTACCACTTGCCCACATGCCAACACATTTCAATGTATTTAATAACGATGGTCGAATAATTAATAAAGGAAACAGTTAGTAAACATTAAACAAACTGGAACATGTACTCAAAGTGAAAGTCAATGATGTGCTAATATATTTTACTTCACAAGTGCTATCCTTATAATATAGAAAAAAATTTAGTTAATCTTTTCTTGATTTAGTAAGGTGGACAATGAAGCTAAAATGAATGTGCTTATTGGAGGAAAGATAAATTTAAAACTATTTTTATAATGTTAAAAGACATATATAATGATAATATAAATATATAATTCTAAAAGGTAATACTAAACCTGTGTCAAATGGTAAAAAGGCAAATTCTTAATAAGTTATTTTTTTTTTGTTTTTGTTTTCGACTAAACGCCCACTTTATTCTTATTAAACTAGTTTCAGTGTACGTGTCATGTCAATTTAAATATTAAATATAAAGAATATTTATCATTAAATAAATACAATATTCATATAAAAATTAAATAAATACTATTAATTTGGTGTAATAATTTAGTCTATTGTAAAACGACAAAGATGAGAAAGTCAATTCAATTGCTTATAATATAGATATGTTAATAATTTTTAATACATAGAGTAATAATTTAAAGTTGAATAATTAGAAGTTAAATAACTAACTGATTAAAATATAATATAACAAAAGAGTCCTAAATATAAAAAGAGTAGTTTTATATTTCTAACATAATTTTACTGGATTTTTTTCTTTTTAAATTTGTTGTATTATATACTTTTATTACGAAAATATTGATATTGAAAATTTTAGGTAATTATTTACAAAGAATAGTCCTAAATCAAAAGTGAATTCTAAATATAATTCTAATCCAAAAGTGAATCCTCAATTAAATAAATAAAAAATTTAAATAATAAATTAAGAAAAATAGTGAAAAGACGAAGAAGAAAAGACCAAACACTAAAGTATAAAAAGTTGATATTTTCAAAATATATATTAATAAAATTTTATAGAACTATTGATCATTAAATATAAACGAATACACATGATCATTGATCAATTATATTCAACATTATTTGAAAGGTATAAATTAATAACAACCACATCTGAAAAATAAGCAATTGGAATCATGATGTCTTAACTAAGTGAATAATTACAAGTATTTATTGAGATCATAATCACGAGCATGAAATATTTATTTTGAGTTTAATATAATTACTTATAATAAATTAACAATAACAAGAAAATAGACGAATTTAATTTCCATCTTTACCTTCTTGGTATAACTTTCATCTAGTAAGAATCATATCTTTTTAAGATATTAATTGTCACAACTTCATTGATCAAGTCCTTCTCAGAATCCATTGCAAGATTATATAAAATAAATTATTGAAAAAATAATAATAAGAATAATATATGAATTTATAACATAAAAAATTTTTGTGTAGAGATTTTTTTTAATTTAATTTTTATTTATATTTAATATTATTAAAATAATAATTCTTAAAAAATAGTGAAAA
Organism: Solanum sejunctum; assembly: GCA_025642045.1. Lineage (NCBI taxonomy): Eukaryota > Viridiplantae > Streptophyta > Magnoliopsida > Solanales > Solanaceae > Solanum > Solanum sejunctum. Next base: position 1,818,981 of record JAOTQJ010000091.1, on the reverse strand, counting down.
GATGATTTTGTCTAAAGAAGAATCTTTTAATGAAGGGCAAAAAGTTCAACCGACATTTCTATGGACCTTCACACTTTTAATTATCCATCCATAAAAAAGCTCTCTTTCCTTTTGTTTTTTTTGATAATTCTTTTGTTTTAATATACTCCTTCTGTCCATTTTTATTTGTCCCTTATTGATTTGTTACATGAATTAAGATGTATTTAATGACAGAGATAATTTTATCAAACCACCATTTGAATATAATAAATACGTGTTAAAACATATAATAGGAAAATGACTATAATTAATGATTAAGATAAATTAGAAACTAAGTGTAAAATTAATTTTTGATTGTATAAACTAGATAAGTATTATTGGACATCACAAAATAGTATATTGGACAAGTAAAAATGGATTGAAGGAATATATATATATATATTTAAGATTATAAAATTCAAAATTCTTCTTTATACCTTTAAACTCCGTGTCAAAGTGAAACTAACCAAATAAATTAAAGCAGAGGAAGTGTACTTCAGCAAACAGAGAATTAAATATATTACAAGTAATTTTCATATCGAGAGAGAAATGAGTTTGTAATAAAAAAAGTGAAATAAGATAATTCTTTTTATCTAAGTTAATCTCGATAGATAAAGCTATTGGACGCGTATTATTAATGAAAGGTGAGAGCTATCTCATAAATTTAATTCATGCAAAAACTAATGAGACCTTGAAAATAAAAAAACAAAAGAAAGAAGAGAAAGAGCTTATAAGAAATTTGACTCTTGTCTCAAATACAAAGTGATATGAGCAAAGTAATTCTGTCTCTATCATTCTTGTAACATTTAAACATACGTAAAAACTCTTAAGGGTTGTTTGGTTTGAATATAAATTATGCTGGAATAAGTTATCCTAATAGTAGTTTTTTTTGAGTATTTAGTTTGTTGCACTAAAAATAATATCTATAGGATACTTCCTCAACATAAATTATTTGTTTTCAAAAATATCCTTTTATTGAGATTTTTCTTAAATATCAATTGCTAGAGCTTTAATTATTCATTCTTAAAGCAAAACATTTACCTTATTTACCTTAATTATTTTCTTATTTTTTGAATAAGGAAGATTCTTTTTTTTTGTTTAATCAAAGGCGCATTAGTACTTAAATAGTGGTATTATGATAAAAAGAAGAGTACTCTTCTTTACAACAATTTACAATATTTTGATCTTTTTAAAAATATTTTATTTATTTTAAAAAAATTATTGTAAGAACTTTATACTTAGTTGCTAGCTAAAAAACTTATGTTTGATAAAAGTATGGTGCAAAAATTTAATTTTTTCCATAGAAGATAGTCAAATTCTTCTCCACTTTTTCTTTTTTCATTGCACCGATCAGACTCTTTTGAAGTAATCTGATGTAAGAATTCAACAAGGAAATGAAAAATAATTAAACAAATCACTTTGCCTTTACCAAAATCTGGTCTTTCAACAGCAAGAATGTGATTCCAAGAAACTCATAATACATCAAGTCTATAGGCCAAATGACAGAGTTGTAATGAGTAACTCATCTATCTAAAGAAATATTATTTTAAGTTGACATGGTGATTTTGAATGTATAATTGAAGCAAGCGAAGCTTCAAATCTTCAATTTCCACAATTCTTTTTCACAAATTGACTTCATGCTTGATTAACTATAACTTTTTCAATAATCATTATCACCGAAAATGACTACTTCGACAAAGCTCAAAGATGAGCTTCTTCAGAAAT
>JAOTQJ010000091.1:1801273-1817138 GCA_025642045.1 Solanum sejunctum | reverse complement strand
ACACGACCATTGACCGTTGATCCTTCCCAATCAGGTAATACATAAGTAAAATTGAGATTTCTATCACAAACTTCCAATACATTAGTTGCTATTTCACCCTTTCTTTTCCTATACCTTGGTTTGTCCTTAGATGAAACTCTAATTGGAATGTAAGTACTATCCAATGCACTTAGACATCCCTATAAAAAATTACAACATTATCTCAAACTATTAAATTTTTTTGATAAGATTATATTTATTTTATTTTTAAATGATCATTAATAGATACTCAATTGAAAGTGCATATACCTTAAATCATTTCCATCGATCGTCAAGCTCATCTTCAAGCACCGATTTAGGATTAACAAGTAATAATGAAGCTAGTTTGAGAATAGCTCTCAAGCATTCATTGAAATCTTGACTTACACTTCAACCGGATCTAACATAATCAACCTTAATGGATCTATTCTTCTCATGAGGAGCCAAAATATTTAAAAACATTGCTAACTTTTCACTAGTTGACATATATTTGCTATTAGTCAAGCCTCCAACTCTTTTAGCTAAGAGAACTAAAGCGTGAAAAGAATTTCTATCCATCCTTAATTTATCAATACAATTTGTGTCACTGTCTTGTAAGATATAATTTAAATGACATAATTTTAGAAACTCGACTACTCATGAGGTACCTAACCACACGTCTATTTCTTCTTATAGAAAGATCATGAATAACCATAAAAAGAAAAATAGACATAACAAAAAATTGTTAGCACAATATCTCCTTAAGGATGATAAAATATTCAATATCGGACTGTAGTTGATGATCCATAAATAAATCTAATGTTTTCAAAAAAAGTGAAAAGAGTTAATACAAAAAAAATCAATTAAAAAGAATAAATGCGGACAACTTCAAACTTTCAAGCACATAAAGAGAAAATAAAATTTTAAAAAAAAATTAGGGAAGAAGCTAAAACTAAAAACTTTCCCATAAAGCTGGTACTATTTCACAAATTTCATTTTGATTACATATTCAAGCAATACATATGGAGCTTGAATCGCTGCCATATTCCCCAATTATATGCTAAACAAAATTTACAAAAATTTTAAAATATCATTTTAAGAAAGAGCTATGTGTGCTGTAGTTAAGTCGAAACGATGATTGTATCCAAACTATACAATAAAGAACTGTAAATAATACAGAAAAAGAAGAAGAAGAGAGAAATATATTTTGATTAGAGAAAATTAACCTGCTAGAAAATTAAAAATTGAAGGCTACTGATAAAGATATTCTTCAACCACCCTCACCTATATGTAGCTTCAATCAACAATGGAAGGTTGGGAACTTGAAATGCATCAAGATGAAATGGGTTTTTGTTACTGCAAGTGCAGTGAAAAGAGAACCTCTACCAAGCTAAGGGTACAAGTCAAAAAGTGATAAAAGGTAAAGTTAATTTTATCATTTTATAAATTTATCACAATTTGTGATGAGATTATTATACCATCTATTAGAGGGGATAATTTATCCCTTTATTAATAAATAGTGAAGGGATAAGTTATCCCCTATTTGCCAACCAAACAACCATTTAAATGTCACTAAAATTTTATCGTGAGATTATTTTTACTTATCCCTTGCAGCAAACGATCCCTTAATTTTTTAATTAATCTAAGGGAAAAGGATCAAAAATACCCTTCAATTTTGTTTTATTATTTCACTTTATTCACGCCGTTAAAATAAGTTTATTTATAACCTTATCGTTAACAAACTCACCAGATTTGCCCCTAAATTGGACGGATTGTCCCAAATTATATTTATATGGGAAAATGATCAAAAATATCTCTCAATTTTTATTTTATTGTTTGACCTAATCCTTATTGTTAAATGAGTTCATTTTTGTCTTCGCCGTCACAAAACTTATTATCCATGCCTTTCAATTGGATGGAAAGTCCCAAATTAAATAAAATTATCCAATTCAAGTGAGAATGACCTGATTTTCTTTTTTAACCTAAATTTGACCCACTAAATTCAATAAATTCATACCAAATTAATTCCAAAATTCATCTCCTCCAAACCCATCTCTGATTTATAGAAACATGGTCACTTACGTTGCTGTATATGGTAGATTTGGTGGATCGAAATACAACAACATAATTTGTTAATAGATTTTGTCGAAAATGTTGGAGTTGTGATGTTGCTTCAATGGCGTTTTGAAACAGTATAAAAAATTCAGTCAAATCTGGAGCAAAGAGGAGGGTGGCAACATGGTGGATAGCATCTAGGCCATCGCCGAAGCTACCAACAACTATTGAAACAATTGAAGAGTTGAAGATTTTTCTTACCTTTTCAAGTTAATAACAAAAAATAATTAAAAAATACTTATTCTTGATGAAATAGAAAATTATCTTGATAAAAATCTTTTTATTTTTTAATTTTTGGATTAATTTAGATATTTTCGTCCAAGTAGGGACATGGGTGATAAGTTGTGTAACGATGGAGGCAAAATTAAACTCATTTAATGACAAGAATTAGATCAAATAATAAAACAAAATTTAAGGATATTTTTGACCCTTTTCCCATATGAATATAATTTGGGCAATCCGTCCAATTTAGGGACCAATCTGGTGAGTTTGTTAATGGCAGGACTATAAATAAATTTATTTTAATGACGGGGATAAAGTAAAATAATAAAATAAAATTAACGAATATTTTTGACCCTTTTTCCTTAATCTAATCTTATCTTATACTTCCTCTGTCCCATTTTAATATCCTTTCCTCTTTGGTTTGTCCGAAAAAGAATATTATCTTATTTACTTTAATTAGAAATAATTAAATCTTAAAATATATTTTTTATTCTTAATGAAATAATTCTCTGCCATAGAAATATCTCAGAATAATTTTAGATCACAAATTTTAAAATTCATTTTGTTAAAACATTATACCAAATGACGGAGAAAGTAATAAAAAATAAAATAAAATTTCCCAAAAGAGGACAACGATTTGGGAATATCCACTTCAATCATAACCCAAACTCAACAACCAACAAAAAGACCCATATTTACAATTTCATCTCCTTTTCCAACAAAAAACAACTCGAAATTTTCTGAAGAAAACCCAATTCGGAGCTCAAATTTCTTCACCCAATGGAACCCTAATCGACTCTGAAGAATTCCCAGAAAACCCATAATCAAGAATCTGCAATTTACGGCTGAATTCACTGTTTTCAGTGATGTATCGACCTCAGAAATTATGTATTTTAACACTGTTATGGATATTGGGAATTGGGTTAGGGTTATGTTTTGGGGATGCACTGAAAATGCCGTTTAGGGTCAAGGATGTACTTCCTGTATTGCCGCGTCAGGTTTCTTGGCCTGTGCTTAACACTATGCATAGCCCTGTTGATTTGTTGCCTACTTACATTGGATCTCTAGTTCCGAATAATGGGTCGATTAGTTGGAAAGGAGCTTGCTTTTTCGAGAATGAAGCAAGGATTGAGTTTACCGGTCGTGGTGATCGCGGCATTGGCGGTGCTACAATTCATCTATCGGTTTGTAGATTTTAAATTTCTGTATTGTGAATTTAATTTGTGTTTAGTTGATTTGTGGAGTTGTATTTACGGTTAATTTTTCGTGGGTCGATGTTTGATTGATGAATGGTGATAGGCATAGCTTGAAAAAGTGAAGATGGTTTGTTGAGTTGTCTGGGTTGAAGTTATGTTGCTGGATTCTTGTTTTGGGGAGGTAGGATGTTGGGAAGACTAATAATTTGCATGCTTGCGAACCGAAATTGAGGCTTCATATTTCTGTGTTATGAATATAGTTTCTGTTCAGTTGATATATAGAACGGTATTCATTGTTAAGATGAGTGTTATCAAAGGGGCACTAAAGCCCTGAAGTGAGGATAAAATGCATTGAGCACTTTGCCTCGCTTAATGTGCATTTCAGTGTCGTCATCAAGGTTCTAAGGCATACTTTCCTTGCCAATGAACCTTTTCTGAAAAGATGACACCACTAAATAATTGATATTTCACTTAATCGTAATTGTTTTTCAATTTCTTTGGACTAAACATATATATATTTGTATTTTTTCTATTTGTCTCCCCTTGAGCCTTTTTTTTATTAAAGCCCATGCTTTATCTGCGCTTTGTGCTTAAAGTTCCAACAGACCTTTGAGCTTTCTGTGCTTTTTGCTTCGATAACATTGTTTGAAGCCCCAACGAACCATAGAGCTTTTTTGCACGTTTCACTTTTAATAACACTAGTAAGATGTATAGGACTGTTGTATACTGGGGAAGTTATCTGCTGGCTTGGGCAGGGGTTAGGAGAGGCGGTGTTAGAAGACTAAGAAATTGCACGTTTGGAAGCCAATTTTTACAAAATACTTGAATTGGAATGTCTGGAATTGATTTTACTTTGAAAGTTGCAGAATGCTTCATATTAGGATGATATTATCACTTGATGTTCTAACAAAAGTTTGACTTATTGTTATTAATATCAGGAACAATAGTGCATTTCTTGCTATTATCTGGTAAGAGGGCGCAGAAAAAAATGGGGAGGGAAAAGTAGGGTATCTTTGAATCAGATGCATGCCATGATAGTCAGATTTCTGCCGTTAATGAAAGCTGCTTGTTGTGGCTGTTTCTTGCTCTACATAAATGAACTACTTCACAACAAGAATAAACATGGAACATGACTTACTATTTTCAGTTTTTGTTCTGCCACCTAGCCGCTTAAATGTTACTCAGTTCCAATGTTTCTAAATGATCTAGCATTTAAAGCAAAGATAGGATGCAAGTGCTTGCTCTTTCGTAGATCCTCCTTCACCGTGTATAAAAGGCTATATTGTTATGAGATTCAACTATTCCTTCTATCCTCCAATTCAATTTAAATATCCTCCAGTGCACTTTTGGATGTTCTCATGCCTGTTTCTCACATTGGGCCCTCATCATAAAATGTTCTTTCTTGTTCGGAATAAAAATGTTCTCTTCCTCCTTGAAGATGCCTGTAGGTGAAATATTTAAGAGAATTATTGTTTTGTCTTCTTTGTGTTAACTTTCTATCTCCACTTTATTTTATATCTTTTCATAAACTATCAACTTTTACAATGATCATCACTAACTTCCTTCACCCTTATCAAGAGTTTTTGCTTTACCTACCTGGTTGGCACTGAACCCGTGTGTACCTTTTTGGATGGCTACCTTTTCATAACCTAAAGGTATTAGTAGCTCACCTCACAAATACCTTTTTGGATGCTCATATCAGTGAAACTATCAACCTTTGCTGTTGAAGCTCTATCACAGCAGTCATCTTTTTTGACTACAGGAAAGTTCTGAAAACAACCCCTAACCAGGAAAAAAACTACTCCTGTTGTAACTGCAACTAAACCTCTCCTATGATCTACCAGGCAAGCCTTGATTAACACGCAGATAAGTCTTATTTATGCTCAATCAGCAGCTATTAACACCATAATATCCATCTTCATCTTCTTTTTCACATCTAGATCCATCTCTGCAAGCTTCTGCCTGCATGTTCTTTGAAATTTCTGGCATAATTTTGACACTACACAGTATAGGAGGAATTTCATTTAGGCTCCTGGTTGTGGTTGCTGATGTGTTTGAATAGTTTTTGAGAAAACTTTCATTCGATTAGTTAATTAACTCTATTTAAATTCAGCATCTTTCAACAATAATTTCATGTTGTGGAACTTATCATAAAAAAACTAATCATTTTAGGTTGTGAACGAAAGGAGACAAGAATGGTTATGAGTTTTTTTTTTGGTTCATATTTTTTAGGAAAAGAAAAAAGATGATGAGTTTCAGAGGTGGATATAGCGGGGAAGACATTTACATTGAACATTTGGGAGGGGGTTTATTCATCTATATGTTGTGAATAGGGTATATCATCATGTCATATTTTTCTTGCAATCCGCTTCGCAAACATTTCTTTTGAGTCGAGGGTCTATTGGAAACAATCTCCCCACCCCACAAGGTAGGGTAAGGTCTAGGTAAGTTGTTGAATCGGGAGGAGGCATTATAGATGTTACATGATGAGTTTAGATGTGTTTTTTGTTGAGGGTAGGGGGTGGGGGGCATAGGGATGGTGGTGATCGGGAGTTTGAGCACATGTGAGCTTCATTTACTTGCGTTTATGGTGACCTTCCCTAGGTTCCTTTCTGATAGTTCATCTCTTGTCAGCAGAATAATGCTGGAAGAAATATTTCCTTTGAACTTTGTGGTGTGCAAGCATATATTATTCTAAATGACTGCATGAATGTTTCCCATCTTGACACCTATATGTTTCCATAAAATAGAAAACAATGGGGTGATTAGATGAAATATGCTTTTTTTTGGGGTATCTCTATAGACCTGTTCTATTATGCTTTTTTTATTTGGATAAGACATCCTTAGCACAGTTGTAATTCAAATTTCATTTATCTACTTTGCAGACAGGTGCAGCACACAGCTGGACGTGTATGGATTTGTATGTATTTGCTACACCTTACAGAGTAGCCTGGGACTACTACTTTTCGGGTCGTGATCACACATTTAAAATTGAGTCATGGGAGGAGCCTGCTGAAAGGGAATATGTATGCTCTTGTTTTGAGTCCTTTGTCAAGTTCCAATGTATTCTGTACATTTTCAATTGATCTTTAAGCAACTGTTATGCAGGTCAAGGAACATGGAATCTCCGTATTTCTCATGCAATCAGGAATGCTCGGAACCTTGCTTTCCTTGGTGGATGTACTACCACTGTTTTCTAACACTGCATGGGGCCAGAATTCTAACCTTGCTTTTCTGAAGAAGCACATGGGTGCGACATTTGAGAAACGTCCACATCCACGGCAGGCAACAATTAACCCAGATGATGTTCATTCTGGTGATTTCTTAGCTCTCTCAAAGATACGTGGACGGTGGGGTGGGTTTGAAACACTTGAGAAGTGGGTCACTGGTGCCTTTGCTGGTCATACATCAGTTTGTTTGAAGGATGAGTTGGGTAATCTTTGGGTTGGTGAATCAGGACATGAAAATGAAAAGGTTAGCAAATGAGAAAACCTATGTATTTCTCCACTTGACTACATGGAGAAACAGTACTAGCAATTCCCAAAAACATCATTTTCCATGTCTCATAAATACATTCAGTTACATTAATCTCCTTATTGCACCCCTCTACTTTTCTGCAACTTTTCTTATGGATAGCAGTGGACTTCTGGTGAGTTTACTATTCTCCATTATGTAGGTAGGGAATACTCTTGAGTTTTTCTGTTAGCTTTTAAAGCCTGTAAACCCTTGCATTTTGATTGCATGAATTGTGGCATTCTCTTATGTTTGTTTTAGCATGTCCATCCTGTTTAATCTTGGTTAACTGATTCGTCTTGTATATCTTTGCAGGGTGAAGAGATAATTGCAGTTATCCCTTGGGATGAATGGTGGGAAATGACACTCAAGGATGAATCTAATCCACAAGTTGCTTTGTTGCCCTTACATCCTGAAGTGCGTGCAAGATTCAACAATACCGCAGCATGGGAATATGCTCGGAAAATGTCCGGGAAGCCATATGGTTACCATAACATGATTTTTAGTTGGATTGACACAGTAGCTGATAATTACCCTCCACCTCTTGATGCTCACTTGGTATGTCTCCCCCTTCCTTTCTTCTTAAAGTATAAACTATGATTATGCTGAAACATATCTTATCTAAGATGAGCAAGTGGTGGTGGATGTTTCTGTTCTCCAAAGCAACTAGGTGAATTGCCATATGTCCATCAATCTTGATCTAACTGGTAGACAGTTCTCACGTCACAAATGCTTGTCTAACACGCGCATATTTTATCCTTGGATATCACTTTGCTTAATTATCTCTAGGAAATACCTTTACATGGTATAAACTTACATACACCAGTCATCAATATATTTGTAGTTTTTGAAATTTAGAAGGATCTATGGTTATTGATTACTACTCCCCTCCCCGTGGAACCATTTGATAAAAGAAGCCCACAAAAAAGGTGAAAAAGCAAGTCAAGCAAAACAAAACAGCAAAAATTTGAAGGAATACCAATTGGTTCATCACTACCCCTTCTTCCATTTGGAACTTAATGTGGTTTTTCAGCTGACGAATTTTGTTGCCAGGTGATTTCTGTCATGTCCATGTGGACAAGAGTGCAGCCAGCATATGCTGCTAATATGTGGAACGAAGCTCTGAATAAGAGGCTTGGCACTGAGGTGAACTGAACATGTTATATTTTCTTGTTAGAATCTTTTGGCTGGAAACTTTGTAAAATAACTTAACTATTAGTTAATGGTATTTGTATGGCTCATCCCCCAGATTCAATTGATAAAGACAGGTTATCAGTTCCCTCACAAAGTATTGATTTTTCCCTTTGGTCCTTGCAGTACAAGGAGTTCATGCATATACATATTAGTATTATGGTTCTTTTGCTCCAAGCTGGCCATGATAGTACCAGTCTGTACACCTAAACGTTCAATCCTTTTTAGTATTTTTGTTTAGGTCTATAAACAAGCTACCTTGATAGGATTCTTTTGTAAGAAAAATATGGAATACCCTCCAATCTCCTTTCTGCATTTCTATGTAAAAAAATGGGTGAGCATTACTGAATTGTCACATCATTTGGTGACTCGAACTGAGAGGTACTCTCTGTAACTCCTATGAGTAACAGTACAGAGTCGTATTCAATAGATGATCTTCCTTTACATGGACATTTAGCCTTGGAGCAAGCATAAGAATTTCTATATTGAATAATGCTTTTGAAAGCTTCTTCCTTGGTTCAAGTTGAATAGACTTCACTTACAATATGATATTATAAATTCTTACATATAGAGAGTTCATTAAATATATCATAGATTCTAAATGTTGCCGAAGCAATCAATTTCCTTTTATCTGTAAAGGTTTTATATGTATGCTCAATACCTCTCTTACAGGATTTGGACTTGTATGGTATTCTTGCTGAAACTGAAAGACGTGGTATAACATTTGATCAATTGCTGACCATCCCGGAACAAGATGAATGGGTCTATAGTGATGGCCAATCCACTACATGTGTGGCCTTCATTCTAGCAATGTACAAAGAAGCTGGAGTTTTTGACCCTATTTCCAACTCTATTCAAGTAACGGAGTTCACTGTGAGTACCAAAGCCCTTGTTTAATCGTCTTAGTAGGAAAGAACCCCTTCCTTTCTGTTAGTGATGACAAGGCTTTCTTGCTGCTTGCAGATTAGAGATGCTTACATGCTCAAAATTTTTGAAGATAATCAGACACGCCTCCCAAGTTGGTGCAACAATGGAGACAATAAGGTCTCTTTCTGCCAGATTCTTGGGAAATATCAGATGGAACTGCCGCAGTACAACACATTGGATCCCTATGCCAACATGAGTGAGAATTGTCCTTCTTTGCCTCCACTCTATGAGAGGCCCGAACGTTGCTGAATCTGGACTAAACTTGGTTGTCAGTGTATCCCACGGAATCTAGCTTTGTTGCTATTTATTAAACGCGTATCAGATTATCTACTATATGAACGTACTGTGCTTGTTCTTCAGTTTTTACATGAAATATCTATATATGTACATAGTTCATGCAAATTGTAGTTTCTTAGATGTTCAAGCCTATGCTAGCTATTGGTAGATGGGATATAACAAAAGAACAAGTTATGGATTCAATGCCTCAAAGGCTTGTTCTGATATCTGTGCTTTGTATATATATATATATGCAAGTGAGTTGCGGAATCTTCGCTATATGTGAATTGTGAACTGAATGTTAGAGCAATGTCTGTTAGGATATGCTAGAATTCTGTTATTTTGTTTGTCATTTCCCGCGTCTTTGTGTATAAATTTTATGCTAGCTGTATCTCATCCTTCCCAATTACTAAGCAAGGCGCATCGCTTAGTAATGTATTGTCATGGGATGATCTAGTATGGCATGCACTGTGTAATCTGTTGTGTTTCCTTTTTGTACAAGGAAATGGAAAGAAATGTAGTTATTGATTAGTGTATCAATATTATAGAAGAATTAGCTTGTCAAGCACTATAATTTTTATGTTTCCTACTGACATGTAAATTTTTAACAAGAATAAAAGATAACATACAACAACTGGATGTATCTTTGGCCCTTTTTTATCTCTATCTTGATATGCAACTACCACAACCAGGAGGAAGACATAACAAAGAAGAAGAATTACTGGAACAATATGCTCAATACTAGAAACTAAAGTAGTCACTGTTCTTCATCCCAGAGCTCTTCAATTGTCTTGTAAGGTCCATAAGGAGATGTGTAATCCTTACCAAGACAAGCTCTACTTTGTGGAATTTCACTGATCTTTCTGCATTCATCATCACTTAATGACCAGTTGAAAATTTCAGAGGTTCCGTTTCATTCTCTCTTTGTTATAACTCTTCACCACTACACCAATGCCTTGCTCATATCCCCATCTTAGAGCAACCTGGATTTTGCATGTTCGGATTTAAGTTATACACACTGACTCTGTCAATCTAGTTTTAAGTTAAAGCTCATCTTAGAATACCTGTGCGACTGTCTTGCCTCTGGCCTTCGCTATTTCTTTAGGCACTTCAGATTCCATAACTCTGTTGGTTCCATAAAAGGTACCTATGGATCCTAAAGTACTATATCCAATAACAACAACTCCATTTCTCTTGCAGAACTCTCTCAACTTCTGCTGCTGCCAACATGGATTTACTTCTACCTTACAAATCAAGAATAGTTCAAATCAGAATCCTATCTTTTAACAACATAACTTTCTACTCAACCTTATTCTATCAAACACAACTCCTTCTGGCCCAATTAAAGTGTCTTACTTTTCTAGTTGGTTTCTCCTACAAATAGTGTCTCCCTTTATTCTTAAACTCCATGCACAGTCAAACTAAGATACTTAAATTGAGACAGACGGAGTACTACTTTTCAAGTAAGTCCTCTACTTGATTATGAGTTTTTTCAACGTTGCTCAGACTCTTCAAAAATGTCATCAGGTGCGACTCATATCCTCCAAAAGCAATGTATTTTTGGAGGATCTAACACAGGTGCGGCAACATTTAGGAAAAGTCCAAAGCAACAAAGATTTTCTCTTAACATACTTAATTGACAGCAGGGGGAATCTTGGCAGTGGCAAGAACACCAGCAAGCTTTTTGCAAGAAAAGTTGCTAACTCCAATGGACTAAGTGAGTCCAAATGTCTGGCACTCTCCCATTGCTGCCCAAACTGACTTGAAATCCGTTTGAAGAAAGTCCTGTTTTTTGATTGGGTACTCATGAATTCCTGGCTTGGAACTCACTGGCCAGTGTATTAGATATAAATCAATATAATCCATTTTCAGATTCCTGCACAAAGGCCAAACACACCAATTTACCAGTTCACAAGTACAACAATTATGTATTTTCCACTAGTATGTAGATTTCTGACAGGACTAAAAGACTTCTAGATAACATATGGACCAAGGATGTGGCTTAGTGGCAAATTAAGTGGAGGATAATCACGACGTTCCAAAAAGTTACCTCGATATCTATGTTGGTGAAAAGTATCAAGTACCCGATTGAATAGTCAAGATGCATACAAACATGCTCGGATATAACCGACGTACAAAGCATATAGCATAAAAGTCAACATACTAACATGACTAAAATTTAATCCCAAATAGCAATATAGCCGCGATAAACAACATACTTAATGTAATTCTGAGAGAATGAAGTGTATACAAAGCTTAAAATAACACTACAAATGAAATCCTGAGAGAATGAAACGTATACAAAGCTTAAAATAACGAGGTTCTGATAAATGCTCAACTTAAGAAAGAACATAGGTCTAAAATAAAATAGCTAATAATTCACCAAAGAATCTATTTTTTTTAGTCACTTCTTATTCAGGGCAAAGAATCGTGTCTAATTCACTAAGTAGCAAATGGTGGTTGATAAAAGAGCTCTTTATCATAATTTCTCGTATAAATTATGCATGGAACATGAAATTTGTGGTTGGTAGTTAAACACCAATTCGCTGTTGAGAGCTAATTCGATCTTCGTAGAGTTCTAATTTCTTAATAAGTTTTGTTAGCATCTGTAAATAAAGAAATTAACAGATAGTTGAATTGGGGTTTTTTCAAAGAGAATTATACCGCTGTGTTCTGTTGAGGGCAGGAAGAACATGTTGAGTATGAGCATCACTACACCATAGCTTTGAAGTGATAAACAATTGCTCACGAGATTCAACTAAGCCCCCATTAATTGCTTCAATTATGGCTTCGCCCAGTGGTTCTTCAGAATTGTATAAAGTAGCTGTGTCAAAATGCCTGTACCCAAACTTAATCGCTTGAATAACTACAGCTCTAACGATTTCTGGTTCCACTGGCGGATCTTCTGCCGTGCCGAAGCCCAATACCGTTAATTCCCGGCAGCCGGCGGCATCGTGATTTCCGGCATAGCCGTTTGTTGTTGCTCTTCGTTCATGTGGTTTCTGCTTGTGCCACGTTATTTGCTCTCACAATTAACGTGGCACTTCTGTATTGGGAAAATAAGTTTCAATTAGTTTATTTAATATTTTAAATTTATATTATTTTTTTATATAAATAAATTGTAACTTTTTTTTCATGTTAATAATATTCTAAAATATTGACTATGTGAAAAATTAATCTGTAAGTCCTATTACGAGTCTATTTCGTTACTCCCGTATGTACACAAAAAATAATTTTCTATTGATATATTTTTTAATGTATTTATATTTGGAAAATAAACTTGAAAAAGGTTATAATATATGGAAAAAATTATATTTTTTTCATTTAATAATAGTTATTCACTATTGATTTATTATTACAAGAATTAAGAAATTATAAATAAGAGAGGTAATTTTATCACATCACCCTTTGAATATAATAAATATAATATCTTAAAAAATATAATTAAAAAAAATTATAATTAATGATTAAGGTAAATTAAAAATTAAAATGTAATTATTTTTTAATTTTATAAAATAGATAAATATTTTTAATATAATAGATAAGTAAAATAGAGAGAGGGAGTATTTTAACATATTGTATATTCTCAATAAATTAATTGAGACGATAGATCAACCAACATAGCTTCAATCAACATGATCACATATCTTTCATTTCATGTATGATTTAGTTTGATTGGATATGAAACTTAAATATGAATGCTAAATTTTTAAATTTTATAATTTGTGTAATATATTAAAATATTATTAAATAATTATATGTTGTTGAATGTGTCATGTAAATATTGAAATTAAATAACTATTAAAGGTAGAAAATAACATTTTTTTTATAAAAATTTAAGCAAATGGTACATATACAAATTGGAGGAAAGAAATAATTAACAATGTTTGTGAATACAATTTCCAAGCATGCTCGAAATTAGTTTTTTGCAATAATAAATGTATGCACAATCCTCCTTGAAGTACATAGGACAATCATCTATTGATTATGTCTTGTAAAAATTAAAATTTTAACTCAAACATGTAAACGAGCAACATCCATAACACGTATTGCTCTATTCCTCTCATCCTTTATCCATCGTATGTATACTATAATGCAATAACAACAGTAAGTGCAACAAGAAAAGAAAAAAATAAGATCCAATAACCGAAGAAAATAGCCAAGTTTCGCCACTTCTTGAAATCCATATTAATTAATAATAATATATGAATCAATTAAAAGCAAGGGAATTAACTTAATACATATAGAAGGAATAATTACATGGAATTCACTAAGCTAAAATGATGGCTGAGGGTTTAATTTAAATTCTTGTGTTGTTAGATTTTGTTCAAAGACCTTTTCAATAGTTCTTTTCATTTTTATTGTAATTGTTAAGGTAACCGAAAAGTAGACATATAAAACGCAATCTAGTTTAATTCACAAGATAATCATTGATTAATTATGTTCGTAAAATACGTAGTATATATATCAAAATTATGTATTTTAACACATTTAAGTAATTACTTTCATAGATTATCATTTAATTTAATGAATATACACTATATCTTTCCAGACTCCACTTGTGGAATTCCACTTTTTTCTTTTGAAATTATTTTGTACTAATTCTACATTGGACTCGTCAAATTTTTATTGTTGCACCAAAGCAACTAAATTAATTTTCATAATGATAAAATTACTCAACTTTACTTAAGCATAATTATAAAATTTTATGCTGAGAAAAAAGTCGATCAACGTTACCTAGATATCATACTCGAAAGCTATTCGATTTTGACTGATATATGTTAGCTAGATCGTTGGTTGCGATTTATTTTGTAAAAGCTATTCAACAGATATAAATTAAAGCAAAAATTATAGAAATACACAACTTGCGTTTATATAATTTAATATAATCTCAACTCTTATAAAAAATTACAAAAATCTCTTAAATGATACAAAACAGTAATATTTATTGGCACAAATTATAATCCCTACTTTTCTATGTATCATAGTTAAAATCCCTTAATGCTTCTACCTTTTTTACATGTATCACTGATTTCGTTTTTGTATCAAAAAGAAGGAATTTTTGGTAATTTTTAAAAAAGTTGATATTAGTTGAAATTAGCTCCAAAAAATATGAGATTTGTGTAAGTTACCCATTAAATTAAATCCAAATTAAAATATATCACTTTTTTCCCTTGTAAAAATGAAGGAAAAAAAATAAATTAAATCTTCGTTCATTACTTTCTCGTGTACTTTTGATTCATGTTAATGCTTGACAAAATAATTAAAAAAATTCTGAATGAAATTTATCAGAATTTACATTGAGGAAGGAGAAGTTTGCTCACAAATGTTTCCATGGATAAGAATGAGTATCAAACTTCAACTAAAGTACACCTTATGTATTAATGAATTGAGATGGTATTTTATAAATACGTAATTATCTTAAATATATTAATTATTTCTTTATTTTTCGATCGCCTGGAAGGGACAAAAGAAAGATCTTGTTGTTTCTTCAACAATTTCTAATCTCTAATGGACCTCTCAGTGGGATTCAAACCTAGATAAAGTTTTGACCTATCTATCAAAGAAAAAAGAACAAACGGATCTTGTAGGATTCCCAAGAAATTCTTCGATTTCTTCTTAAAACAGATGATTAATCATCTGTTTCTCATGTTCCGTGAATAGCCGGGATATTGAGGAATATCCAAAAAGGCATTTTGGAAATCGTTATACAGGAGGAGAAAGTAAGTTCTAACTAATCCTAACTGATTAACATAATGCTAACAAATTCCTAACAAACTAACTGTACATTAACTAATTACTAACAAATTAGGTGGTTACTTAACTAAACTGTACAATTAGTCTACTAAGGATGTATATGTCAATACCCCTCCTCAAGTTGGTGGTGATGACTTCACTGCCAACTTCTCTATGATTGCATTATGTTTCACTCCTATCGAGGCTTTAGTTAAGACACCAGCCAGTTGGGCAGTAATGGATATGTGACAAAGAAAGATAAGCCCCTCCTGAAGCTTATTGCGTATAAAATGATAATCAACTTCAATATATTTGGTTCTCTCATGAAATACGAGGTTGTGGGTATGTGTATTGTTGATTGGCTGTCACAATAGACATTGATGGGAGTTGGATCAGGTATGGTCAGTTCGATTAGTAACCTATGCAGCTAAACTAGTTCCCCTACCACCTTCCTGATGGACCTGTACTCTGTTTCTGCTGATGACAATGAGACTGTGTCTTATTTCTTTGATTTCCAGCCGATGAGACTGTCGCCAAGTAGTATCAAGTAGCCACTCACTGATTTACTTGAGTCTAGGCATGAAGCCAAATCATAATCACAATATGCTTTAACTATGCAATCAGAGCTGTTGGACAACTGAATTCCCAAAGTAGGGTCTTGTTTTAGATACCTGAGAATGTGGAAGACTGCT
>JAOTQJ010000091.1:1786860-1797566 GCA_025642045.1 Solanum sejunctum | reverse complement strand
ATTTTTTAGCATTTATACCCGGCTAAATAAAAAATAAAAAAATAGCTTTTGCCTCGTCCCCCCACGCCCCACCCCAAACTCGACATAAAATTGAAAAATCGAATTAATTTGATTTGGTTTTAGAGTAAATTAAGAATTTTCTATTACGAGTTGGGAGATCTATGAATCTATATGAATACTCATATTTTATCTATTTTGATCATATATGTATGAACTCTTAAAATAGGTCAACTCGTATTTACCAATTTAAAAACTATGAGTGATCCATTAAAATAAATATGAATAAAATAGAATCCTTTTACCTTATATGAATTAAAATTGTCACCCCTGCTTAATAAAAATTCTACAAAATTTTTCAATTAAAAATTCTACTCTACGCAACTATGCAAAACGTTATACACATGCTAAATTTTAAGAGACTCAAAATTAAGAACCCAAAGTTGTGGGCCAACTAAAGGAAAGAAGAGGAATCTTTGAAGAACACAACTTGTGATGAATGAATGAGTGGCGCATATTTTGTGATGTCTTCACATACGCACATTATATTCATGTAAGACCAAATCTTTGTAATGAAGCTTCCAAAATTACAAATATATTATAAAATATTACTATATAGTCCAATTCAAAGTCATAAAACTTGTCACTCAAGCTTGGGAGGACCTCAGTATTCTCGCCATTACTCCTATATTCTCTGAACCCTACTCTTTTACCTAAATTATATATATTGTCAAACGAATTTAGTTCTTCAAATTAACGGCAAAACACAACCGAAATGTGTCCGACGGGAAGTGTTTTGCATTCCGAATGCGCCAAAATAGCAAATCTCCGATCAGCATTCAACGTTTTGGACGTCGACCGCGACGGAAAGATTAGCAAGGATGATCTCCGAACATCATACGGAGGATTCGTGGGCGAGGACATGATTGGTACGATGATGACAGTGGCAGATTTCAACAAAGACGGATACGTTGAATTTGAGGAATTCGAGAAGGTTCTGGATAGTTCTAGAAACAGAAACGGTGAGGATAATAAGATGAAAAATGGAACAAATGTAATGGAGGATGTTTTCAAGGTGATAGACAAAGATGGGGATGGAAAAGTTGGGGTTGAGGATTTGAAGAGTTATCTGAATTGTGTTGGGCTTCAAGTGGATGATGGTGAAATTAAGGCCATGATTAAATTGGGCAATGGTGATGAATATGGTGGTGTTACCTATGAAGGTTTTCTCCAGATTTTGTCTCTTTGATTTGTTACTTTTACTCAAAATGCATAATATTGTAGAGAACCTAGCAATATTACTTTAGGTTCTGCTAGGTTGTGCATCTCTGTAAAAAAAAAAAAAAACCCTATTGTAAGTATGATGGAATGTACAGACAAACTCTTATGTAAGCTACTCTGCTAACCCCAATTATAAATGAGTGCCTCATTTTGATAATATCCCCCACAAGAGTTAGAGGGACAATTAATTTGTTAATCTTCTTGCTGCATCTCATCATCATGAGCTCTGGTTATTTTCCTGGTTCTAATCCTTAGTGCTGCAATTTGCTGTTTGTTCATATTTAGTATTTTCCTGCATATTATTGAAAGATCATGAAATGTCTGGTATTGTAGCTCCCCTTCCTCTGCTAAAGCTATATTTGCCAGTTTATCTGCAAGCTAATTAGCTTCTCTGTAGTTATGTTGATATATGATACATTTATGTGTTGTCAATTGATGAATGTATTCCACATCTTCCCCTATACACTAAGGAATCTTCCATTCCTTTACTAAGATCTTCTGTAGGGCAAACGAGTTAGTTTCAACAATGATTCAGTTCATACATATCCTATAGCAGTGTCTCAATCCATACATTACAACCTTAGTCTCTGCCTGCATGTTAATCATCATCTCCAATCATTTATCCTCTGCATATAATAGATTTCCTTGGTTGTTCCTTATGTAGAAGGCATAGGAGCTTTTCTCTGGATTCCCTTTATATGCCCCATTTGTATTACATTTCACCAAGTCTCTCTCTGGTAGCTTCCATCTTACAGGTATACAATATAATCTTGGCCTATATCTTTGCAAGGCTTCAAAGATTCCTTCCCAATCTCTTGGAACTGGAATCCAAGGGAATCTATGTCTGACAAACAGATGTATTGTCTGTTGACAAACATAGATCATACTCTGAAGTGTGACCTCCTTGCCATGTCTCCTAGAGTTCCTTCTCTTCCAAGGTTCTCACATAATCACTATAGGTATGATCTTACAGACAAACTGGACCTTAGGGTTAATCTGGATATCCCACCATCTGTAGATCATTTGCTTCAGCTAGGTTTCCTATAAGATTCCTGCACAAGAAGCAACTTCCATAGCTTTTGGGCTATGGGAGCTGTCATCGTCTCCTGTTCATATACATCACAACAATAGTATCTGCAAACAATTGCAATATACATTCTCTTCAAATTGTCATATGTAGGAATTCTTCTTTTTCACAATCTCCATAGGAAAAAACAAAGCTTTGAAAGAGATCTTCTTCACCATATGTGATCTATCACCTCCAGTTTGCTTCTTTTTCCCTTTAATAACTCAAAAGCTGATTTAGTAGTAAACAAACCATCCCCACCAAGCATCCATCTTGGTATATCATTCAGACGTTCATTAAAAGTGTGCTTAATGTTCTGGGTGATACATTCCACCACCTCTTCTAATAGTAAATTCTTTAGCTTCCCCATATTCCATCCCTCATTAGTGATGAAGTCCTTCACCTCCAGGTCCTGTTCATCTCCCTAATCTTCCAGAAAGTATAAAGAATCCATTTTGGTCCAATTATTCATTCAAAAGTTATATCAGCCTTTACATGCCACCATATCTCATGTTCAACCTCCTCTCTCATATTGACCATCTTTCTCCAGATCTGTGATCCACCTTGGGCCTTAGCAATACATGCATGATCCTTCTTGCAATATTTGTTCCACATAAAATGTGCCCATATAGAGTTTGTGGATGTCCTAAATATCCACCATAATTTAGCAAAGAGGGCTTTAGACATGTCATGTAGGGATCTAAAGTCAACCCACCTTCCATTCTAGGTATACAGAGATCTTCCCATCTAACTCAATGCTCCCTTTTAACACCACCCACCTTTCCCCAAAAGAAAGATAAGAAAATCTGATGAATTTGATTAATAATCTTATTTGAGGGATTCATCACAGAGAGGAGGTATATATATGCATAGATTGAAGTACATGATTTACCAAGATGAATTTTTCCCCAAAAGAGAGAAACTTATTATGCCAATTGCCAATCCTTCTAGCAATTTTCCTGATTGACTCAAAATGAGTTGCATTCCTTCTTTCATAGTACACTAAGCATCCAAGATAAGTAAGAGGGAAAATGCCCATTCTTATGCTCGTTAGTTTCCTTAACCTACACCACACTACTAAAAGTGTCTTCTCATGGATGTAGAAGAAACTTTTCTCCTTATTGATTAACTGCCCAGAAACCTGCTCATATCTACATATGACCTCCATCATTCTGCTCACTGAGTATTTGTCCTCAGATCCAAACAATATTGTCTCACCAACATAAAATAAATGATTGATCTGGGGCGTCCATTTATGCAGACCATATCCTACGAACTTTTCATCATCAAATAGGCTATTAAGACTTTTTGACATCACTTTTGCAGCTATGATGAATAAAACAGGAGATAAAGGTTCTCCTTATTTTACTCCTCTTGAACATTGAAAGAAGCCATATGTCTACCCATTGACTAGCATAGAATACCAGCTTCTACTAACCAGTCACCAAATCATATCTATTAAGACATCAGAAAAATCAAACATTTTTAGGATCATAATGAGGAAAATTCATGAGACCCTTTCATAAGTCTTAGACATGTCCAACTTAACCACCACATTATGTTTTTATTCCTCTTTTGAATATCCCTAATAATCTCCTGTGCTAAGAGAACACTCTTAGAAACATTCCTTCCTTTGATGAAACCAATTTGATTAAGGGATATCATTTGAGATATACAATCAGTCAACCTTTCCAGAATCAGCCTAGAAAAAAATTTGTTTACAAAATTACATAGACTAATTGGTCTTAAATTTCCCATATTCTTCACCTTCTCCTTCGTAGGGATCAAGACCAAATTAGTATGAGTAATGTGGCTAGGCAGTAGCCTCCCACAAAAGAAAGCTCTGGATCATTGCAGTCATATCCTTACCTATTATATTCCAACAGTGTTGATAAAAAATACCTGAAAAATTATCAGGACCATTGGCACTATCATCATTCATAAGAAAAATCACCCTTCTATCTCTTCTTCCTCAGGCATTCTTATTATTTCTTCATTCTGTGTATCTGTGATGAGAGTTGGAATGCAATCTAGCATACTAAAATCCCTGTCAAAGGAATCCTCCTTGAATTGCTCCTCATAAATAGCCATAACCTCTTCCCCAATGTTGAACTCAAACTGATAGTATCCCCTTGTGTTGTCTGAATTTCTGAGATATTAAGCTTTCTCCTTTTTCCATTTACTAAAAGAATTTTGTATTTCTATTACCCCCCCCCCCCCAAACCATCTCATTCCAACTTTTTATTTCCAAATCCTCATCATAAAGATAATATTTTTCAAAAGCTCAGCATTCATCATGATTTAATTATCATGATTTGCAGTATTTTTTAACACTAAAAATAAGACAAACAAGTTACAATGAAGATGCATAAAAAATTATGGATGTACCCTCAGGCTACTCAAGCTGGCATGTCGACGTGTTGCCTACTTGAACAACTTTAATTATCATGATTAACAATATTTTTTAGCAATAAAAATAAGACAAACAAGTTAAAATGGAAAAATCATAAGAAAATACGGATGTATCCTCAAGCTATTCAAATAAGTATGTCGACCTGTTGTCTGGTTAAGCAGTTGCAACTGAAAATATCAAAGTAGCCCTTGGGCAGCAAGTTGGCATGTCGACCGTCAGCTGTTTCTCATGGCTATAGTAATAATAAAAGGAATAAAGACAGCAATTACATTTCTGTTATGAAACTTAAAAACAAACTACCAATATAAAGAGTAAAGGAAAAGAGGAAATAGTAAGAAAAGTAAAGAGAGAAATTTGATTTTCTTTCTTTCATTCAACATCTATTTTATAAAGGATTAAGGTCATATATATATAGGCTAAGGAAAGATCTTCCTCTATAAGTTACCGGAAGAACTTTTTCTATAAAGAGCTTCCTCTGTTAGCTAACAGAAGAACTTCATCTATAACCTAAGGGAAAGATTTCTTCTCTAAGTTACATGGACTTCTAATACATGTATTATTATTCATAACAATCTCAATTGTAGTTAAATTATCAACTACACATCTAAATCATAAAAAGTTCTATCAAATTTATTGAATTGTTTTTATATTATTTGTTCCTTTGATAATTACTTACTCTGTTCCAATTTATATGAGATGGTATAATCAAAATTTTAAAATTGAAACTTTTATTTTAACAATAAATTTAAATATAGAGCTTTCAAATTTTACAGCTAAACATATTTCCAGATATATTTGTGAGCATAAGGATGTATTTATGGGAATAAAGGATATATAATTAATAATATGTAAGAAAAAATTTGATTGAATTGGTTGAAATTTATACCACATGGAGATATTTGGTAAATAAAAAAGTTAAATATTCCTGTCATTCAAAGAAGTTTCTTTTAATTTCATCTTCAATGCCAAGTACGAACTCCAAATGACCCTGTAAATGTCCTAAATGACCATATCTTTTTGAAAAAAATATATCTGAGCCACAATAATGCTTTGCCATCTGCAAATCTATATTTTGACACGGCTTTAATAGCAACCCATTGTTTTATAATATGCAATGAATTCATCGACCCATAAATGACCATAAGTAGAATAAGAACAAAGCATTCCGTCCAATAAAGAAACACAAGCATACTATTTTCTTTGGTAATGACACACTTCATTTGAAATACTAAATGAAAATGAAATGAAATGCATACATATAAAACGAAATGCATCGTTTACTACTGCTAAAGAAGAACCCATACCACACATCCATTTGTCAATTCCACGAGGATGCTTATCAATAATTCTCCAAGAATCACTTTTCAACGCGACCAGGTTCTTCTTTATGAGATATGGCTCAACGAATAATTAGAATCTTATAGTTACCACAGAAAATTTCGTCTTTTTTTTTTTAAAGAAAGTAACTCTACTGTTGTACTCCTTGTTAATATGAGAGAAGAATCGAAAACTTATTCTACCTTCACCAAAAGGTTATCGTTTCATTGGAGATGGAATTTCCCAACTTTCAGATGAACAAGTAGTTCGCTATTGATGCTCTTTGACTACTAAGATGAGTCTGATGCCATCCGTAGCAAGAATACTCATCGGAATATTCCTTTTTATTAGACTCAAATGTCTTGATTTTATCAATCTTCATCATGTTATTGAGGTTAAGGTCTTCCATCTAATTATTATTTTTAATATATAGACAGATTAGGAGTCTTACACAAGCTCTTCAAATTATTAAGTTATCACATATTAAATTATTATAATATTTTAAAAAAATATCTACAAATTAATTAATTGAGTGGCCAATAAAGTTAGCTAATCTAGCTATAGGAATAAAGGCCTATCTTTTAATTGTCATATGTAAATTATTGAATAATAATATACTCAATATCATTTTTTACATGAAGTCATGAGAAGGATAAATATCTGCAAATTTGAAAATATAAATAATTTAAAAATATAATATAAAATTAGAATAATAAAATTTGATTCAAAAGTCTAAAAAATTTATATAATAATATTAAAATAATTACATTGAAAATATTAAGTTGATGTGATAATATTAAAATAGAACCGCTTTGTTATAGTGCTTGAAAATTAAAAATTACATTAAAAAATAAATTTAATTTTTTTTACACACAAACAATAATAAATTTTGCATAATGTAAAAGATTTGACCATCTGATAAATTTTAAAATATTCAATATTAAGAGAATAAAAAGATAATTTAAATAGTAATGTAGGTTCATGTCAATCATCAAGGTATAAAAGATGATGCTTTAATTAACTAAAAATTATTTCATTTCTCAATTAATACCATAACCTCCATATTAAGTAAAGTAAACAATTACTATATATTATGTTTTCTACAAAAAAGATTCTTGTAAAATTATACTCTCTTTGTATAAATAGGAAATACTAAAAAAATTGAGGTTTTAAATAATTATTTTAATGGCTTTATGATCAAGATGACCTGATAGAAGTGTTAGTTAAAATGGCAAGAGAACTAGTTAGGTATCCTTCATTGTTAATTTGTTAGCTAAAAAAATAGCTTAGTGAAGCAGTTAGATATCCTTTATAGTTAATGTTAGTTAAATGGCTAAGAGATGTAGTTACGTATCCCTAATCATTTTTTAATTTTAATAAATGGAATCTCACGTGGGAGAGAGATGGATGAGTCCTTTTGGACTCTTTATATGAATAGAGTAATTCAAGCTTTTTTAATTAACTTTTGTAAATATTGATGAATTAAATGCAATGAATATTTAATAATTTTAACTTTTTCACGTTCATTGAAAATATAATTCACCAAGGTATTTCATAACTAATAAAAGGAGATTGATATTTTTATTCTTGAATGTTATACACACTCCTTTGATATTATGAATATTACCGAAAATTATTACTATTAATTTTAAATTCTAAAATGAGAATTATTCTTTTTTTGTTTGAATGAAATAATTATTAAATTGAGATGAAAGAGGATAATTTATAAATTATAAATTTATTAAATCCTTGGTGATAAATACTTTTCCTTGAATGATTTACATTGTGAGAACTTATAATAATCAAATTTTAATATAGATATTAAATATTTGGTGAAAATTTAAAAAAGCAGGAGGAAAATTCGGTAATTCATCCTGTGAAGGCATATTTTATATACTCTTTTCCAGGAAAGTTCCATTTTGAGGAAAAGTTTCTCCATATGAATAGAAGATTCTTTATTTTTTTAAAAAAATATTATTACTTAAAAACACGCTTCCAACGTTTCTTTTTTTTTTTGTCCACTTTTATTTATTAATTATATTAATATTCAACATATAAGGGTAAACTACTTAATAGGCAATATGAATAAAATAATATATTTCAGTTACATAAAAAATAGTTAATTAATAATTTTAAAAAATATATTTTAAACTGATCATACTGTCTCTAAACATACATTTTAACTTCAGGATATACTATTTATGTTCTTATTTGTTTATTTATTATTTTTTAAATTATATTGAATTCTAACTAATTTAAAATTAGAAAAAATCATTCCTTACGAAAATAAACTTATCTACTATATCATATATATTTGTTACTTTAACATAAGGAAACCTTCTTGACAAGTAAAGATTGGTCTTAAAATATTCACACGTCTTCTCTTGTATCCCCTTAAAATTAAAAATTTAATTTTTTTTATTCATAAAAGTATTATCTAATTAGTTATATATGATTTTATCTTTCCTTAAATGACTCATTTTATTAATACTGAAAGAACAGTAATTTTTATTTTTCTGAAATATATATAATTTTAATAAAAATTACAATAACATTAATTAAGGGGCCATTTGATCATTAGTGAGTATTATTTTTTATTTTTATTATTTGAAGTGAAAAAGAAAAATAAACAGTAAAATATCAAGCGCGGACAGCTAAAGCCAAACACGCAGAACCCAAAATTGACCACAAACATAATAATAACATTAATAAATACTAAAAAGCGAAAAATAAATATTTATGCTCATTACAGAAACACGTCATGCACTTTTTTTTTAAAAAAAGAATAAATTCTGCATATAACAACTTATCTAAGTGAAAAAGGGATAAGGACACATAAATACACCATAGCGAAATTATCAATTATACATCTAATTATATGAAATTTTATTAATTTTTGTATATTCATATTTTCTATATTATTTATTATATCCCAATTTATATAGTATAACTAAAATTTTAAACTTTGATCATAAATTTAAATATATAAACGTTCAAATTTGAGAGTTAAACTTTTTTTTTTTTTAGATATCTATGAGAATATGGATGTATTTAGACGAATCAAGGAATTATAGGAATCTGAAAAATTATTCTTTTTCTCATGTATGTAATATATGAGAATATTGAAATAACGAGAATTATTCCTTTCCCTGAATTGAGGATAGACTTGATGAAAATATTGTAATTTTAGATGTGAGGGTAAAAATGTCCCCAAAAATTATAACAAATCACATTAATAAATAACTTAAAATACTAAAACGATATATAAAAATATAGAGCAATGTATGAGTTCAGTAGTTATTCATAAATTTATTTTTTAATGATATAATTAAATGCAATTTAATTTTCTCATTAAATGTAAAATTAATATTCAATAAATATTATTAATATTGATTAAATTTAAATTTATTGATTAAGTAATTTTATATTTTTATATATATATATTGAATTTTGTAGTACTTCTTTTTTGACACTAATATAATCACGAAAAGATATTAAAATAATTATTTAATATTATTTGTCTAGTTTAAAAAAAAATTTATTTTATCCTGATTTATTATTTACCTAACTTAAAATAATTAATGAAAATAATATAGTAACATCATATTCCGCAAAATGTATAAGAAAAAATAAACGACTTACGTCGATAGACAACGGCGTGTTTGGCTGCCAAATATTTGGTAAATAAACAACCACTCATTCAAAGAAGCTTCTTTTAATTTATTTATTTCGACGGCATCTCAAAAAGTAAAATAAATTTAGTCAAATTTATAATTTCCTACACGTTTTGTCAAAACGCGCCATCCATCCATCCACATATACAATTCGTTTATAAAATAGGATCAAAACTCCCCATTTTCTTCATATTCCAAAACAACATTATAAATAAATTACAATCCTTCTATTTCTTCCATCTTCAAACATAATCGAGAATTCATCTAAATACATAACATGGCTGGAAAAAACAACTACTCGAACGAGACATCATGGGCAGATCAATGGGATCCACAGCCAGCAAGTTATGAATACACAAGTTTTGACAACAAAACTGGAAATAATTCATCTAAGATTTCCAGTAAAGTTGGAGATACCTTTGGAAAAACAAAAGCTGTAGCTTCAACTGGGGTTAAAAAGGTAAAAACAGGTGCTACTGCTGGCTTCCAATGGATTAAAGTAAAGTGTCATAAGCCTAAGTAAATTTAATTTATTTATTTTTGGTGTATTGGAGTTTTGAAGCATTAACAAGCCTTTGTTAGTGTCTTTGATGTGTTAATAATACTACTTTTGTTTCTTTTTTCATTCATATTTTATTCATTCTATGAATAAATAAGCAATTTATAGTTCAATTGTTCATCAGATAGCTAGCAAATCATACAAGGTTTTAATAGATTGGGGATCTACTTCCTCATATTAAAGATTTTATGTTTATGTAATTATTTTAAATTAATATATAATAATTATTAGATTTACAATAAAATATTTAAATATGTTTGTTTAATGAATTTCCTTAATATTTAAATTACTTCAAGGTTTCAAAAAAATGATCTACTCTATATCTATATTGTATTAAAAACGTGATGCCCATAGAAATATTGTTTGAATTTTTTGTCCTTCATTAAAATACTTTGTTTT
>JAOTQJ010000091.1:1733475-1743676 GCA_025642045.1 Solanum sejunctum | reverse complement strand
ATTTGGAAGGTAGATATTTTGTTTATATTTAGTTCCTTAGAATTAGCTTTATATATATTCGGACTTTGTATATTATTGATGGTCAAGAATAATATTTTTCTTTTATCATTAAGTGTATTTTTGGAACATCACACATTTTCTTAGAAAAAAATTTAAGAATATAAATAAAAGACGATTCTCCTTTTTACTATTTTATGAGAAAAATGTATAATTACGAATCTAATTAAATGAATGGTAAGCATGGAAAAAAGTCTCAACTATTTTTTTGAACCGAATCATGAAAGTCCCAACAATTCACTTAATATAGACTAGAGGAAGTATTAATTAAGTTAATCTAATCTAATCATGTTTAGGATCAAATAATCATGCTTAGGATCAAAGGCATGTTTAAACTAGTATAATTGACAAAATTGGAGCTATCAATGAAAAAGTGGTGTTCACCAAAATAATGAATTATAAGTAGCAAAAATGGAGCAAAAAAAGAAAGAAAAATTACATAAAATAGACCTAAGTTAAGATTATTTATCTTTAATAGATCCAATCTAAATTATTTATTCTTAATGGATCTATTATCTATTACATTTCTACTCACTTACCTCTTTTTATTTCGTGTACTGACATCATGCTGACGTCAGCATAAATACTATAAAATATACTCTGACAGTATATATATATCATAGCGATATCATACAAAATGAGTTCAGTCCTTTGTGATACTCTGGTATCATACAGGATGGCATCATATTGATACCCAAATGTTATATAGTTTTTTTTTAAGAAAAAAATAAAAAAATTATTAAATTCTAAATTAATAGAAAATATATTCGTTATATACTCTGTAGATATATTTATACCATATTGGAATCATATAGGATTGAGCTTAATGATCTGTGATACCCTGTTGGTATATGTATGCCCTGTTGATAGATGTATGTAGGTGCTAAGTCAACATGACGTCAGCGCACGAATTTTAATATTAGAGGGGCAAATTTTTAATAGTACAAGGGTATAAAATGTAAAGGGGTATCTAAATGTAAATAGTTTGATTCAAAGGGATATAAGCATAGTTTTCCCGACAAAAATAGAAGGTTTAAAGCTGTAGCAACCTTGCTCTTAATTTCTTCCTCTCTTTTTTATCCTTGAAATGTAATCTTACACACCTTTAACAGGCTTTCTAAAATTCAAATTTAGTTAACTAATCAAGAATTAATTCTTGTTTATTTTCCTTTCACAACCACTTTTAAACTCTTAATTGATTTGAATAATTCAAAATCTTGTACAAAATGAAGTCTTGATGACATAATAAA
Organism: Solanum sejunctum; assembly: GCA_025642045.1. Lineage (NCBI taxonomy): Eukaryota > Viridiplantae > Streptophyta > Magnoliopsida > Solanales > Solanaceae > Solanum > Solanum sejunctum. The sequence goes on along the minus strand of JAOTQJ010000091.1, from coordinate 1,742,369 downwards.
TGAGGTATAAAAGAGAAAAATCCTATCTTATTATATTAGGATTTTTCTCTTTTATACCTCATTTATTATGTCATCAAAACTTCATTTTGTACAAGATTTTGAATTATTTTATTACTATTGTATTTAATTATCTCAATTCATGTCCATCAATCACAGCCATAACAAGCGTATCATATCACCAGCCACCTCACACCAAACCAACAATCACCTTCACCATCAACCATCTACATCACCAGACATTGTCCATCTTTCTCACTAAGTAATTAGGACCATTAACTATCTCTGTTGTCAACATTAAGTAGATTGACGTTTTCTCTAGTATTTATGATTATGATCTTATTGGAAACTCACACAATTTGGATTCCATATTTTTTTTAATCTAAGTGGAATCAGGTCAAAATACAAAGGGGAAAACAAAAATATGTAATGCAATGACCGAGCCTGACTCAGGCTGCGTACGTATCCAAATGGAATCAGATCAAAATGTAATTCAAGTATAATATAGAGAAAAATAAAATGTAATGATCAGGCCTAACTCAGCCTGCCTACTTATTCCAGCCAAATTAGGTCAAAATGTAGTTCAATATAATGGAGAAGTGAAAAACATGAAGGGAGATTCAATATTTTATATTATTCATATATAGATACAATATCTTACTATTGTTTACAATGCACTTGAAGAGCAACTAATTATACCTTGGATGACCTAGTATGACATTTAGAAGAAAAACCCACCTGCTAGTATACAATCCTTAATGAAAAAAATAAATTATGTAAACAGAAAAAAAAAAAAGTTACTACATATAAATATGAAATCACTAAAATGGAAAGTGGTAACTTTTGTTAGAGTCAAACATAAAAGTAAGATATATTTATAGAGAGAGGGGGATAGTGGAGGTGACTTAATTTCTTGTGTTGATATGAAATCAAAACCGCTTTCCTGTTTTTAACTATAATAGATCATTGTCAAAATTAAAATATTAAGAAAAATTTTGTTGGGTGTTTGTCCTGAATTATTTTTATCATATAGAATTGGGTATATTTTCCTTTTAGGAAGAGAAAAATAGAATGTTTTCATATTTGACTAGTCATTTTCTTTTGTAGGAAAAGATTTATGACTTTATAAATATAAGTTCATATCTTTTAATTTGGTAGAATCTCCAATGTAGTACTAGGAGCTTTGAGAGTTTCCGTATAGGGTATAAATTGTGAGACATATGTGTGAACCTCCTTATAAGTCGAGTGAATATTGTGCGGTTATTTCTTTCGATATTGTGTACTCTCTTTTATAGTGGATTGTTCATCTCTTTTTGTGGATATAGTTGACCGAATCACGTTAAAAATTTATATCTCTTTATGATATTTTTTTCATTTATCTTCATACTCATGATTTTTTGAACTTGCTTTGCTACCTTTTGCATGATACCATGATTCTTGTTGATCTTGACAAATTTAAACTATAACATCAATAAGCATAATGAAAAATAAAAAAGATTAAACATATATTACATAAATTAATCTTATATATGTAATACTATATAATTTTTTGACGAAGTGAATTTGGATGAATCCTTATCATGAGTTTGAAGAATATATAATCTAATACACTTGGCATAGTGTACTTGGTTTAGCAAAAAATATAAAAATATCCATAAAGGTTATAACTTTGACTTTAGCTTCCAAACAAAATTATATGCCATAATAATCTTGCAAGTTGATTTTACTTTTTAATGTCATCCAACTTTTTATTGAACTCTCTATTCTTTGTCCCTTATTATGTTATCTTGCCTTTTTACTGTAACATATTTCTATCATGTCTGCCACTTTTTAGTGAGGGCTTTATTTCTTTAATTCTAAGTTTTAATCTAATCTCAACCACAATTACTAATTAAATCTTAATTATCTGGAGAGACGATTAACCAACAACATTGTTCTATTTTTCATTTCTTAATTAATTAGATTATGTACTTGTTTGGTATGACAGGTTAGGTTTAGCCTTAACAAACCATCATTACCATCATCATTTTATTATTTTCAATATTGTTTTTTGGGATGGTTCTTAATGAGTAGACATATACTATTGGAAAAAAAATTGTAAACAATATGATTTAATTTCTTTCGCCCTGTAACTAATGTATTTCTATAAATTTGATCTTTATTGTTATAATTAAGGAACTATAAATATCTGTTATCATATGATAAATAATTAAGAAAATGTTAGATAATTATATAGTTTAATTTTGTAATGAGATAATCACATGCTCGAACGAGACTAAGGTTACAATGAATCCATTTAAACCTTTTGATTAAAAGATTATACCATATTGTATATAGATAAGATCATAATTATCTTTAATATTAATGTATATATAGTGAATGTTGTTCTGGCTTTTTCAAAAACTATATTAAAAATAATCTTTGGTGACAACTAATTAATGACAATGGCTTCATCATTGCTAAATATGTGTTTTTTTTAGAGATAATTACAATATCGTAGCATTTCCGCATTTCTTTTGTAAATATCACTAAAGCCTATAACAACATTAAAGTTAAAAATAAATTGCCTAATGTCAGGCTTTAACACTCTTTTTTAATGTGCATATTTATTGCTGCTAGAAGTTGTTTTCCTTGTGATTTTTTTTAATAATTGAGAAATTCGTCTGTGACCCTTCCTTTGGGCCAACTACAACCTTTTAAACTCGGTAAATAATGGGTCCGCTCCTCTACCCTATTCTTCACTTAAATATCAGGCTTCACTTTGCATGATTATGGATATATCTACAACTTCTTTACATTTTGACTCCCCTTAGTAAAACTTCTTATTTCGCCACTAAAAACAATCCAACATAACATAAGAGCTTGCAAAAATCTTATGTTCAAATTTCATACCCACCCGAAAATAGAAAAAAAAAAACTTAACGTGTTTGATTCATTAAAAAAAATATATAGATTCAAACGTGAGAATTACTGTTGAGACATAATAATGAAGTAGTTGTCATAGCGTTTTTTTTCAAATAATTTAAATTTTTAAATGAGATAATTATACAGTTATGCAATAAATTTCTTCAGCTGTAGTATTAAATTATTAATCTTGACAAATCCAGTTGTAAGCAGTTGAATTTCTTGCTGGATATGAAAGTAGAAAATACGCAAGTGAGAAATAGAGCAATTTCCTCATAATTATTGACCAATGAGCAACTGACCTTAATTAGGGCATTGACATCCTCTCGATCAAGAATATATCCTTCATATTTATTTATTTATTTAAGAAAAAAATAAGTTATATAAATCATCAATGTAAGTTTGGTCATTCAAAGAATATTAGGAGATAAATTTATTTAAAATATGAATTTATAACTTTGAAAATAGAAAAAGTATCTTGACACAACATGTGTATATTGTTATTGTTTGTCTTATATTTATTATTTTTATTGTTTTTATATATTATCATTTCCTTTCCACTTTAATCATTTTTTCATACCTAGTACTATCTTCTGCTTTTGGGGCCCAATATTTTTGAGACCAAGGTCTTCCGAAAATAACCTTTATATCTCTATGAAGTAATGTTAAGATCTGCGTACATTTTACCCTCCTCAGACCTCACTTGTGGGATTTCACTGACTATTTTATTGTTCATGATGTATCAACAACTTTAATGAACTTCGATGTTTAATTTTAGAAGTTGATTCATATGAAATTTTGAATACACACAAATGACAAAATCCTAAGTGAATTTTTAAAATCTTGTCAAAATTACTTCCAACAAAAGAAAGTAGTAATAATTTGGAATTAAAAGTACTTATTATGATACAAAAAAGTTGACTCTTGGCTTTCACCTAATAAGGAGGGGATCAATAAAGAGAATTGCGCTTGATTGTAGGGTAAGGTGTTTAGTTGAAACTAAACCCCATCAATTAAAATTAGTGATCAAAAAGAAAGAAAAGATAAAAAGTCTCTTAAAACTTATCCCAAGAAAAGTGAAAATAATAAAGTTTCTTTTTCTAACAAAAGAATTATATACATTTTTTTTAATATGTAAAATAGAAGAAAAAGAGTCACATATAACTTCAAGAAAAGAGAAAGAATATAAGCTCCTTCTTCTTCTCTCTCTACACTCTTTCTACCTCATGATGATATAGGAGAAAGATCATCAAAGAGTAAGGAAAGAAACTTTTTCGAGGATTTTTGCATCTAGAATTTCTCAATTTCAAAAAAATAAATAAATAATAGTAATCATCATGTCCTCTAATAACCTCTTGATCTCATCATTATTCCCACACTTTCATTATATTAAATCCTTTTTATTTTACCTTGTTATGAATTTAAAGAGAAAAAAAGTTGGCAAGAAAAAGAAAATCAAGAAGAAGAAGAAGAAGAAGGTGTTTTAATTTCTTGTAGATTGAAGATGGGCACTTTGAAGAAGAAGAAGAAGAAGAAACCCTAGCTACTCTATGTGATGAGTGAAGAAGGTTAATTAAATGGTTAATTTCTTCTTAATCTTCTTTATGCTTTATCTTTCTCTCCCTCTCGGGGAATTGAAGCCTATTGGTCCGAATAATTCAGATCTTATGTGTGCGAGTTTGAAATATCATTTTCTTTTTTTCTTTTTTTAATATAATTTACTATATAGTCTATATATTATATATTTTTATATGAAGGATTTTATTTTAAGAGAAGAAATTAAAGCAAGATATATATCATCCAATGACATGTGATGAGTTCGTTTGCTTTAATTGTTGTGTTTTGGTTTTTTTTTTTTTTTTGAAATCTTTTTTATTTTGTGGATACATCACTACTATGTTGTTTGGTTTGAGATAGATGTACTATGTTGGTGAACCTAACTAGCATATATTTCTATAACCATGTAATAAAATAAATGTTTGTTGTGTTCTTTGAGGGATATATTTCATACTAATATTTTTAATGATGTTTTATATACATGTGATTATACAGATGATTATATTATGTGATTATATAAAAAATTAGTGAAGAAAATACGATTCGAGATTTGAAATTATCATGTATTTCTAATTCTTGATTCTTTTTTCATAATTATGAAAAAAAAATATCTTCTCTCTTTTGATCGATCTTCTTCTTCTTCTTCCTTAATTTTCATGAAAATGTGGAAAAAATAAAATATTATATATAAAAATAATGATCTTCGATAGTTATAATCATTTTTTATGGTGTGTTACATTTTTTTAACTTCATATTTGTGCTTATTGATCTAATCTATATTGGAAATAACATAATTAGATTAAGGTATTTATAAAATATATTGTATTTTCTGTTATTTTTGGCTGATTCCCATAAATTTAATCTATTGTGATTTTGAGAGTTAGTTATGTGTTTGAATAATTGTAAACAATTGGTATCAAATAATCGCATTTTCTATTATTGTCTCAATTTCAAATTTTTTAAAAAATTTCATTTCATCTTTGACATACTCCAAAATGTCCGAATCAGTGTGTCCAACATTTTGAATTAAACTGCACAACAGATTCTATAATTGAGCATTATTATTATTATTATTATTATTATTATTATTATTATTATTTTACATAATTTATGAAAATTACTGATGAAAATATTTTAATGGAGATCTTTGGGCTTGAAGCCTTCTTTAATCCTTGATTTACTCTCATCTTTTATATATATAATAAAATTTTTGGCTTGAATTCAAAATCAAGAAAAGAATAAAATTTCTAACTTATAAACCTATATTAAATTATAATTGCCAATAAATATATATGATTTTGATTATCAATTTGCTACTATTTTCAACATGACTTCTTCATTTCTGTATTTCATTTTTCAAACTTATTTTAATATGCTTTACTTGATCCGAAAATTTATTATAAACAATTTTTATCTTCACAAGATAAAAATAAAATTTGTATATATACTAACTTTTACCATGGATATTATTTTTATTGTTTTAGCCAATTAACTATTAATAATTAAAAAGATTATATAGATATAGATAAACTGTTAAGTTTCTAATGGAAAAACGTACGTTGGTTTTATATCAAATCTTGTCCCTTTGTAACGTTATTCTCCAAAGAGAAATGATTATGTTTGTTTGTTGGGATTCCAAAATATGCCCATCACTTAAATCTCTTATTTTTATTAAATTATTCTTGTATATTTTTTGATGTGAAATACTACCCTTTTCCTAGTACAATTGATTCATCTGCCCATGAAGATAATGGTAGTAATTCATTTTAAGATCGAAAAATTTTATATCGGTGCAAATGAGAGATATTGAGTATATATATATAAAGAAATAAGTTTTATTTATCAATAACATGTTTTAAAGTTGTGCAGGTGCTAAATTCAAAGCGAATAATATCACTAGTAGATTGAGTCGTTACAATAATTAAAAAATAATTTTTTAATGGTTTGTTAGACACGATATTCTAAACCTAAATCTCCACGAAAATACGGTTCTAAAACCTTTAATGGTCCTAATATAATGTCATAATCCATGAGTTTCATCATTTTATATTATAGTACTATTTTTAATCTATTTCAGTATATCTTTAATGTCAAGTTTTATGGACTCAATAATATCTTGACAGGTTAATTTTTGTGAAATACTATCACTGTCACTTAAAATGAAAGTAAGGGAGTTTAAGTAGTACATAAGCATAAGCAGAAGTCTGCATGCTATTAATTAAACTAGTCTTGCCATAAGTGCTTTGCACATGGTCAAAACGTGTATCTCATTTGATAACAAACATTATAAAGAACAATTAAATTTAATTATAAACTTATAAAAAGATAAATGATTCACTAATTTTGATAAATTATTTATTTATAAAGGTCCTATATATAGAGATTTTATCACTAATTAGAATTCATGGTAAATTAGAATTTTTTTTAGCGAATGTAAGGTATTTTCTTAATTCAAATAAGGAAGAAGTAGAAGTCTATCAAATAAGGAAGATTTAGGAATCTTTTTATGGCAAAAGTCCTTAATTTATCACTTATTTTCATATATTTTAAAGTCAATATTATAAATATAATTAAATAATAATTTAAAGAAAAATGATGAAAAGACGATTTTATTTAAAGAAGAGATTTTTAATGAAGGGCAAAAAGTTCAAACAACATTTCTAGGAGTCTTCACACTTTTAATATAGTACTAGTTTAGTGTACGTATTTTACGCGTGTATACCGCATCAATTGATAAAAATTATGTAAAATTAAATAAATTATTACGTGCGTAATATATATCATCGAGCATACAACTATAAATAGTTAAGAAAATATTTTTATCTCATATCATCAAATTTATAAATATGTTATTTTTCTATTCCTATCGTAGTGATACAAATCAAGTTCATTCTATTTGACAATAATAGTAAATAAAGTAATTGAATGTACTTCTGATTCTATATATGCCTCTTTTTCTCATCTGGTGTCTGTATTGGAGCTACAGCCAAATTTGAATCGTACACTGTAAGAACCATTTAGAGGTAGAGAATCCAACAAGATTTTCTCCATGCTCAGAGTTCAAACTCGATATCTCTTATTGAGAATAAAGTAGTCCTACCACTGCACCACACCCTGTGTTAAAAATTTTGTACTTGAGAACCACAAAACTACGTTTACAAGCGTATGATAGTCATGCAGTTAACTCTGGCGGCTTATGTCTCAATAGATGGACATTCTCTTTGGATTCGAGAGAGAGCTAGAGGTTGACGTCCTTTACTGTGATAAGTTTAGGGCGGACGCAGCAACAACGTCTTTTCGTTGTACATGACCAACAACTCATGGTTGTGGAGAGTTATGTCAGTTAGAAAAACTTCCAAGCAAACACTTGTTTTCAGCATATCATGAGTTTTTCGAACTGAGTTACATTAAATACTAAGTTTATTTCAAAAGCATGATTTTAAAACTTTAAACTTGCACCATATTATTTGAGTTGAGTTTTGAGATGAGGAGTTGAGTTTTGAGTCGAGTCGAATGTTTTAGTCTGAGTCTTATCTATTATTTGAGTCATTTTACATACTGTACATTTCACGTACTGACGTCACTCAGCACTGCATAGTTTCATGATGCAGATACAATAGATAGAGGATTTCAACAGGCGCACCATTGACATTTAGAGTTCCCGATCTCTAGAGACTGGTGAGCCCTCCCTGCTATCCGGAGGAGCCCTTCTTTTATTTTATCGGTTACTTTATTTTCTTTGAGTTGGGTAGCCATAATTTGTCATGGTATCATCTAGACATTTAGAGTAGAGGCTTCATAGACTTTGAGTAGAGTATTGTGGAGTATTTCATTTTCTACAGCTTGGCCTATTTTCTTGAGATTATTTTATGATATCTTTATCTTTTCTTCAATATTTTTACTTGAGTATTCTTCCGTTGTTGAATACGATGTGACAATGAGGCCAAATGGTTCGCTCAAGGAATAGCAATAGTCTTTGAGTGTCAGTCACACGCTTAGGTACCCTCCCATGGGGTGACAATTTTCATTTTTTTTCTATAACCATATATTTTAGGATTTCTTGATTATTAATTCTGCTAATACCTCTTACCATAAATAATTTTCTTTTATCATATATTTTACGACTCCTTAATTTTTAAAATATATATTTCTCTTGCTATATGTTTTTAGGATTTTTTAATTATTAATTCTCTTAATATCTCCTACCTTATATTTTCCTCTCCTCATATATTTGTGACTTCTTAATTTTAAAAATATATATTTATTTTATCATATATTTTAGAACTCCTTAATTTTAAATATAATCAAATAATAAATTGAAGAAAATAGTACATGATCATTTTTTTCATTCCAAAGTCTTTTAATGAAGAGTAAAAAAATTAATCAATATTTCTAAGGACTTTCATATTTTTAAAGTAATATTAATTTAGTATATA
>JAOTQJ010000091.1:1721844-1733375 GCA_025642045.1 Solanum sejunctum | reverse complement strand
CGTGACAACCAATCCTTGGGTGGTATTTAATTTATGGAAATTCTCAGCTTTAGTTATCTACTCTAGTTAATTACTTCTGCGTGATATGTTTATTATCCGTTTGAGTTAAGACTGACTTATTCTGGTAGGATTGAGCAAGTACCATCACGCCAATTTTTGGATCGTGACAGAACTCGTGGTAAATTAGAATTTTCCTTAGTGACTGCAGAGATTCTTCGGTCGCAGGGTTTCTTGATTCATATAAGAAAGAAGTAGAAGTCTATCAAATAAAGAAGATTTAAGAGTCTTTCCATGGTTAGAAATTCTTATTTTATTACTTTTTTCATATATTTTTGAAGTTACAATTGGTGAAAAGATAATTTTATCTAAAACATAATCTTTTAATGAAGGATAAAAAGTCCAATCAATATTTCTAAAGGTCTTCACATTTTAATATACTATAGATTATAGATATAGAATAGATATAAATATAGATGGATGGACGAACAGATAGATAGAGGGATGGAGGGAGGGAGGGACGGACGAATGGATAGACAGATAGATAATTATGATGAATCTTTTAATTTATATTTTTATATTCTTAAATATTTTGTAAATTGGTGCTCTGTTTGTCGAGTCAAATTTTCGAGGAGAGATTAATGTAAAATAAAAATACTTAAAATTAAGCAAACAACTATGTTGTATAACGTTTATCAGATCTAAATGTAGTAATTGTTCATTAATAAAGTAATATTAAAATTCTCGAATTTTATGAATCACTATGAATTAAAGATTATGTCAATTGTAGTGTATTAAATAGCTAGTTTAGTGTACGTGCTTTGTACATGTATACTGCATCAAACACAATACATAACTTCGAGGTTCTATAACATTATATTAAGAAAATTAACTCATGAATTTTTGTTTTAATCTATTTAACCTTTTAAGTTGATTAATCCCGCATTTGTTAATTCAACTTATCTAAACTTGGACCGTTATGAATCCAATTGACTCAAAAACCTTGTTTATATATTTTTAAAAGAGATATTTTTCGAAGAAATTTATGCAAAATGTCGCCCATAACATTTGTTTACCATTTTTCTGAACAGGCCTTACAAAATTACTTCAAATGGCCAAATTCCCTATCTAGCAATGATTGGCATTATTTTTACTTTTTTATTAGCCACGTTCAAACCATAGCTAAATAACTTTTTTTTAAAAAAAAAATTCTTGTTGTGATATTATTTTTTTTTGAAAAAAATAGTTGTTTATATTTTTTTGTTACTCTTTTTTTTTTTAAAGAAAAAAAATCCCTTGCTCTTTTAAATTTTTTCTCTTATTGTTTCACTTCTTTTTGAAAAAAGAATATTTATGTTTTTTTATTATTTTTTATTTATTCTTCTATTTATTAAGTTGAGATTGCATGGTAAACAAATAAATATTAATACCAATATTATTTATATAATATCTATATATGATTATACATTATTTATACAATGTCGACACATTGTATGTTTATTTATATAGTAGTGATACGTCACATGTTTATTTATCCAATAGCGATACCTTGCATTTGCACTCATAACTATTTGTACATTATATATACATGTTTACATGCTATTTATATAATATCGATACATATTGATACATTATATACAATATTGACTCACATGTATGCATTATTTATACAATAACATTACATGTTTGTAGACTAGTTATACAATATCAATACATTAAATATTCAATACATAACTATTTATACATCATATATACATGTTATACAATATGTATATATATTGATACATGAATATAAATTGCATGGAAAATGATTTAGGAAAGAAGAAAAAGTTCTTTTTTTTTCCGAAAAGAAAACGCAGTAATTGAAAAGCAAACAGAAAAAAGTTCTCAACAAAAAAGAAAAAAAGAGAAGCAAAACAGGCTTGGGCCGAATTAAGCTTTGTTAAGCCTATAGCCCCTTTTGTTCACGGTTTTATCCCATTTAGCCACGATTATCACGTGGCTATATTAGCGATTTGATATTTTGGATTAAAAAAATATAATTATATTTATTGTATTAATTTTTTTATTGTGTATATGTGAAATTGAGACAACTTCAAATACTTATAATAAATTGAGTCTTTTTTTTTTTTACATAAAATATGGCTCAAAAATTATAGAAAATATACATGAAATGACTAAATAATATCACTTGCCAAAATTCATAAAAATATGCGCTGACTATTATATTGTAGATTACCTATACATGAACTATAAACTAAATAGACATTAAGATACAATAAATAACTAAATATAATTTGACTATATATAAAATACACACTAATCAAAAGACCATATATTATAATTATCCCACTAATATGTTATATTGAGCATTCATAAGAAAAAATAATATTTATTAAGTATTTAAACAAATTATAAGAAATAAACAAACAACAAAAATGTTTTAAACTTAGTAAAAATCCAAATGGAGTTTTATTAGGTATTCAAACAAATTACACCATCCATCTCAATTTATATGATACTTTTCGAATTTTAAGATTTAAACAAGTCAATCTTTGATCGTAAATTTTTTTTATGTCTTTTAAATATTTTGAATTATCAATTATTATGACTTATAATACTTTTTTCGTAATTTACAAATATATAAATTTTATTCAAAAAGTAATATAAACTATTTGAGTCTCGAAAAATAAAAAAGGCCACATGAATCGAGACAGAGAGAGTATTAAAACTACTAATACAAATTAAATTAAACATGAAGTGTATTATAGGATGTCTGTAAGTTATTTAGATCCGAAATATGGGTATCAATGGCACATTGATAACCTATTTGGACGCTTCCATTTGATGTCTATTTTTTCAAAAAAGATAGTTAATGTAAATAATTCGCACAAATTAATGTTCCACCACTATTAACAACTTAAGTTAAATACATATTTGAAGTTAGACTTGGGAATTAACTTCATATACTCACTTTTAAAGTTTTTTTTTTTGATAAAGCTAGTGATATTAATAACTGTATCAAGAAGATTCAAGAATTACAAAATATGACATTTGAGCTTACAAAAAATCTCGGGCTAACGATACAAACTATCTAAGCTAGACTTAGTGAGTTAATAAAATTCTGAATTTGTTCTGCATAATAACAGGATACAGGTTGGACCAATTAAACAAATTTGTAATACACTTGTCCTTCAAAATATTCTAAATACATTAAAAATATACAAGTATCATGATCGAAATCTTCTTATAGCTTTAGCGCCATCTCTTGGGTGAAGTGAAGCAATAGCTTCAGGCCCCTAATTTAAGGGCCCCTTTTTAGCAATCATTATATATACATAGAGTAGATTTTTTTAGCTTTCAAAGTATTAGTTATTTTTTTGATAGAACGATAATTTATATAGGAAAAATTATTACCATTTTACTATTTGTATAGCCATTTACTTTTGATCTTTTTCACTTCTTGAAAATTGTTAGAAAATTTTCACTCTTTCTCTAACATCTACTTTTTCTTTTTACTTTGTCAATACACTCTTTCTTCTTATTTATTTAATACTTAGTAAGTTTTCTTTTTAACTCTTTCATAAGACATCTTTAAACTTTATATTCAAAGTCGATAAATTTTTTCTTACTTCCTCCAAATTTTCATTACTCAAAGATAAGTCATTGAATTCTATTATATTCTAACAAAAGAGAATAAGAAAATATTGTGAGTGTTTGTGTACCATTTGTTGTTCTTTCTCAAATTTTAAACTTTGAGACAAGTATTTCAAAGAATCAATTATAATACATCTTAGAATCTAGTCTTCAATTTTTTTATCAGGTTTAATAATTTCTACTTTTATTTTTCACCAATATTATAAGAGAGATTGAATGAATTGAGTATATTATCAATTAAAAAGAATTATTAAGAAATAGACTAAGTACCATTACAAATTCAACAAAATTAGACCTCTCATTAAAGTTTCATTTTAGACCATGAATAGTATTGAGACGCCCCGTATAGCTTTACTAACTTTCCATAGGTTCAACTCTTGTAAGCATCCTTGGTCATAAATGGATGAAGTTCACACATATCCAATTTTTCTTTGCCAAATAATCCTGCTACTTTAGGACAATTTTTTTCTTTTTTGAAAGTTTGCTGCTGAACTTCAAACTAAAATATTTGCAACTTAAGTAGTGAATGGTGGAATTTGATCTCAAAGAGGCTAAACATATAACTGGCTATAACTTAAATAAAGACCCTACAGTGGACTATTTCTGTACATTGCTCAAAAGATAAAAGCTACAAAGCCCATTTAAGGAAGGGCCGAACATAAATTGGGCCTTCATCTTTTTTTTTTCAAAGCCCACGTACGCGCTCGGTCGTCACGTGCGTGTTCACTGATCTATTCACACTTGGCACCAAAAACACACACACAGTAAGACAGACCCTCTTTCTTCCTCCACCCCACCACCACCTTACATCTCTCGCAGTGAAACCCTAAAGCCCGATTTTTCAAGTTTCGTAACGGATTTGCTGCTTTCGCCATTTCTGAAGGATTTTTGATGTTGCATGCTGTTGCTGTACGATTACGGCCTATACGTTGATTGCCGATCTAGGGCTTCGGAGTTGTTAGAATGGCGGAGACTTCGAGCTCTCGAGTTACAATCACCCTAGGACGCAGCGGTCAGGTAAGTCCATAGGATGTGCACATGCTTGAGTGTGTGCGCGTCTCTCTTTGGTTTTTCCTTTGATTGCTTTTTGTGTTTTTCAACTTCCTATGCTCAGAAGACCGTAAGGAAATTCGTAAATGGAGAAAGAATGCTGTTTCATCAGTTGTGTGAATTTTTTTGTTTAATTTGTGGTAATTTATATTTAGAAATGTCGAATGATGCTGTGGTATCTGTTGCGGAGGATATTCTCTGTAGAAGGAGTTTGTTATTGCATTTTTCTAATGACCGGGGTGGCCTGGTAAGCTTGCTGCACCTCGACTAATTCCATGGATATCTGGCACCACTTGCCTGCAATAGGTATTATGTAACTCCAGGACATATGGGAAGAATCACCTAGTTTGCAATTCTTTAAAATTATTTTCATGTTATATTTACCAATGACTTGTTATTATAGCAGAGAGCTCTATATCATGGTAATGAGGTGAATTTATCTTTCAATGTTAGTATGTTACTGATCAGAAAATCAAAAGTGAATTTATCTTTGAATGTTTCATTGTTAGGTTTGGAAGGGATAGGGTTACATTGTGTTATTGAAGTAGTGTTATGGAGTTTTTTTTGAGTAGTTTGATTTTTCGTTGTGATGAAGTTTTGATTTTGGCTTTTCATGTGTGGTCTCATTGTAAATTGAAAGGTGGTAAAGAAGGCAGGGCCTGCATTGGATCATCCCTATCCTGATTCAGGGCCAGCAGTTGGGAATAAGCGGTCTGTCAGAGATAGACTGGGTACCGTTGCAGATTCAACAACAGAATTCAATCATAAACGGTGAACTCTCTACCATTTTCCTCATAATATTTAGTTCTTTGATTTTATCTTTTTGTTTTACCTTGTATGCTGATTGTTTAGCGTTATTTGTAGCAACATACTGAATTTAAAACATTTTGTGAATGGGAGGAAACCAGTGATTGTCCTTATACATCTCTTTCTTCCTCACTTTTCACCCTTTCTCGGTCTCTTCTTTCCCTATCTTTATGCTTGAATATTCCGCTTTTTTCTTCTGCCTTAGATTAATACCTTTCTTTAATTCAAAGAAAAAAAGAAGAATAAATTAATGGTTAATTAATTTAAATGTAAAATGAAATTTACCACATAACTGTTAGTGTAGTAATCTAAACATTGAAACAACGTTTCCTATGAATGGAACGAGTTGATTGCACCTCGATTATCCTATTGTTTTGTGGTAGTGACTGGTCTAATTTTAGTATGCATTGTCATGCTTTTTTTAGCATTTTATCTTTGCTTCTTCACTCCCGTTGTTACTTCTTTCAAACTATTTTGTACTGTTTTTACTTGAGTCAAAGATCTATCGGAAACAACCTCAAGGGGTTAGGCCTGTGTATACACTACCCTCCCTAGACCCCCTGTGGGATTATTCTGTATGTTGTTGTTTGTTGAAATTAGGTGATTGCAACCCCTCTGTGGGAATGATTTCTATGCTTTCACACACAGTATCCACAATTCGTATTTTGCAGTCAGCGAGCAGATGGAAGTAGATTGGGTTCTGGTCCCTCTAGTGGCTTTGATGGTAATTATTTCACTGCTTCTCCACTTCATGTTCATGTTTGTTGCATATACAAGCAAATTCCAGATTGCTAATTTCGTTCCTTACAATTATATGAAGATGGTCAGCTTGATAAAGATGACCTGCGATATAAAATCATGCGGAAGATTGCACTTGACCGAGGTCAAAGCAATGGGCAGCAGAATGGGGTGGATCTTCGTGATTTCCTATCAAGGCCTTCTCAGACTTCAACAGCAAAACCTAGTTCACGGCAGCACATACCTGATCCGAGGGATAATAGACCACGAGTACTTGAGCCGAGGGATGATAGACCACGAGTATCTGAGCCGAGGGATAATAGACCACGAGTACCTGAGCCGAGGGATAATAGCTCACGAGTACCTGAGCCAAGGGATGATAGACAGCATATGCTTGATTCAAGAGGTTCTAGACAGTATTTGCCTGAAACCAAAGATTCAAGACAGTACATGCCTGAAGCCAGGGATTTTCAAGGGCATCGTCCAGAGCTAAAGGATGTTAGGTATAATGCACCCGAATCAAGGAGTATGAGCATACTGGGACGAGCTCCCTCCACAAGAAATGCAGATGCTTTACCTCTGATGGACTCGATAAGGAATTCTTATTCTCCCTGGACACTGGATCGTTTAAGGCGAAGATCACCTGATGGAGTTCTTAATTCTTCTAGAGGTATTTCACCACCAAGGAGAGGGGAGGAACCACGGAGAAGACCTCCAGTGACGCCTTATGATGACCCGAGACTCAGTTCATACACAAGGAAAGATGTGCCTGAGCTTTCACGCCCCATGACTTCTGCAGGTTACCTGTCAAATACATCCCAATCTGCCGGTCCAGGAAAGGCTGTTGCACCTTTGCATGCCCCAATCCCTCAATCACGAAGTCTACTGCAGAAAAGCTCATATGTGGTACATTCTACTCGACTTTTTGCTTTTTTGTTGTTTCCTCTTTTACTGAAATTTCATATTCAGTCATGTGATAGCTTAGATGATTATATGGTGAGATTTTCTCCTGGTAATCAAACATCATATATCCTATTCCAAGGGCCTCAAACTACTGCTGCCATCAAGATTTTGGTGTTTGTGCACTTTGGACCTTCTTGACTTTATTATACTGTAACAAGTTATTCACCTATAAAGTAGACAAACCTCACCAGGTCTTGCAAAAATTTGATGTTGGATACTGGAACTATGGAGCTTGTATTCTCATTCCTGTCCAAGATAAGATGCTATACTTGGCTATAACGTGATTATACATTTCTACATTCTTGTCTGGAAAATTAGGCCACAGCCTTGTCTTGATATATTGCATACTAAGCACGATGGATAAACATTTGGAGGTAAGAAGTTAAAAAGAATTTGGTTTACTGGTCACTAAAAGTTCTCTCTCTTTCCTTTTATGCAGGTTGAGGATCAACCTACTGTTGATAGCTTTTTGCACTCATTGGGTCTAGAGAAATATGCTATCCTTTTCAAGGCCGAGGAAGTATGTCCATCACCTTCTACGATTGTTTCAGTTACAATATTACTGAATCTATTAATCTCATCTTTGTTAATATTAAGCATCATTGCATGTTCAAGATTAGCAATCAAGGCATGCATTAATGAATGCTATATACCATCAGAACTCTGCAATATTTATTTGCTCAAAACTTGTAGAAGATCTGTACAGCTCGGATTCAGGTATAAGATCTTGTGGATTGGGTTTTGCATTCAAGCTACTCAATATGGTTACTTGCTGTAAGTATTGAACTTTCGAGAAATGTATAGAGTTCATATCTACTTGATGCCCAAGTGTGAGAGAGAATACCGGCTTCTAGTTTCCATATTTGCGATTGATGCACCAAAGTACTTTCGAAGTTCATTTTATCCAAGAAATGAAAATATCCCCTACTTCTGCCCCGTTAAGTTGGCCCAGATCAGGGAAATGAACAATGCTAGATGAGTAATCGTTTTATAGTGAATTTCATTTTATGTGTTAGTAGTTTGGTAGAAATTAGTGGTTGTGGTTGTAAAGGATTGTAAGCATTCTACAGAAACCAAGAGCTAAGTTGCTCGGACTCAAAAAAAGTTGCCACATCCATGTTGGGTCCTTCAACATGCACTACTTTTGAAGGATTCTACACACACCTGATGAAATTTTGAGCAACATAGACCAAGAGAACATTTAGAGTGAAGATAAGGATTGAACAATTTGCATGACCGAAGTTAAGCATGGAGTGGTAACAGTCTTCTTTTCTAGTCAGTGTGAGACAGAATACCAGAAGACTGAACTGTTAAGGTTGGCCCGGGGAAACATAAGCTTAAAGCAAACACGCTTATTTGCAATGTCTTCGCCATGTAATGAGACTGGATTCAGAACTAGAATTTGCCAGTGATAGTGCTATGTGTTGGACGAGAGCGATTAGAGTGAAGTAGGCATGGTGACTTTTAAGGGCAACTAAAAATTGGCAAGCAACTTCGAGAAAGGTGGTTTCTTTGCTGGAGAAAGGGCATGCTGTTTTTCTATGCATTGTTCCAAGGAGTAGTGTCAACATGAGCCTTTCCAGGGCAAAGCCTCGCTCCCATTGTGTGTGTCTATATTTAATGGCCTTACTCTATTGTTGTAAATTGTAACCTTAGTGTGTATGGTGTAAAATTTTGGAATTTGGATGAGGAATCTGTCGTGAGGTTGTGGCTACTGTATTGAAGCTCTTCTAGCTGTAACTCTCTCAAGTCATTTGTCGTCAAGTATAGATGTGAATGTCTTTCGCGTATGGAACTATGGATAGTCACAGAGAAGGGTTGGTTTAGGAGTATCTATTCATGTTTTCTGATGTGTTGGACTCGATTTGCTGATTTGATGTGTCCCTTAAACTCAGTTCACTCATTTTTTGTCTCCAATGTGTTAATGTGTCTGTCTCTATTGAATAGTTGATTAATCATAGTGTAAATTCTTTTCAGCCGTTATGCATATTTACCTTGTACTGTGCTGCAGGTGGATTTGTATTCACTGAAGCAGATGGGTGACAATGATCTGAAAGAGTTGGGAGTACCCATGGTATGTTTCTCATCAAATGTGATATTTGATCATTCTCGAAGACCTAGTATTCTCAGTTGAATGCTCTGGCTTTTGTTGTATGTACGAGTGTTTCTTTTCTTGTTCTCACATTTTTTGGGTGTTAATTTACTGTATGCATTTTCCCATCTGCTTAATTGGATTCTTTCTTCCTTGTCTGGCACTCATGTTTAAATTGAAGTTCACCTCTTCTTTAAGCTTCTCTCAAAAAGGTATTCACCTTTCGTCTAGGAAATCATTGAAATATGTTACACGATACAAAAGTTAAATGGGGCCATTTTCACAATTACAGCTTTTTCTTTAATCTGTTCTAGGAAAAAAAAATACATTGATCTGTGTATGTTCCCTCAATGCATGTATATTTTTAAGTTACATATGTTATTCCTTCTCCTGTAACTATATAAAGTAAAGTAGCCATTCATTTGGGAAGAGGACAACTTTCATATCTACACCTGATAAATGACATAGGGAGCTCAGGGGTCTTTCTTTTGTCTTCAGCTTATTCTCAGCCCGACATCCACGATCTTGTGGATGTAAGTCAAAAGCAAAGGGACTGGGAATAAGAAACAGTTTTTCCATATGACATACATATATATACTCGTCTTTTAACCCTTTTGCTTTATTGGTTCAACAGTTCTCAGATAATGTTTTTTTTTTTATAATTTCCTAGCTTTTCCTAAAGAGATGTCTAAATTTGTAGGGTCCGAGAAAAAAGATTCTGCTTGCCTTAGCATCTCGTGCCAGGAGACAAGTATGATTACATGAACTGGTGCAATTCAGATACATTCTGAAGCTTTGATTCTAAAACAATTGAAACTAAAGTGAGATCATGCAACTCCTCATATGCCTTGAAGAGCATGTATTTTCCTTCTTGTTGTAGCCGGGAAAATATGTATGGATCAGTTGTTTGATCCCCTTGTCAATTCTGTAGTTTCCTACACCAGGCAAAATAATTTTGCCAAAAGAACTCTGATTCTTTTGTTGTTTATTGCTATTTTGTTTGCGTGATTCTCATCATTATGGGAGTTACACACCTCTAAACCGTTCGCCATGAAAACTAAAAAGCTCGTGACATTTAACATACCAAGCCATGAGCATTCATGATTGAGAAAGAAATCTCAAAAGCGCTTTCCATCTGGGTCAGATACCCTTTTAAGGTAGTTTTCATCTTGTTTGTCGATCAGCTTTCTTTTTGGTATCAACTGTATAAGATATGGAAATGTATGAGCCTGCACCGCATCTTGAACTATATGTGTCTGTTCTCGCTTTGTCATAGGACTTGATCAAACATCTCACTTCGTTAACCAAACGAAGTACTATTCGTTTTCTGCATGAAAATTATGTTGAGTTTGGATCTAGTGATTTTTATAATGGCGGCAGATGAATAGTTAACTAAACACAAAAATTATGTTTTGTGGAACAGTGGAATCTCATCTACTTTTGTCTGGAAATCTTTAGAATTGTCGTTTCTTAGCCTTGTCATTTGCTGTTGACCATCAACGTGTATCTAGTTTCGTTATTGTCACATAGAAGTGCCAGATGCTGTGTTTGTTTTTTGAGAGAGAGGTAAGTTATTATTTTATCTTAAAATTATTGACAATCTTAAAAATATTTTTTTTTGATTAACTAAATTAAGGGCGTTAAACAAATGGGTAGGATTGAAATTGAGAATGTTAAAATGGGTTGAAATAGAAATTAGGTGGGGTTATAATCTCCCTCCCCACCCCCCGCTCTCCAAACTTACTTTGGGCTCAAATGAGTTGGATTCAAGTGGGCTAAAATTTGGATTAGATCATGACTCATTCAATTTAATCAGTTCAATCTTAATAATTTTAATATGTTATTATTTACTTTTTTATAATTATAATTTGAATTTCAACTCAAAATAAAAAGTTATAAATTAATATATTAATGATAGAAAATATAAAATAGATAGAAAACATAAATTACATCAATGTAAGTAAAGAGTTTTAGAATATGTTGAAATTAAGGATTAAATTAAAGATTCTTTTAATATGGGTTAAGACTTGAATGAGTTAGAATTGAATCCAATTAAAATTAAAAATATTTACATAATAATATATTATATATCAAATATTATCTTTTTTAGAGTACTTTTTATTTATTATAGTCTATAATATATCTGATTAATAAATTATAAAAAATCTTTTCTCTTTCTTTCTTTTTTTTCTCTTTTTTTTTTTTTTCTTTTTTCTTTTTTCTTTTT
>JAOTQJ010000091.1:1689433-1707169 GCA_025642045.1 Solanum sejunctum | reverse complement strand
ATCAGCGACAAAGATTTTTGGTGAAGAAAAAAAAATACATATATCTTGTAAATATTTTATTTGTTATCTCGTTAAAAATCTTGTTGAAAAAACTCGGAGGAACAAAACCTTAGTGGAGGAAAAGAAGACAACCCATATTTTACTTCCCTTGACTAAACATCAATTTATGTTCTACCATCACAAAGAATTATTATTGCATAATTGCCATTCTGATTCAACCACACCAGCATTACAGTTACAATTAACCTTATTCATTAATTCATCTATATAGAAATAACAAAACTAATGTTTGTTTGAGACAATTACCACTCCAACCCCAACTTAATGAGCACCTAGTCTTGTAATTGTAGAAAGGTTGGGTAACACTATGTATAATAAGTATTATTGTTCCAGTCCTTCTCTAAATCGTGCGCATAGTGGGGGATTATCGCAATGGGCTTCCCTTTCTTGTCTTGTAATTGTAGAATTCTTGAATAAGTCTACTAATAGCTCCTTTTAGTCTGACCTTTCCCCTGATTCAGCGCATAGTAGAGGCTTATGAGACAGAGCACACATCTCTACTTGCATCTTTCTCTATATATATTTATGAAATTATCAGGTAGGGAGAATCTAAATAAATATATAGACTCCTTTCTATTATCGGAATTTTAATTAAATCTCAAAGTACTACTTAATATAATTGAAAAAAGTTTAAAGAAGTTACTGTATTAGTTGTTTAAGTTATAGATACTATCAAATTTCAGCCACGAGGATGTTTAGTATTGGCAAAAGATTAAAGAAGTTACTAACTATTTATTTTATCAGCAATATTAGATTAAGGAAGCTTCATTATTTTACTCATGATAAGATACACCTTGTTTTGTTGATTGGTACATATCATTTTTTAATAGATTATATTATACTATATTATATTGTATTGAGTTATTTATACATGTAATAATTTATTGAATCGAGAAAATATCTAATAAGAATATTTTATTATGTGTTCGGATTTGATTGGAAGAAATTGTTGTCACACTCCAAGCATATACCCTGGACGTGACCGACACTCGAAAACCATTTCTGGTCCCAAGCGAACCACTGTGCATGGCTAACTTACTCAGTGGAAGACAGTAATATCATAATGAATTAGAACGGGCTCAAAATTCATGTACTTAAAGATAAAATAATAATATTTACAACTTAACTCGAAATTTTTCAAACAACTTCAAAGAAATAACTTGAACAATATCTTTCTAGTCTAGGAAGCTTCTAAAGTACTGACTCTGAATAAGGCACTAGAGTAGGCTCATGGATACATCAATTAAAATAAATATAAAGAAATAAAGACTCCCGAGCTCCTCTGGATACAAAGAAGCCTCGCAGACTGCCGATGGGGACTGTCTTACTGAACATCTTCTAGCATGGATACCTGAATCTGTATCATAAAATGATGCAGCGCCAAAGGTATCAGTATGTGAAATGTACGATATGTAAGATAATCAAAACAAAACTCAGGATAGGATGCTTAACTGAACCACTTAACTCAGAAAGTAAGTCAGTGAAATCATCAATGCAATATAAGAAAAACATATGTTTTTAAACTTGTTTCAAAGTGCAACTCAATACGAAAGAAATACTTACTTTAATGTATTAATGAGCACAACTAAATATATAAAAGAATATGATACACACATGCTTAGCGTTGCAAATAGATCAACTCAATTAAATATATCATATAATTAAAAAAAATACTTTAATAAAGAAATAATATATCTCATTGTGTAAAATAATAAACTTTAGTTCTTGGGGAGTTTCTCTAACCGACTACCATCACTATAAGCTTCATGATAATACAACGTCTTGCTCACGCTGCCAGAGCCATCCCATACTTTGCCAGGGTAAGGGACGAAAACTAGGGGAATGGATCCATCCCAAAACTAGGCCATCTCAGTGGCAATGATTAGTTGTACTTTCGAGTACAATCCTATCCTACCTGGCTACGAAGTTTATGAGTTCAAGTTATTATTATTCTTACTCATATCAGTGCTCAATACTACTCAAAAAATAGTTTTTATAATGCTCATACTTAAAAGAGTATTCTTGTTCAAAGTATTACTTTCTTCTCTTGGGACTTAGCCCAACTTTAGCTTTTCTTAATCTTTTCTCAACTTAACTCTTTTCTTTGTCTGAAATTGTATCAATGCAAAGTATTTCAATATGATCTTTATTATTCAGATATCTTGCAAATACAAAAGTTTCAAGTACTTCTTAAACTTAACTCAAGAACTGTGAATATTGTAGCTTCTTATGAAATCTATATAGGATTCTCACAAATACAACAAATACTGTAATTCTTATCTCAATAGCTTAACTTAGTACTAAAATCTATAAAGGCCATGATTTTTATCAAGAAAAATGCATGAACAAGTATTTTGATAAAATCAACGGATAATGGAGAAAAACTGATTTCAACTCAGAAGCTTGAATCTTGGTTAAGGATTTGTAGTCAAAGATACTAAAACTATGTAGGATAACTTATGGAGGGCCTTACATACCTGAAAAATTGATATTACAATTGTAATTTGATGAATGCTTTTTTGGAGAAAATCTTTGATCTTGGAACCTTGATGCTTTTTTGAGAGTTCATGTTTAGGAGTGAAGGAGAGGGTTTTAAAGTTAATGATATAAATAACTATTTTCTAGGGATTTAATTAGGTGAAAACTGACAAGTTTAGGCTTAAAAGGGTGAGAAAAGTCGAAAATACTCTCTTTAAAATTGTAGGTCATGCCACCTACAAAACCCACCTATGACTCGTAGAATCTTCTACGACCCATAGGAGATCTTTCATAAACTTTAGGATATTTTTTGGAGTCTTTGGAACTTTCTACGAGTCCCTTAATATGACTCGTAGAGGGTTCTACAATTCGTAGATGGGTTAATAAAATATAGGGCAGAAAATTGAACTTCTCTGACTTTTTCCATGAGATACCAATACAGGTCATACTCTGAATTACGACCCGTAATTGAGTCTTGTATTGCAACTCTTCAATGACAGTCTTCAGTAAAACGATCATAACTTTTGATTTTGAATACCAAATGAGGTGAAACCATTTGCATTGGAAAGCTAATTCAAATAGCTTTCATTTGGTAGTCATAGGTCACCTAATTATTTGTGTGCTATGCATGATGGTCATTTAAAATTGGCCCTTGCATAATCCAAAGTGAAAAACTTAACCGATAGGAAACTTTTGAACTTGACTAAGTACTAAAAGTCTCTTATAAATCCAATCCACTTCTAATACATATCACACATATATGAATGAGCCTTTGAGTATAGGTACATGTAAGATATTACTAGATTTAATCATATATATTTATGACGAAAAACTTTGAAACCTATGAATGGAGTTGTGGGGTGTTACAATATCTCTCCCTTGGGATCATTCGTCCTTGAATAAAGGTAAGAGTAAACTGGAAGAGAATGGGTTTACCCTTAATATTCCTTCTTTTATGAACTTTCTACCAACACAGTTTGGGTTGAGTCATACTATGAGTTTGAAAATTGTCCATGACAAATAAAATAAGAATGATGCAAGGTTATACATATGTCATACTCTCTCTGAAGCTATTCAACAAAGAACAGGGGTGCATGGGAATGAAATAGGGTTAGAAGTATGGTACTTCAATGACATAACTGATAGCTTTTGATCCTAACAATATTTCTTGACTACGCTCCTCTTCATACATAGAGCACTTTATTAGTTGCGACTCATATATAGCTCTTATGAGGATACATATGGCTAATATATCAAGGTCTAAGTCTAATTGCATATTCTTACTTTGTTCAAGCCTAACTCTAAGTCACAGGGTATTACTCATAAGATGGTCATGAAAATTTTAACAACAAGGTTTATGCTCTTTACTTTCATGAGAAATCCTATACCAAGAATGCTACTCCCTTCTTCTACACTCAACCAACTATGATTCCTACTAAATATGCATCTAATGAATCCGATATTAATTCACGTGCTGTAAACACCATATTCAACCTTGTACTAGAACCACTCTATGGGCTCTAAGTGACCACTCTTCTTAGAATCTCTAGCCTTCTTATTTCTTTAGCATCAACGTATCATGACTTAATACAAGGAGACAATATGAATGCTCTCATCTAACTCTAAGTAACAACACATCATCTTGTTTTTTCTTCCTACTTATAACTTCACCTTAAATAGAATGGTAGGTCATTACTATCACAACAAAAAACACTAACTTTCTCTTAGCTATCATTACCGACTACTACTATTGGTATCACCATCAAAATTAAACAAAGTCACTAGAGGGATTTGAATGGGAGATCTAGAGCATGATTCTTTGATAAACCTTTTTCTACAGGAATGAGCATGTCATATTATTACTTTGTGACCCACTGAGGGTAAGTCATAAGTTCGTAAGACTGAGCATACTATGGAACCTTAGTTCTTATGTGAATAGATTCATATCATGAAACTAATATTTGAGACTTTATAGAGTAAGATTGAGATCACTGGACTAAGATCTTCATCTCTTATTCTGGAAACAAAGAATAGCTGTAAATCTATTTGAAATATTTGAGAATAAGATCATTGACATAATGCTGATATGCAAGATGCCAATAGAGTATTATAACATTTGAGATTTAGAAAGATACTAGAGCAGGAGCAGATTGATATACCACTAAAACTTCTTATGAATACATCACTTTCTAATTCTCATCACTTGACTTGGCTTCTTAGATCATCATCTCCTCCTTAGGTCTGATGCTAACACTCTAAGACTATAAACCTATTCCACCTTCCTTAAACTGATTCATACTTATACCATTTTAAATCTTAGAGAATTTCTAATCTCGTGTCTACCGAACTCTCCCAGTACATGTACTAGGGCTGCTTGTAGGAGTTCTTTCTAAGGTACTTCTCTTAACCTCAACCTTACTCTATAAAAGTCTTTCTATAACTGTTACTTGCATTGGGTTGTAAGGCCACTCTATTTAACTCATGGCGACTTATCTTCTCCTTTCTTTCATACTATCACCCCTCCTTTAAGTTCGCCTACCTACCTAATTGGAAGGTACTTGAACTATATTTAAGAGATCCATTATATTCTATACATGATACCTTTATTCCAACTCTCAAGAACAATGAAGAATGCTTACACTGGCCCACTTCATACTACCAACTTGAATATACCATCTATGCACACCTAGAAAATCATAACTTAATCAAAATATTATTTTAACCATATATACTCTCTTTGATACACATTTTTAAACCACCCTTTGCTTAATGATTTAGCCATAATTCATGGTTCTCATCTAAGAATAGTAGTACCACACTTGTACTGCTTATATTTACCGTAAGATAACTTCTTAATTCCTAGTTCAGTCCATGTCAAACCTATTAGATCAAATATCAACCTCTCATTCTTACCTTCATGCTTTCATCCCTGTTTTCATGACACTTGACTCAAGGTCAAGTTTAATATCTAGTACTAAAACACGTACACATATATAATTTCTCACATACTATGCCAACTTATGACTTTTAAATAAAACTAAGAAATATTCATCCACTAAGACCTTACAACAAGTAGTCAATTAGTATCTCTTAGTCTACCTAGTTATAACTTCTCATTGTATTCCCTTTCAAAATTTAGGTTCTACTTATCCATTCACTATATATCATTGTCTATCTTTCTCCAATAGCTCATTGAATATCATAAGATTTTCCATTTAAATAATAAGCCTAGCTTAGATGTAGCAACTCATGGCTACTCTATCCTTCTATTCAAGACCTATACTTGCTCTTTACTAAATAATGACATATCAACATAATTCCTTTTTAGTTCGAATGTACCCTGCCTCATACTAACTAATACATCCTTGCTACTTTCTAGAATGAAAGATAAATGATACTTACTACTCCTAATTCAAAATCAAAGGACTTGATCTATCACCCTATTACTTATCTTATAGTTATCTAATTCTTAGCTACATGTCTTAATCAATCACGATTGCTTTTGAATTTCTACATCTTTCTAGCACTGGGATCATTTTGCAACTTATGATTTAGAGAAGAGAGTCTGAGAGTATGACTTACTTCAACTCAAGCACACGACTCATACGATGAAGGATGGATTCTTTTAAAATTAATAGATTTTAGGCACACCAATCATCTTCTCTCAAGCCTGGTGTAATCTTTTTAATTTCTAAAGTCTTTATATGATACTAACTCATCAATAAGAATATGAAATTTATTGTTTTAATCACCTGGATTATGAGAGGGAGTCAAATGGATCTGAGAAGCACATGGATCTGAATAAGATTTTTATGACATATCTCTATTGCACGATCTAGAGTATGAGATAATGAGAGACATCTCGTAAATGCCCTGTGGTCTCCTGATTATAAGTGTTGGTGCATAACACATTCATAAGCAAGTCTCTACTAGACATGACTTCATAGACCCCTAGGACACTTGAACTCTGCACTTTGATACCAAGTTTGTCACATCTCGAGCCTACACCCTGGATGAGGCAGGTACTCGAAAACCATTTCTAGTCCCAAACTAACCACTTGTCATGACTAACTTACTCAATGGAAGACATTAACATCATAATAAATTAGAATGGACTCCAAATTCATGAACTTAAAGATATAATAATAATATATACATTCAAATAACTTCAAAGAAATAATTTGAACAATATCTTTCTAGTCTATAAAGCCTTTAAAGTACTGACTTTGAACAAGGCAGCAGAGTAAGCTTATGGGTACCTTAACTAAAATAAATACAAAGAAATAAAGACTCCCGAGCACCTCTAAATACAAAGAGGCCTCACCGACTATTGATGGGGACTATTTTAATGAACATCTACTAACATGGATACCTAAATTTGCATTATAAAATGATGCAATGCCAAAAGCATTAGTCGGTGGAACGTATGGTATATAAGATGGCCAAAACAAAACTCAGGATAGGATGCTTAACTGAACAACTTAACTCAGAAAGTAACTCAGTGAAATCATCAATGCAATATAAGTAAAACATATATTTTTAAACTTGTTTCAAAGTGCAACTTAATATGAAAGAAATACTTACTTTAATGCATTAATGAGCACAACTAAATATATAAAAGAATATGATACACACATGCTTAGCCTTGCAAATAACTCAACTCAATTCAATATGCCATATAATAAAAAGAAATACTTCAATAAAGAAATAATAAATCTCATTGTGTAAAATAATAAATTTTACTTCTTGGGGAGTTTCTCTAACCAACTACCATCACTATAAGCTTCACGATGATACAACGTCTTTCCCATGTTGCTAGAACCATCCCATACATTGTTAGGGTAAGGGACGAAAACTAGGAGAGTGGATCTATCCCAAAACTGGGTCATCTCAGTGAAAATAAGGAGTGTTACTTTTGGGTATAATCCTTTCCTATGCTGGCTACACAGTTTATAAGTTTAATTTATTATTACTCTCACTCATATCAGTGCTCATACTACTTGCAAAATAACTTTTATAATGCTCATACTTAAAGAGTATTCTTGCTCAAATTATTACTTTCTTCTCTTTGGGACTTAACCTAACTTTAGCTTTTCTTAAATTTTTCTTAACTTAGCTCTTTTCTTTGTCTGAAATTGTATCAATGCAAGGTGTTTCAACATGAACTTTATTATTTAGATATCTTGCAAATACAAAAGATACAAGTACTTCTTAAACTTAACTCAAAATTGTGAATATCATAGCTTTTCATGAAATATATACAGAATTCTCATAAATACAACAAATACTATAATTCTTGTCTCAATAGCTTAACTTAGTACTAAAATCTGTAAAGGCCAAGATTTTTATCAAGAAAAATGCATAAACAAGTATTTTGACAAAATCAACTGATAATGGAGAAAAACCAATCTCAACTCAAGAGCTTGAATCTTGGGTAAGGATATGTAGTCAAAGATACTAAAACATATGTAGGATAACTTTTGGAGGGCCTTACGTACCTGAAAAATTGATATTACAATCGTAATTTGATGAATACTAGCTTTCTTGGAGAAAATCTTTGATCTTGGAATCTTAATGCTTGTTCTTGAGAAAAGAAATTCTCTTTGTAGTTCCCTTAGAGTGGAAGAACTTGAAAAAAATATTGGTTGAAATAATTTTCTTCGATCCTTGAATTCTTGACTTAGAATCTTTTGAGTTCTTGATGAAGAGCCCTAATTCTTGAAAAAAGAAGAATCCAAAAATCCTTTCTTAAAATTCTTGAATTCATTTTCTTGAAACCCTAGATTATGATATAAGATTATTTTTAAAGATTCATGAATAGATGGAGAAATTTGGGTTGAGAAGCTTGAAATTTATGGAGAATAACTTACCTTTGATGGATCTTGAAAGCTAACCTAACTTGATGATTCTTGAGAGTTGATGTTTAGGAATGAAGGAGAGGATTTTGAGGTTAAAGATATGAATAACTACGTTTTAGAGGTTTGATTAGATGAAAACTAACAAGTTTAGGCTCAAAAGGGTGAGAAAAGTCGAAAATATCCCTCTTTAAAATTGCAGGTCGGGCCGCCTACAAGACCCCCTTATGACTCGTAGAGGACCTTTCGTAAACTTTAGGACATTTTTCAGGCTCTCTAGAACTTTCTACGAGCCCCTTGATATGACTCGTAGAGGGTTCTACAACTCGTAGATGGGTCGATAAAGTCTGGGGCTGAAAATTCAACTTTTTTGACTTTTGCACGAGATAGCAATACGGGTTGTACTGCAAATTATGACCCGTAACTGGATCTCATATTGCAACTTTGCACTGACAGTCTTCAGTAAAACGATCATAACATTTGCTCCAAACATCAAATGTGGTGAAACCAATCACGTTGGAAAGCTAACTCAAAGAGCTTTCATTTGGTAAGTCATGGGGCACCTAATTCTTTATGTGCTATGAGTGATGGTCATTTAAAGTTGACCCTTGCATAATTCAAAGTGAAAAACTTAACTGATAGGAAACCTTTGAACTCGACTAAGTATTTGAGGTCTCTTATGAAACTAATCCACTTCTAATATACTTCACACATATTTGAATGAGTCTTAGATTATATGTACATATAAGACATTACTAGGTTTAATCTTATATACTTACAACGAAAAACTTCAGGACCTATGAATGGAGTTGTAGGGTGTTACAATTGTAGTTTGAGTATCTTAGTAAATCTGCTCGCAAGTTTAAGACATCTTTACATCTTTATGTTTCAAGCTTTAAATTGTCTTCTATTTCATCGGTGTCACAAAATCGTAATTTCTAAATTAATTTTCTATTCAAAAAAATAAAATCAAAAGATTGAAATTCTACTTTTTGGCTAATTCAACATTTTAAACCATGATTTAAAATTGATATTTTGTTCAAATTTTATAAAAAAAACTAATTTACTTTCAAGTAAAATTTAAATTTCAGCTTCAAATTACATTGGCGAGATGCATACTTAAGCTTCTCTCTAAAGTTTTTTGGTGAAATGATCTGGTGAACCCTTGATTCAGACTATAAATTGAACCCTTCTACTCTACAAAAGTGTAACGACCAGCTCGAGCCGTCGTTAATAAGGTGGGAAGAGAAATTTTAGCTATCTAAGTAGTTCTTGCTCGGCACTTCTTGCTATAACAAGAATATTTTCGCCACAGTAGTATCGCCATAGTGGGATGGGGCCTGCCATAGAGAGATCGTGGGGGTGGGAAACCCTAAAATGATTTTTTTCCTCCTCTTCTTTAGAGGTAAAATAAATAGAAGTCACACTTGAAACACTCAAAAAGATGCTCTAGACTTGAGAGGAAAGAATAGAAGGAATCTTGGTACAAGGAGGGCTACAATCCACAGATATCAAGTTTGTCTCCATGGATTCATCATCCAAAAGTCAAGAATAGAGCTCTTAAACCTCCGTACCAGCTTGACACCCAAGTAGGCTAATCTTTTTCAATTGAATCGTTGTAAACTTATTTTTCATTACATTAGCCCGAGTCTATGACTGAAAGCATTGTTATTGTTGTTTAGGGAAGGAGTGTACTATGTGGGTTATGATTATTTTGTGGGTAGGAGCAATAATTTAGATCTTGATTGTAAACCTCAATACTTCCTGTTGAGATGATTGGTGGTTTCTGTAATGTGTATGTTTAAGGAAGTTGTTGATTATAGTGAGATCTTGAGATCTGTGATAATTACGAGGGTCTAATGTTGGATTATACGTATATATATGTGTGCCTGCGGATATGTCTTTGTTGACCATTGTAGGTGATGATTTATTTTTATCGTCTATGTTATATGCTTATTAACTACAGTGTTAGTATTACTTGCATATGGGGAAAGATGAAATGAACCTAATGAAATAATTATATGTGCTCAAATTTTGTACATAAACCCATGCTTGATTTGCAAGTGCGCGAGCATGCATTATGGTTATGCTTGTGCTTGTCATTGTGATTATTGGAGCGGTGGATCGGACACCACACCACTACATATTTGGATCAGGTATGATGTTGATGTATATATTTGGATCGGGTGTCATGCCAACACATTTATTATTAAATTAAGTTTCATGTTGACACATTGACTATTATATCGGGTGTCACACGACACACTAATAATTTGGATATGGGTTCTATGAGAGCACTATTGTTGATGATTGTACTGAATATGAATTTCTTGAGAAAACTAATTGATTGCTCACTGTGTATACTGATTCAAGTTGAGGATTAAAAAACCAAATGATGCCATATTGATAATGTGATAAGGTATCATCTGTCTTACTACGTTATCACAGTTTTCTTTTATTTCATATGATCATGTATGAAGTTGTGTCTGTTAAAGTGGAGAGTTATGGATGTGATGTTAAGTTGGGACTTAGTGGCCTGGAGAATGATTATGTCGTGGCCCTACTATTGTGTGTTTTAATGAGGGCTTGCCACCTTAATGGGTGGATCTTGCTATATTAGGGCAGCTATAGTGGGTCACAGCCATCACCGGTCAATGCAGATAGAATATGAAGGAGCCTTACATCATCTTAATTGTGTTATCTTGCACGTGAGTTACTAAATAGTCTAGAATCAAGTGTTGGCAAGGGAACTTGAGGAAAAGTAGTAAATTTGTTAGGCAAAGTTAGTGGTGATGTGGATTTGAGAACTCCTTTAAGAGGAAAAGAAAGGCTAAGCCCAGATCGATATTAAAGTTGGTAGAGGAGCAACTATAAGGATGGTGTATTATTATATGTTCAGTGGCAGTTAAGGTGATCGAGGTGGCAAGAGCATATGGATAGAAGATTTAGGTGGTGCTGGTGCAAGTTTTCATTGCTTTCTTTAGAATGTTTACTTATATTGTGTGATGAACTTCAGAATGATCGACGATACCTATTGATATGTGTTATTTGTACTTATACTACTTTTGCTATACCATTTGATAGAGTTTGGTTGCAGGATTGATAATATTTCTCAAGTGAAGAAGATGAAGATCTCTGACAACTTCTACTTTGTAATGATCCTAAAGATTATTTTTGGTATTTTTGACACAATCACCATTTTATCCCTCCCAAAAGCTGCCTCGAGTCATATTTAATTAGTTTTGAAAGTTGATTTTTAAATATCTTATGAAAAATTGAGTTTCTACTAAAGAATTGAGTTTTGAAGGCTTAAGTTGTCTCAAAATTTGATTTTGAGTCATCTGGAGATTAAAGTCTTGAAACAGAATTTCATAAATTTTATCAATTTCCGTATGTTGAAATTCATCTAGGAGAGTTGCTGAAATTAGATTTGGACTTATTATGAGGATTTTAGATTCGAAGTTGAAAAACTGAGTTAAAGCTTGACTTTGGTTGCTCGAATTGAATTTCTCATGGTTCCATTTTTCTCAAAAGGTAATTTTAGTAATAGAATGAGTTTCGTCAAAATTTTTGGGTATCTCGATAGTGTTTTGGCATTTTTAGTGCCTAAGTTAGTTTAGTTGCGACTTATCAGATTCAAAGACGTTCTGGCTATTCCGATAGTGTTTTGGATTGGATTCATGTTTTCTTCAAAGTCGTTTTGCCTTTTCATTACTCTTTTCTTTTGCGTCACTTGAGTTGAGAGACTTTCAAAAATAACCTTTCTACCTCTACGAGGTATGAATAAGGTGTACGTACACTCTATCCTCTAAAGTTAGAAAACAATATATTTTTATCACTTAAGCATCATTATGATCTTTCTATATGTATCATTTATGATGCATTAACGCATCTCAGTTTTAGTTCATGTCTCAGTTTCACTTCAGTTATTCATGTTTTAAATGCATATATATCTCAGCAATTCATACAGACAGTTTAATTTAGTGCATGACAAAGTTTTCAGTTAAATTTCATATTAATGATTATCAACTCAATGAATATTTTCAGTTTTGACTCTCAGTCTTTCAGTTATTACATGTTTATTCCTCATGCTCAAGTTTTATAGCATGTCGCTTAGAACCAGGAATAGTTTTGAATGTTGAGTACGTCCCAAGGTGTAACACATATATAAGTGCATGTAGTTGCATACTTTGCCTAAGAGCGAAAGAAAACCATTATGGGGAGTACAATGATGTAGTTACAATATATTTATGTACGAATACAACAGTTTTATAGATAATTAATTATAATATATTTTAAGTGAGATAATAAGTCTATTTAGAGAAAATTATTATTATTTAGATGAGGTATAAAATAATTTTCTGTTAATTGGAATTTTATCAAAAATTTAAGCAATACACAAATATATGTGTAAATGGAAAACAAAACTAGGTGTAAGTAGTGGAAACGTGAAAGTTGTGCTAGCTAGGTGCACTAAATATTAGGTTGCCACTAATATGTATATATATATTTCTCAATCCATAATAATATTAATTAACAAAAATATATAAATACATAATTAGTTATATTATTATTTTACTATTTTTAATTCCGAACTTGGATTGATGCAAACTTGGTGGTTTTGAAAACAAAAGGTCTTATAGGCAATTAATTTGATAGATTATGACCACCTAACTCTTTATATTTTGAGAAATCGATCATTTGAAGTTGATCTATATAAACTCACGCAAAACTTAGCTGATAGTTGGATAAAAATGTTTTGACCTCAACGTGGTGTTTGAAGTTTCTTACGACTCTAAACTGCATATGTATATTAACTATACTTAATAATAAAATATCTTAATATACATGTACATCTTGAAAATCATTAGATTCAGATCTACATGCATGCGAAGTATGATTTGTATCTTTTCTCAGAAGTTGCAGGGCGTTACAGAGAGATATATTTTCAAGCTTGTCATTTGTATATAGCACTTTTTAGTAGGCAATTCCATTTTGATTTGGGTATTAAAAGTTACTTTACGGGTGTGTTTAGTATGGATTCTATTTTCTTATGTTTGATTGACTTAAATGTTTTGAAAAATATTTTCCAAATTAATTCATAGGAAAATGACTTCCTTACAAAAATCAAAGAGAATATTTTTCAAAACTCTTATCAAATTTCAAATCCATTTTTTAATCTCATTCCTACCATGATCCCCTTTCCCAAAAAAAATTACTCCCTCTGTCCCATTTTATATATTACTCTTTCCTTTTTGGTCTATCAAAAAAGAATATCACTTTACACTAATTAGAAACAATTTAATCTTAAAATTTCTCTTTTACCCTTAATAAAATGATTTTTAACCATACAAATATCTTAGAATGATTTTAGACTACAAGTTTCAAAAGTCTTACTTTTTTCTTAAATACAGTGCCAAGTCAAAGAGTGTTATATAAAATGAAACGGAGAAAGTATTACTTTTTAACCATAAAATAAAATGAAATTTTTTTTTTGAAAAATATTTTACAAAATTTTTTATTTTTTCTCCCATTCTGATTCCGACCCACCCAATTCAACCCATCCCCCAAAAATACACACACAAAAAAAATTACTTGGGGTACCGAGACAAGAAACAAATAAATCTCATCGACCTCCTAAATTATAGTTCGGTGAATTACGTAAAATCTTTCTGAGTGGAATTATATACTAAATTAAGGATAAAAAAACGAAGAAAAAAATGATCGCTTTTTTTCCATTAAAAGAGAAATATGTGAATATATACTTACCTATATATTTAACATTATTGTTTTAATTATTGACTAGACGTAACCTTTCGGACTCTATCCTAAACCATTGTGTCGTTTTATGATAAATGATGTGAAATTCGTCCTATATATAAATGTTTGTGAATGTGATGCTACAAACTCTACATTCTTTTTGATGGCTTATGATTGTGATGGAATGTTTTCAATGTTCCCAGATGATATCACCGAGAAAATCCTGTCTCATATAACTCTCAAACAGAGACCAACAGCTTGTCTTGTTTCGAAAAAATGGCGCGATATGATAAAATCATCCAACACATTTGTGCAAACACACTCTCCAAAGATATCTTGTGGATACTGCTTCTTTCAATTCAACCCGCCCGTATCCTGTGGATGTACTGACACTGAAACCTATCGTGTCCTTCCGACTATTAGACTTGCCGAGGACAATATCAGTTTCAAAGAGCTCTACTTGTTCGTACCGCCTAAGTTTAGGTATTGTGCGTCTCCACAAATATTGGATTCCAGATTATTAACCACTCTCCATATAAAAGGAAATTGTAACATGAACTATATTCGGGAATTTAATGTAATGCTTTCATTAAAAGATATATATTTTCATTCTGTTTGCATTTTTTCGCGAACCTTCTCTGATCTGATACCTAAATGTCCTTTCCTTGTTGAGTTAACTTTGGTACACTGTGACAATCTTATTTACTTCACAGTCCCTGATCTCAAACGACTCGAAAGGCTTCATGTTAGTACTCACAAAAAAATTAAAATAGATATTGAAGCGCGAAAT
This sequence comes from Solanum sejunctum, assembly GCA_025642045.1. Taxonomy (NCBI): domain Eukaryota; kingdom Viridiplantae; phylum Streptophyta; class Magnoliopsida; order Solanales; family Solanaceae; genus Solanum; species Solanum sejunctum. The sequence continues at coordinate 1,692,226 of JAOTQJ010000091.1, read as the reverse complement.
CTGGTTGAGTTTCTTTTCTGTAGTTCAGCGTTGTTGTCACCCAAAATCAATTTGCCTGCTTCTACTAAATTACAACTCCTCAACATAGATTCTAAGTACACTCCCGAGGGATTTCCTCAAGACATTTGCTCACCATTTCCATCTCTAAAATCCTTATCCCTTCGTTCGTGTAGGGGATTGGATAAAATCAAAATCACAAGTCCTAAATTAGAGAGTTTGACGTTAAGTGACATGATTGATCTGGACGATGCATTCATTGTTACTCCCAATTTACGTTCATTCAACGTTATAAATACCTTTAAGTTCCAAATCTCGTGTCCCATGGCGGGATCAGGGATAATGGAAGTTGAGATGTGTGCTCGTGCAACCAATAGCTTGCTCGAGTTGAGAACTTTTGCTGAAAATTTGGGTGAAAGTATCACGTTGTCCTTGGAAACGGACACAATTGGAGCAAAGGCATGTACATTGATACCGTCTTTAGTATTTTCCTTTCATGTTTGACAATTCCTTTCGTGTTGAATGTTATTTTTCATTGTCTATGAAGGAAGTACGATGTCATCCAGGAAACCTTCAACGACTTTGTATCAAACGCATAAATTTGGTAATACAATCTTCATCGAGACCAAGATATGAATCTTTTCTTGATGAGTTGTTTGGTTACTTCCATCCGCGGATTTTGGTGGTGACGGTGAATTCAGATGCCCGAAAACATAACTTTATAGAGGTATTTCTGCAAGTTACAATGACTTCATTCTTCACCTTAAAAGTTTCCCCCCATCTTCACTTCTCTTTCTCTGCACTTATGTTATGAATTTGTAGATCCTAATGAATGAGCTGGAAGGTTGGAACAGAGGCGGTACCAAACGTTACAAACGTGGTGATTATATGTCTTGGTGTGGTGCATTGAAACGTTTTACAATACATGGATCAACTACAACTACAAGAGATGAAAGGGAAGTTCAGTGTGGTAAGCCCCCACTATGCGCAAAGTCTTGGAAAAGGTCAGACCAAAAGGGCCTATTAGTAGACTTACCCAACAATTCTGCAATTACAAGACAAAAAAGGAAAGCTCAGTGTGAAAAGCGTCCACTATGCGCGGAGTTTGAAGAAGGACTGAAACAACAATGCCTATTATATGTAGCCTTACCAAACCTTTCTACAATTACAACACAAGGTGCTCATCAAATTAAGTTGGAGTTGGAGTGGTAATTGTCTCATGCATAACAAAAACATTGTTTGGTTATTTTTATATATAGCTGAATTAATGAGTAAGGTTGTAACTATAATGCAGGTATATATAATTGAATCAGAATGGCAACCATGCCATAGTAGTTCTATGTTGGTGTGCAACTTACGAAGGGAGCCAAATTTAGGAGTTCTTTTTTGATATATTATTATTCCATAGTATTAAAATATGAGTTATGAAATTAGTCAGCCCTATTGTAATTTTGTACACTTTTGTGGTGTTTCATATCTTACTATATATGTCATAATATGTTTATATACATGATTTATGCTTCTTGATTTTATTAAGTGCGCAGCGAAATACACTCACACAAGAAGGAGAGGAAAAGGAATTTTGAACTTAGCACTTTATTTACTTTTCTTGTTTGAAACAAACAATTATAAGATGCACCTATTTATAGGCTAAAAAAAACTTTTCACTTCCAAAAAGATAAACATAAAACTTGAATAGTCATAAAACAAAGAGACTCTTGATTAGATACATGTATCTTGGACTAGGTTCATCCTCCTTTATTTAATTTTTGAGTCTTTCAATCTTCTTCAATGAATTTAGTTTAATTTCAACACTCCCCCTTAAAATAAATTCTCTTCCATCAATCATGCCAAGCAAACTCTTGAGCTTCCGAAAAACATCGGTCTCCAAAGGCTTTGTGAAAATATCAGCGATTTGATCTCCTGTCATCACATATGATACTTCGACTTCCTTCTTCTTCACTTGTTCTCGGATAAAATGGCATCGAACATCAATATGCTTGCTTCGTTCATGAAAAACTAGATTTTTCACCAATGCCATAGCAGAAACATTATCGACAAAAACCTCTATTGCTTCTTTTTACTCCACATGAATATCTTTGAGTAATCTTCTAAGCCATATTGCATGACAAACACATGACGATGCAGCTACATATTCAGCTTCACACGTCGACTGTGTAACACTATGTTGCTTCTTTGATGACCATGTGAAAGCGGTGTCACACAAGAAAAATACAAAGCCTGAAGTGCTTTTTCGATCATCGATATCTCCCCCATAATCACTATCCGCATAAGCTTTAAGTCAAAAATCTTCAGTTCGATAATAATGCGAGCCATGAGTAATAGTACCTTTTATGTAGCGAAATATCCTTTTTGCAGCTTTGAGATGAGTCAACTTCGGTTTCTCCATGTATCGACTCACAACTCCGATACTATGCATGATGTCCAGTCTCATGCACATTAAATACCTCAAACTCCCAATCAAGCTTCGATAATAAGTTGGATCGACATCGTCACCATCATCGAACTTTGATAATCTTACTCCAAGCTCTATTGGAGTATTAATCGATGAACAATTCTTCATGCCAAATTTTTCAAGAACATTTTCAACATATCTTCTTTGGAAAACAAAAATTCCCTCTACACTTTGCTTTACTTCAATGTCAAGAAAATAAGTCATGACGCCATTATCCGTCATCTCAAATTCTTTCACATCGACGCTTTGAAAGTATCAAGTAATTCTCGACTATTCCCTGTTAAAACAAGATCATCAACGTACAAACAAGCCAATAAGAT
>JAOTQJ010000091.1:1675284-1689333 GCA_025642045.1 Solanum sejunctum | reverse complement strand
TTGGTGCGATGGCGTCTTGTAAGTTTGTTGGTTCGTTGGTCGGTTCGTTGGTTCGAGGAAGAGAAGGGAACGGTGATGGCAAAAGAGCCACGACGACGACGAGGATGGAGGCGTCGGCGTCGGCTTTTAGGTTTTGCTGGGTTTTTTTTTTCATTGAACTGACGAGGAGATGAAGAAGAGAGATAATAAATGGGGATTTGGGGGCGCGTGTGGTACACGCGCCCGGATTTAATTTTTTTTTATTTTTTGAAAATAATGGTATAAAAATTGTTAAAAATAAAATAAAGCTCGGAGATTGATTTAACACTGTGGAGGGTAAAAATTGGGTGTCAACATGGATGATATAGTTTTGATTGATGAGATTCAGACTAAAGTTCATGATAGATTGGAGGTGTAGAGACATGCTTTGAAATCCAAAGGGTTCAAATTAGGCAAGACCAAAACAAAATACTTAGAGCACAAATTCAGTATTAAGAGGGATGAAGCAGATAGTAATATGAGGCTTGACGCTTAATCTATTCCCAAGAGAGAAAACTTTAAATATCTTTGGTCCATCATCTAGAGTAGTGGCCATATCGATGACGATGTCAAACATCGTATTGAATGAAGGCTTGCCTTTGGAGTATTGTGTGATAGGAAAATACCACTTAAACTTAAAAGTAAGTTTTACATAATGGTGGTTAGACCATCTTTTTGTATGGATGGAGTGTTGGCCAATCAAAAAATCGCATGTTCAAAAGATGCAGGTTGAAGAGATGAAGATATTGAGATGAATGTCTGGACATACTAGAAGTGATAAGATTAAGAATGAGACTAACCGGGAGAAGCTAGGCGTGACCTCTGTGGCTTACAAGATGAAGGAATCGAGACTGTGATGGTTTGAACATGTGTAGAGAAGAAGTACTAATGCCCCTGTTAGGAGGTGCGACAGGTTGGATTTAAGAGCTACACGGAGGAGTAGAGGTAGACTGAAGAAGTATTAGGGGGAGGTGATCAAACAAGATATGACGATACTTGATCGCACCGAGGACATGACCTTAGATAAAAAAGAGTGAAAATCGCGTATTAGAGTAGCAGACTAATAGACTAGTAGGGATAGGTCAGTAAGATTAGTCCAATTGTTATATGCAATGGTGTCAGTATTCTTCTTATGTGTGTTAATTTTATTGTATTTACTTTCTAGCATTGCTTTCGTTATTAGTCATTCTTCCTTGTTTCTCTCTTCCTTCTCCTTTTACGTATCTAGATTATTCTACTTTTGGATTTTTGTGACGAGGGTGCTGCGGGAACAACCTCTCTACCTCTATAAGGTAATAGTAAGGTTTGCGTACATTTTACCCTCCCCAGACCGCACTTATGAGATTCCATTAGGTATGTTTTGTTGTTGTAATTATTTTTTTTAATTATGCACGATATAATACATACATTTTTTTCATAACTTATGCATATATTAATTATGTGCATTTTTATATTGCAAATTAAATAATATATTAATTTTATATTTAAATAATTTAAGACCTAATCACCAAACATAATACTATATATATAACTTTCACCGACAAAAGGTCAATGCTCTTGTTTTAAGCATTAGGCCGACAAAGGTTCAATGTAACAAAGCCAACATTAGATGTTTAATAAATGATCTTTTGACAAATGACCACTTCATTTTTTTATTTTATTTTTTTGTGGCTCTTAATGAATTGTCATGTATGTATTGAACAAATATTTTAAAAAAAAAAGTAATTAAAAAGGAAAGGAAAAAAAAAAAAAGCAAACGACCAATTTTTTCTTAGCCAATTTGATAGAGATATACATTAGTAGCACAGTTTAAAGTGTTTTGAGCAAATGGGATATTGTGACGAAAGCAACCTAGGACCACAATGAAAGGGACTTTAAAACTACTTAGTGTACATAGAAAATGACTACAATGAGACCTACATAACTAGGGAAGGAATTAAAGATACCTAAAAAAAAAGTGGTGGTGTGAAAAATTTTCATTAAAGTAATTCTAAAAAGTAAAAAATAAAAAATTCTAATACTTAAAAGTAATTATATACGTGTATTATATAGAACAATAATAAATTAACGAGTTGAATCGAATATGAGTCAATCAAATATTATAATTTATAATTTTTAATGGAGGAGGTTTAGATGATAAATCTTGTTGTGGTATGGTAGCTTTGCCGGTGAATGCAATAACTTATCATATTATGATGAGTCGGAAAGATGAATCATGTTACTCCTATAATGGGATTCTAATCTTGTCAGCATTTGGCACACCTTAATTCAATATTTCTTGACATCAAAACAAATATGAAATTGTATAGTATATTTTTAGAGCGATATAATTTTCATTAGTTTAGGTTCTAATTATATGTGCTCACATTAGTTTAGAAAATTATTTCTCATATTATTTTTTTTGTCAGATATATTCATATATATATATATATATATATACTATACTCAAATTAATTCACATGTATTTACAGTACAACTATTGTCTCTCTCTCTGTCTCATGCCTCTTCTCTTATATATATGTATATTTAAATGTATCTTGTACGAAAGAGTGTGTGTACATCTCTCTCTATCTCTCTTTATATATATATATATCAAATTTTAAAAAATGCACTAATACATTCATTAGTCTATTCATTCATAGGGAGCAAGAGCAATAGGGAGAAGGAAATAATTAAGAGGGGGGAGAAAGCAGGAAAAAAATTAAAAGAGTAGTGTATCTGAATTAAAATCCAGTATGAAATTATTAATATTAATAAGATAATATATGATTACTTCAAATAATAGAGTGAATTAGTATCTATAGTAGGAACATTTGTATAATTATGTAGTTTCTCGGTATTTTTATCTTTTATTACTTAAGTGTACAATTTTAATATAAAGAAAAATTCTCTATTTAAGATGCAACTTTAGCATATATACAAGATAAATTATCTTTCAGGGAATTTTTAAATCAATAAATTTAAAATTTTAGTTCCACTTATGTTTGCCATGCTCTCTATTTTCATTTTTTTTTTATTTAGGCATACTCTCATTCAGTGGTGGAGCCACTTTAAGGCTAAGGAATTAACCTAAACTTCCTTCAGCGAAAAATTATATTATTTATATATAATTAATTTTTTTATTTATATATAGTAGATGTCAAATCCTCTTAGATTAGTCCATATATTTATTTTTTTAAATTTTAAAACTCAATTTAAATTCTAGATTCGTCACTGCTCTCATTATACACAAAAATGTGCACCTCTCTATACATAGATATAGATACACATAGTATATATGTCGATATACGAGTACAAATACATCATATGTGTGTGAATTATGAAAGCATGTTAGCATGCATGAGCGTGTAAATTAAATACTAATGACAAACTAAAAGTATTGTAAATCATGAACAAAAAAGTAAATACTGTGATTAAATTTTCATAAATAATGTATTTAAGGTCAAATTTCCTAATCATTCCCCTAACCCATTGATTGTGATCTCAATGAGTTTAATTTCCTTTACACCATTAATCATGGGGGCTATGAATGAATAACATACAGTTCATTTCTTCTGTTTTTGCCACCTCAGCAACCCCACAAACAATTAAATAAATTAATTTTATTTGAATTTAATTTTATATTTTTATAATTTTTGATAATATATTATTTGATTTTGATATATTCAAAATAATAAGAAATAATTAAATTGGATCGGTAAATTTTCATGATCAATTTTAAATATCTTATAGAAATATATATATATATATATGTGTGTGTGTGTGTGTGTGTTTTGAAAAAATTATTTATGAAAGTAAAAAAATCTCAAAATAAAAGTATTCCGAATATATATGTATTTTGAACAGAATGTGTTCAAAACATATATATTTTTCTATTTCCGCTCTTGTCTTTAATTTAATATTTTCGTATATGATTAAAGTAATAGAATAATTAAAATTAAATTGAATCAAATTTGGTAATTGTAGATTTTTTGAGTATATCTTTAGATTGTAATGCATGACTACTAGTATGTCCGTAGTTTCAGAAAGTATATGGTCAATAGGCTCTGTTTAAATGAGCAGAGATATGCTCGAACTTTGTATTTCTTACTTGGTGATTAATAAAATGTGAATATTAATTACCAAAAAAATTAATTTAAAAACTATATATTATATTTAATTTATTTTTAATCATTTTAAAATTAAATTAAATTAATTTAATTTTAATTTATTCAATAATCAATTCAAATTGACCAGTAAACACTCTAATTCAAGTAAAAACTTCACCCACATCTAATGTCTACATCAAATTAATGTAATTTTCCATGTTTTAATAAGTAAAATATATGTTAATTAATTAAAATTAACTCTAAATTCAAACATAACATATATGTATTGAATTGAGTTTTACACTTTTAACATATGAATCGCACGTGACAAACTCATAGAGTGGTGCAATATACCCACTACGTATAATAGCGAAAAACAGTAATCTAAAGTTTGAAATTTTTGAAATTTTATCTAAAGAAAAAAACAAAGTCATCTCCTCTTTCACACAACACTCTTCCAGCTTGAAACCTGACTAGGGTTTTCGAATACTCCCAGATTTTCCAAGAAAAATTTCTTGGAAAATTTGATTTGGGTATGAGAGAATTAACATATTCTCAGGTTAAAGTTTGGATCTTTATGAAATAACATTAGTATTCTCTTGAAATCTTTTGAAAAAGCCAAAAGTTGTGACCTAGAAGAAGAAGAAGAATGCCGGGGCATAAATCAAAATCGGAAAAGGGTGATGCAGAAAAGCCTCTAAGGAGGGACCCTTATGAGGTTTTAGGTGTTTCCAGGAATTCTACAGATCAAGAAATCAAAACTGCTTACCGGAAATTAGCTTTGAAGTATGTTAATTTTTTACCCTTTTCATTAAAGTTTTGATCTTTTATGTAATTTCTTTCGTTTTTTCACATTATAGAAGTGTTTTCTTGGAAACCCATTTTGTGTTCGTTCAATTGTATTGTATATTTTCTGTTTTGGGATGTTTCTAAAGTAGGGAGACAAGGGGCACCCAAGGGGTGGCTTAGTGGTCAATGAAGTGAGTTAAGCACCGGGAGGTTTCAGGTTCAAATCCCAGCTGCATAGACAAAATACTAGGTTATATCTCCATATCTGTTCTAGCCTCGGTGGTCAGAGGTACCTGTTGCTGCTAGGAGGTGACATGTACACTGTGAAATTGGTCAAGGTGTGTGCAAACTGGCAGGGACACTACCTATGGTGTGGAATTAGTCTAGGTGCATACAAGTTCGCTCAGACACCACAGTTATCAAGGGGAGAAAATTTTAGATTTTGTGATGTGTATTGTTGTTATTACCACTGTGATAAAGAAAGTACCTTAACTTGGGAATGCTAGCTCTGTAGGCTTAGTTATATAGACCTGTTAGCAATAAGTGTTGTATGCACCAATACTGAAGCTCTGTTGTTTCTGAAGTTCTGTTTGTAGAAGAAGAAAAATTAAGGTAATTTTTGAAGAAAGGGCTGTTAGCTTGCTTCCTATAAAGTGTGTTATTGTTGTTGGATGAGAACTTTTACCTTCCTTTCTTTTTTATTCAATGTGCAATTTCTTTCATTCATTTGAAATTTCAACCTGTGGAAGCAAATGAGAAGTGGTAGTTTTGTTTAGGATTCTGGAAGAGTTTAATCTTTCAATAAGTCAGTTCTTTTGAAAATGTTATCGTTTTAGTTGTACTTGAGAATAAGTTTGAATTTGAAACTATAGGAAAGAAATTATACAGCAACAACAACATACCCAGTGGAATCCCACAAGTGGGGTCTGCAGAGGGTAGAATGTCGCAGATCTTATCACTACCTCATAGAAGTAGAGAGGCTGTTTCCTGGGAACCCTCGTTTCAAAAACCCATAAGCAGAATAAACTAGATATGACAAAAAGTAAAGGAAAGTGAACATATAAAGCGACTAATAACAAAAAGCACATGACAATACGTAAATATGATATAATTAACACATAAATAACAAATAATGACAACACATGATATATAAAACACTACTACTCCTCTACCCTACTATATCCCATGACTAGATAACCACCTAACCCTACCAACCAATTAGCCTACTACTCTAATTCGCGACCTCCACTTCTTTCTATCTAGGGTCATGTCCTCAATGAGATCAAATTATAATATCCGTAATTTGTTATGTTCCTCACTTTGATTTTTTATTAATCTTATCTTTCTCATCAGAAATTGATACGAAAATATTTCCATGGCAACAATTACAAAGTTGATTCTGGATGTCTGTACAAATCATAACAGCAATATTTGTAAAATGATTAGCAACCAATTGTTAGATATTGCTCTCATGAGAATTGAGAAGTAGTATTCTGTCGCAGTTTGGTGATTCTAAGTCTTTTTTGTATAACAGGATGCAAGTATTATCCTTCTTGTATGATGGAGGTTATGTTTTTTTCTCTTCTGTTGACACTTTAGCATATTTTAGGTATCATCCTGACAAGAATGCAAATGACCCTAAAGCAGCAGACATGTTCAAGGAGGTCACCTTTTCATATAACATCTTATCTGATCCAGATAAAAGGCGTCAATATGACTCAGCTGGCTTTGAGGTTGTTTTTTGTTTCCCTCAATATAGTCTGTAGGGCAAGATAGATCTCTATCTTGAGAATAAGAGTTAGATTTTCGCTTGTGCATTCTCCCTGCTAGGAAAAAATGAGAATGCTGGTGATCTGCCTAATCAATGTAGTATTTAAACAGGCTGTTGAGTCAGAAAGCCAAGATTTGGAGCTTGATCTTTCAAGTTTGGGAACGGTGAATACTATGTTTGCTGCACTTTTTAGGTCAGTCCATGTTGCTTGTAATCTTTATGTTCCTTTTTGTTGATTTCAGACTTTTGCTCATGCATAATGTAAAAATTTGGTTATTTCATTATGAGCAGTAAGCTTGGAGTACCAATAAAAACTACAGTCTCTGCAGCTGTCCTAGAGGAAGCATTAAATGGTTCAGTATCTATTCAACCACTTCCACTTGGGCAACCTTTGTCTAAGAAGGTACCTATCTAAATCATATATCATTCGTTCTTGTTGAAGTGTAGTTACTGCAGAAGTTCTTATCTTCTTCTTAACAGGTAGAAAAGCAATCTGCTCACTTCTACTCTGTTACAATAACAGAAAAGGAAGCGAAAGGAGGCCTTGTTTGCCGAGTTTATTCACGAGAAAAAAGTAAATTCAAGGTCTGTCAAAATCGAAAGCCAAATATCTGTAGGTTTACTTTATTGTGTATTTGAACTAGCTGCTGCCATTCAAAGAGAAGAGAGCTCCATGACTTCCGGGCTTAGCTCTTTTCTGGTGCAGATGAGTAAACCAGTATTTTCTCTTTCAGTTGCTGCTCTGGGCAAAGAAGTTTGATTTGTTTTGGTAGACTCGTACATATTATTTGCTTAGCTGAATTCTTGCTACTTGGACTTTCACTTCTGATGATAGGAGAAATTTATTTGGTCAGTTGGAAAATACAATTGAAGAGTGTTTTGCTACTAAAAGACTGTTATGTTTGCTAATAGAGGATTGCTAGGTTTACTGTTGCATTTGGATACTTTTAGGACTGATGTGCGCCACATAGCAATATTTTAGATTTAGCTGAGTTAGAGGCTTAATAGTGTGCTTCAAGAATATTTTCAAATATATCCATCACTAGATGTTTTCCTGATAAATCATTTGATAGATGCAAACTCATGTTTTTGGTATTTTCTTTTGGAGTGAATCTTCAATCAGAGTGATACTGATTTCAGACTAGTTTAATATGACAACCCAGCTTCAGCAGACCTGCTTTTCTCATTTGAGAGTATCGTACTATGATCTCCGTCATAGAATATACCATGATTTAACTACTTTAATTTGTTTTTTGTATCAACTCTATTTTTTTTATTGTGTTGATCTTTTTGAGTTTCACATTTTGGTCATTTGAATTGCTTGTGTGCAGCTATTATACTTTGACCAAGAAGAAAATGGTGGACTGAATCTTGCATTACAGGTTCCAATCTCTTTTCTATTATTTTGCTTGCTCCTTATTACGGTCAATTAATCTAGGATAACACGTGAAATTTCATGATAGTTTAGGCTTGAAACAATGAGCTCCCTTTTTCTTATAAATATATGGTTACAGATATCTGTTTTTGTTCAAGTCAATAAGTTTATGTCTAGTCCTAAGTGATGCAATATCCTTATTTTTGCAACAATAATAAGTTTCTCATTTGCCCCCAGGCTGAAGTTCACTCGACAAAGGTTGGGGGGACTTTGTGGCTTAAGTTGCAAGTTCAGGCCCTACTCCAAATGAACTAAGCCTAGTATTTTAAGTGGAGAAGGGTAGAGGGGAGAGCCCATCATCCCAGGTTTGAGGGCTTTGCCTCTGCAGTTGTTCCTAAGGGTCGACAGACGGGGAACTATGTTGCTTGGACTCTTCAGAAATGTCGATGGGTGCGTATCGGATCCTCCAAAAATAGTGTATTTTTGGAGGATCCGACACGGGTGCAGCAACGTTTTTGGAGAGTCCGAACAACTTAGACAGGGAAACAAGTTTCTCAATTCGGTTTTCTGCCACATATGCTGTTGTTCATGGTTTTTCAATTTTGTTGCATCTGGCTTCATACCATTTCATATAAGCTAAGCCATCTTCCCTCAGATCAGTCACAATTCACCTGTTGCCAAAAATCCTCTACCATTGTTGATCTTGTTTATGATCCTGGCAGTACTACTTTATTAATATCTGCTGTAAATTTATTGTGAATTCTTTGCAGGAAGATAGTTCAAAAACAGGGAAAGTCACATCTGCTGGCATGTATTTTCTTGGTTTCCCAGTTTATCACATGGATCAAACACAGATATCGGTGGGTTTATATCTATCATCATGTCAATTTTTGGTAATTCTCTTCAGTTTTGTGTTCGTCTGTTCACATTATTTTGCTGCTTGAGCTAATATATAGGCAGCAGCCACAAAGGATCCTGACTCGGCATTTTTCAAGAAACTGGATGGATTTCAACCATGCGAGATAACTGAGCTAAAAGCTGGCACACATGTTTTTGCAATTTATGGTATCTTCTCCTCGTTAACCTGAATTCTCAATGCGATCCAATGGAAATATAATACTCAGCAGCCCTCTCTATTTCCTGGTTGACTTTGTAGGTGACAATTTTTTTAAAAGTGTGAGCTACACCATTGAAGTGGTTAGTGCTGAACCTTTTACTGAGGAAAAAGAGAACCTTAGAGCAGTAGAAGCACAGATTTTGTCTAAAAGGGTGGAACTGTCTAAGTTTGAAACAGAATATAGGGAGGTCTGTGCTCCACCCGTTAATTGCCAATCTCCTGCTTTGTGTTTCTCCGATCTTACTTATTCCTGTTCTTGTTTTCCTTTTGACAGGTCTTAACACAATTTACCGAGATGACAAGTAGATATGCGCAAGAAATGCAAGCTGTAAGTTTGATGCATGATGCATTGAGGTCTTCTGTGCTCTAATTTTGTTACCTATTTGAAGTAATTTTATATTCCTTTGGACAAAGTTGAATAATTCTAGTTCTTTCCTAATCAATAGATTGATGAGCTTCTTAAGCACCGCAATGAAATTCATGCTTCCTATACAACTCTTCCCGTGATGAAACGTAGTAGCAGCAGCAATCGAAGTAAGAACAAAGGTGGATCCAAGGCGGCCAATGAGGATGGCCCAGTAAAAGACAAGAAGCCTTTAAGAGACCGGACGAAAAAGAAGAAGTGGTTCAACATTCCCTTAAAGGTTGACAAAAGGAAAGCTTGTTAACTAGGGTGAGCTTCTTTTTTGTTGTATCTCATCATTCCCTTTCGACTGCTATACATTTATATTTCTATTTTACAAGTAGTGTATAGAAAAACGCGGTAACTGAATGAGTTGTTCTGGAGGTACACTTTCTTCTACTCCAAGCAACGAACCTGTTGCAGGACTTCAAGAATTCTTCAGAGGGACTTCATTGCAGTAGCTTAGACATCACTATTGCGCTGAAATACTGGTATTTATGGAATGGTGTGACACAGGAATCACCCGAAATATTCTGTTGTAAAATTCTTTCCTCAACACTCACACATGTAAATTGCATTATTCAATCACAAGTCTTTCTTGAATGTGCTATGCTTGTATGTGTGTGTGTTTTAAGTGGCAAAAGAGAAGGCTGGGATAAAAGAATATGTTCATTCCTTCTGTTAAATTCAGGCAAAAATATAGTGTTGTGATATATTTTTGTTTTAAAATGTATAAAGAAAAGTGAGGATATAAATTCACTGTTTTTCATAATTTTTTGTCACAGCTGCCTAGTAACTCTGCATTGTCACAAATCCAATTAATATATTGGATTTTGTTGCTGGCAGGCTCATGCTAGTCTAGGAGCTGTCTCCCCATGTTCAAATAGTCCCCACTAGCATCACCTCATCCTTTGTTTGGTCTTGTCACAATTTTGTGTGTAATAGTTGTGCACGTGGGCCATATCCATGGGTTTGACGTAATGATTAATGAAGTGACTTGAGAATTATGAGATTATTAAATTTGAACAGATAAATGTGGTGTTTTTTTTTTTTCCTTTTGAGAGTTATCAGGAAAAAAAAATATGCAAATTTTACTCCTATTTTGAAGATAGAAAGGTTATTTATGGTAGTTCTTCGACTTAAGAAAAAATAATTTACAGCAATAAGAAAAAAAAAGTGAAGTCAGATTGTAGTTTGACTGATCATTTTAAGCACTAGTTACAACAAATGATATGATAATAGAAGTATAAAAAATAATATATAATAACAATAATTGAAGGACAAGAAAGTAGAAGCCATATTAGTAATGCTACACTAATAGTATGGAATGATAAGTGAGACAATGTTTTATTACTTGCTAATTTTTTATCCTAGTACTTGTCATCCATAACCTTCTGTATATGGTCATGTCTTTGATAAGCAAAAATGTGACTTTGTCTTGTTTAATCACCTTACCCCAATGCTCTCGGCTTACTTGGCTATCTCTACCCCTACCCCTTCTGAAACTATTAATAGCCAACCTCTCACTTCTTCATATTGGGGCATTTGTGCTCCTCCTTTTTACATATCTAAACCATCTGAATCTTGCTTTACGCATCTTGTCCTTCACCAAAGTCACCCATCCCTTTGTCCCAAGTATCTTCATTTCGAATCACAACCATTCTACTATGTGCCCACGTTTCCATCGGCTGGATAACTCTACTAATGACAAGATACTATGTGTAGTATAATATCTTTGTGGAATACGGATAATATTTTTGTGGGAAATTTTAGTAGTCAGTTGGTTGACTACCTGAATTCCCACTTTGTTGGTGAGGGTTCAATTTCTCACATTGTAATCCCCTTCGCATTTCCCCTTCCCTACCCCCAATTTTCCCCCCAAAAAAAGGGATAATATTTTCAAAATAAAAATGGGATTATTTTGTCTCGTGTTTGACTATAGATATTGATTAGTCACAAAAATAGTTGATTCCACCATTAGTATAAAAATGGTAGAAGTAGCTATAATGGATGGAAGGTGGGATAGCTAAATCCAATGAAATATATCCCTACTTATATGATATCCTTATCTTTCCTTTCTTACGTACCAAAAGACCCCTAATGACATGGTGGTTGTTAAACCATTTTTGTAGATCACTATTTATGCAAAACGCGTTAATGCGAAACATAGTCAAGGAGATTGATCCTAACCTATTTTGGATTGAAGCATAGATATTGTTGCTACTTATGTCACGAGGCTAATATCTATGAGCCATCACTCTCCTATTTCGAGCTAAATTGTTTTCACTTAAAGCTTTTTGAAGTTGATGTTTACCTTGCAAGATTGACACATTAATAATCATGTTTATAAATATGAGATTAGTGACTTGTATAATTTAAATAAATGAAAGAAATGTCACAAGGACTCTTGTCTTTAAATTCTTTACTGAGTTTACACAATGGGGACATTTTTCCTATATCCTAATAGTGAAATTACAAGAGGTTAAAAGTGTTCACATCGGAACATATATAATACATATAATGTTCTATGGAAACTATACATATTATAATCCAAAATCTCCTAGACACTAAACCATGTCATGAGATTATCCTTCCTCAATAGTAATAATTAATTAATTAATTAACTAGCAATTTTCTTCTTGTGATTTACTTGTAATTGATTCACAACATCACATCTACGTCTCACCTCACCCATTTTCCCTATTTTAACTTTATATACACTAACTTTCTCCATTGCATGTGCAAATGCCTTAAAAAATGCATCTTGATCCTTTGCATAAAGCTCCACAAATGGCTTTGTCCTTTTGTCAAACATCATAGCTTGATCAGAAGCCAATAACCCTAACCCCTTTTGCAAGTTTATGTAGTACATGTTATCGAATTTTCCAGGTGTCATCACGTCATTGAATGCGGCCATATCCTTCGTGTTATTCCCACATAAGGCGCGTAACGCTTGCACATACGTAGGGTTCATAGAAGGATCAAATTCTGAAGTTTGACTAAATTTGAATAGTCTCTTGCTAAATTCTGAACAATGAGAGAATCCAATTGTATGTGCGCCCATTAATGCCACCATTTCTTGTACATTTAAATTTTTCGAGGCAAACATGTTGATTATTGTGTCCATAGTCATGTTAGGCCTAGCAATATGTCCTTCAACATCATTTGCGTACGATTCGAAGCTATCTTTTCGCCCTAGGTGAATTTTGTAAAATGGACCTCCAACCATGGTGATCAAGTTACGAGTTGCGACAGCTAAAATATCTGTACAAGAAACAATGCCAGGGCATTGGAGTTCTAATGCGGTCTTTGCACGTGTGATGACATCATAGGCGTCCCCTGGGAGGGAGAGGTTGATATCTGTGTCGCGCTCGGCCTTGGAGAAGGAATTTGAGGAGATAAGCAACGAGGCATCACACCCTCCCACCATGCAATCGTGGAAGAAGAGGCGGAGGGTGCCAGCCGCGGTGGTGGGGGCTGCGAGTTGCTTGTCGACGATGATTTGTTGGATTATTTTTTCAATTTGAGGACATGTTTTATTGTAATAGTCAACATTGAGCTTGGATACTGAGAGAGAAAAAAAGGTTACAGTTGAAAAAAAGAAAATTAAGAGAAGTGGTAATGCCATAACTTATGAATTGAGAGAGAATGGTAAGAAATCAAATGAAACAAAAGCTTTTAGTCATTTTTTGTTTGTTGGATTTTTTTGGAATAGAGTAAGAAAGGCTTAAAACTGTTATGTTCGATGACGTTTGAAATTTGAGGTTTAAAAATTATTCAATATTTTGCAATGCAACCAACGTAAAATAAACGCTTAAAAATTGTTTTAGGCCCGGTATTTACTCCTTCGCTTATAGATTAATTGTCCATGTCACTAGTAATAATTCATATTTACTCATTGAGATCATTATAGAGATATTTATATAAATAATATATTATATATCAAACATTATTCTTTTTAGAATTTTTTTTAATTACGAACTATAACATATTTTATCAATAAATTAAAAAAATATTTTTTTCTTTCTTCCTCTTCTTTTCTTTTTTTTCCTCCTTCTCTTTCTCTTCTTCTTTCTCTTTCTCTTCTTTTCTGCCATTAAGACGTCTTTTTCTTTTTTTTTTCCTCTTCCTTTCTGCCATCA
Source organism: Solanum sejunctum (assembly GCA_025642045.1). Taxonomy (NCBI): domain Eukaryota; kingdom Viridiplantae; phylum Streptophyta; class Magnoliopsida; order Solanales; family Solanaceae; genus Solanum; species Solanum sejunctum. The sequence goes on along the minus strand of JAOTQJ010000091.1, from coordinate 1,675,630 downwards.
GACATTTTCTTCTTTGTTTTTTTTTTTTCCTTTTTCTCTCCCTTTCTCCATCTCCATTCAACTCTTTATCTTTAATATTATATATTGTTATAAATTTTATTATTATTATTTCAATAACTACAATATATTTTTTAATAATATAAATTTAATTAAATTATATTAAAATATTTAAAAATTCATCTTTTTCATTGAAAGATACTTATAATATGTATTATTTATTGAAGTTAAAACGTATTATAGTTATTGTTTATTATTTTTTCTTATTGATGATGTTAAAATAATTATTATATTAAAAATATATTACTTATATTCTCCATGTGCATCAAAACATGTTTATAATACGTAT
>JAOTQJ010000091.1:1650045-1671688 GCA_025642045.1 Solanum sejunctum | reverse complement strand
ACAAATATATAAAGCATGAGAGGTATGATATATATATATATATATATATATATATATATATATATAATCAATAAGTTTGTTTATAAAGAAAATAAGAGAGGAGATTATAAAAAATAAAAATATCAAACACTCATTAATAAAAAAAAAATGTAAATAACTAACAACGAAACTATTAAGATTCTCCATACATAAGAATTATTAATAGTTAAGCCTGTAAAATAAATGTTGTCATTATGATCGTTTTAAACTTGTAGACAGTTAATTTTTGTTAGACTTAAATTCATAAGAAAGTTCAATTATATCATAAATTTGAGATATATTTGGTTCTAGTAACTATTTCTATAGCATTGAAATAATTAAAAATCACCTAATGCAACGTTTATAATTACACTTTAAAACGTACTTTTACATAATTATAAAATAAAAATAGCTATATTTTATATTTTATGACAGATATATATTTTGTAACTTTCTGATAAAAGGATGATAGTTGGTAATTATTTCCTTTGTCCATCTTTACTTGTTCTCTATTAATTTGACATAAATTTTACATTTTATATTTTATGAGAGATATACATTTTGATGTGTATGTTTTACTTTCACTATTAAATTTGATATATTTTTCAATATTTGGATAACTTGTATTTAATAAAAGTGATTTGGTAAAATTAATCATGCTATTGTTGTTTCTTAATTCTTGTGTGAAGTCAATGATAGACAATTATTGCTGAATGGAGGTATTCGTTCTAAAATAATTATCAATTTAAATAACGAAGAATAAATTAATTTTTTTAATTTTTATTCTTAATATTAGCTATTTTAGAATTAGGAGGCACATAGATAGATAAAATCAAAGAACTGATAAGAGATATACTCTCTTTCATTTCATTTTAGTTGTCATATATACGAAAAATAGTTATTCCAAAATAGTTATCAATATAAACAATCAAGAAATAATTAGTCACTTTTTTCAACTCTATCTTTAGTAATTGCGTCATTTTAAAATGTGAAAAACTTTATTACAATTCAAAAAGTACCAACCATTTTAGTATGACTATATTAGTCAAATTGCACACCTTAATTATTTTTTTTAAAGATTGTTCCAAGTATTATCTTAACAATTAAAATGTGACGGAGTAAGTATTAGCCAAACTACATAGATTGTAATTAATTTTTCTTAAAAATTGTGTAAAACTTGATCATGACATCTGAAAAAGAACGTAGGAAGTACTCCCTCCTTTCTTTTTTGATTGTCATATATATTAAAAAATATAATTTTTTAAAAAAATAATTATCAATTTAAATAATCAAAAAAGAATTAGTTATTTTTTTCAATCTTGCCACTAGCATCAAATATTCTAAAATTAAGAATCACATAAATAGACAAAAATTAAAAAGCTAGTAAGTGATATACTAGTTAAATAATACACTTAATTAATTTCTTGTGCAACATCTTATCACTATAACTAAAAAAACAAAAGCATTCATTCTGTTTATTTTCACTTATCATTATTCATTTTTCGAGATCAATTTAACTAAATTTCAGAATTAGATTGAAGTAACTAAATTTAATATTTGAAATATAAAATTTTAATGGTTAAAAAATATACGAAAAATATTATAATTTACAACTTTTTTCATATGAATATGATGAAAAAATACATCTTAAAATGTTAGTTAAAATTCATATATTTTAACCTCAATATGTAAAATAATAACAAATAAAAATAAACATGAGAAGCTATTTGCATAGTTACTCGAATTGATTTCGAGTCCATGTTCTATATCAAATCAAATTAACTAATTCCAGTAATTAAAACTTGAAGTTGTAATAAATATCACTTGATTATGCTTACAAATAAATGAGTATTTAAATAGGTAAATACGATGTATTTATTTATTTCGTGTAAACAGTGAATGCAATAAATTATACTGTGCGAGAAAGGACCTCCATGTGTACTCGGCCACTTTACATATTAAATCATTAATTACATAAATTACAACAAAATGACTAATTTTATGTGTTACAATATCATCAAATGGATACTCTCTCTATTTTGAATAATTAATTATTTTTGGGCTTTAGAGTATGATGAAATAAAGAAAAATGATTCTTTAAATTATCTGCGCTTCTTTCATTATGAAGTAGCAGTTAGTCAATGCAACTTTCGACGCTTCTCATGGATCATCTGGAAATAGCCACTTTATGTTTTTAAATATAGGGGTTAGACTGCGTACATCCGACCCCTCCTCACCCCGCAATGAGCGGAGCCATTTAACGCACTGGGATATGTTGATGATTAAGAAAAAAATAAAGATAAAATTTAATTATGTTTTTTCTATTTTTATCTTTTTCAAACTCCACATGCTCATTTAATGCATCATTTATTTCTCACACAAAATTCAACTGTAGAAACTTAATTAATGAAGAATAAATTGAAAAATATTTCCAACACATCTTTTGAAAAGTAAATAATTTACTTATTTTGAGACATTAAAAATTTCCTAATAATTGACTTAATGTGAATCAGAGGGAGTTCAAGTTTACTAATAATTAAAACAAAGTTTCCTAATTTGTGTCGATGAATAAATTTTAATATTTGGAATAATTTATAGTGACTGACTAAAGAATTGATCCTCGTTTGATTAAAGAATTTACAGTAACATTATTAAAATAAAAGAAAAAAAGTTGACTTTAACCTACTTAAATAATTAATTGGTAAATCGTGTATCATGAAATCCAGAAAAACAGTTGTCAAAGACATGAAAAATCAAATTACAAATTTAAATTTAATACCACCGTGCAAAGTCTGGGATTATCAATTGCATAATAGTTCGAAAAGACATAAATAGTTTTACTGGTATTTTACTTAAAGAGTTAAATGCTAGTAGAAGTTATAAGTATTTGTGATTACAACAAATTTAATGTATCAGTTTAAAATATATATTTTTTTAAAAAAATAGAGCAAAATGAATAGTATGAGATCATTTTTTAAAGAAAAAATTATCTAAATACACAACTTATTTTATCATATTCTCTAGAAATTCTTATCGTTTGAAAAAATCATAAAAAAATTTACATTCTCCTATTCACAGATAGATCACTCTTATGCGATATATTTGGATGTGATTTATTGGGACAAATATATTTTGTATCAACAAAGATAATGTATCAAGATGTTGAGCCATGTATCAGAACAAATATGTCTTGTATATATCAACAAAGGCAATAAATCAGGATGAGTTGTATCATAACGTTGAATGATGTATTCGAATTCGAGACACGTTATATTGGGACGTTGAGTGATATGTTCAAAATCGAGACATATTATATCAGGAAGTGTTGAAATGATACATTTAATAATTAAAATCAGATGATAATATATCAAGACATTGAATAATATATCTAAAATCTTTAAATTTTAAAATAATTTTCTTATGATCCAAATACGTACTTATTTTTGTGCGTGATAAAGAATGAGAGTAAAACAAGAATGTAAGAACTTTTTTCAGTCCAAGCATGTGAATTTTGTTTGTGTGATATTAGTGAAATTAGAACCTTTGACTTTTCGTTTGATATGGTATCACGTTGATAACTGTGATCATTTAATTTTAAACTTAAATTGTTAAAGAAATACATTTTTTATTTTTTAAAACTAATTTTTAATGGATATTTGCTATCTTCTATCACCATAAGTATGTATTAGCGGACAATGAGAACTCAGATAGTTATATCTAGTTTATTCCAAATTGAAGCATAATTATAGTTATCATACAAGATTCATTTTTAACATTATAAAACAATCTATTACACGGGACAGGGTTGGACAATACATTAATAAGATATTACTTTTTCTGTCAGATCGAATGTAACAATTAGCTTAAATTTTCTATTTTTTTCTCTAATAAAATAATTTATGGCTGTATTACTTGTTTAATCATAAAAATTCAAAAATGTTAATTATTTTGTTAAATTTTACATACAGTCTCAAATTCTTTCATATAAATTGAAATGAGTGAAAAATATTAATTCTTTCGTTTATAAAAGAATAATCTATTTTTTATTTTAATCTGTTATAAAAAAAAATCTTTTTTTTTGTAACATTTTAGTTTTAACTTTTCACATGACATGTTTAAGGCCATAAGATTAAAATGCATTTTGGTACATTTGACTCAATTTTAATTTTATAACCATAAAATCAAAAAATTTTGTTTATTTTCTTAAATTTCATGCCAAGTTCGGCTAAGTCCTTTTTTTAAACGGAGAGAGTATATTACTCCATCCGTTTCAAAATAATTAAATTTTTGAGATTTTTTTCAATGTTTAAAATATTTGAATTATTTAAAGTTTAAGGTGAATATTCGACCTTTTTTCTATATTTGCCTTTTCATTTATTGAATTTTTATATTTTTTAGAAGATAAATTATATTATATATTTATAACCTTACAAAGGACAATAGTGGAAAGTATTGTGTTAAATTTATTTTTGAATTATTTTTTTAATCCATATGTATTAATTTATAATTAATTAAAATGAAATAGTGGGAATATTGAAAAGAGGAGGAAGAAAAGTGGAAGAAGGCATCCAATTCTAATTTCTAAGCCAACAATAATGTTCATTATAATCCAAACAATTAAATACCGTATCAAAGTATGATTCTGACATTTCACGTTCTGTACGTATTTTGTCACGTTTTTCATTTGTTTCATGGGGATAATTAAAGGTATCAATTAGCTAGTCCACATAAATCCACTATAAGATCACTTCACATTTAATTTGTTGTCTGCCTCTCCTCCATATATATAAATAAATATAAAATTTATCTTCATCTAAATTATCTTTTATTATTATATAGTCCCATAGTGGGTCGCTCTGAAAACAACAAATAAACATTACCCATAAATTTTCTTGATAAAATTTTCATCTTTTTTTTTCTTAACTCATTTTTCACAAATAATGGCTACTAAGAAAGTTTTGGCCTTGTTGGTGTTTTCTATCTTCATGTTTTCTTCTTTTGGGCACGAAGAAGATTGTCTGAATCCATTTTTGGTTGATCAAAATACTTTTGTGAAAAATTATATAAAGAATTTAGCGAACGATACGAAGATGGTGAAGTGGATGAAAAAGATAAGGAGACAAATTCATGAGAATCCTGAACTTGGTTATGAAGAATTTATGACCAGTGCTTTGGTTAGAGAAGAACTTGATCGGATGGGAGTTAAATACCGGTGGCCGGTGGCTAAGACCGGCGTTGTCGCCGCCATCGGTTCCGGTAAGCCGCCGTTTGTTGCTCTTAGAGCTGATATGGATGCTCTTCCTATTCAGGTTAGTAATTATTAATTTCTTCAATCCTGGAATTTATAAAAGAAAAAAAATTACTATAAATTATAATTTTCTTAAAAAAAAAATTATGACAAAGTAAAAAAGATTGAAAACAGTAATTCTTTTACTTTCCATTTAGGAAAACACGTCTTTGCCATAAATAATCATTATAATGGTCTAGTTTTTTTCGGAAATCGACTTCTCATAATATCTTATGTACTTTTTCATAATAACATTGTGCTATACCATACTATTATAAAGAGATTTGACTGCATTTCTATTGTAATTCGAAAGAAAAGAAAGATTGATCATATAGTTGGGTTTGGTCTCAATTAAGGAAAAAGATTAACAAAATGTAGAGTGAGTTAATTATCATGAATTTTATTTCTTGTATTTTCTGCTTTTGAGACTAATATATATATTTGAGTTGACGACCTTTTGAAAATAACTCTTCTATTTTTATGAAATAGTAGTAAAGTCCGGACATTTTACACTTCCCATACCTCACTTTGTAAAATTTTAGTGAATATATTATTGTTGGTTATAACTAATTATCATGAAATATGCCTCTAAAGTAGCGTTACATATATAGGAATTGGGAATATCGGAACACAAGAGCAAAGTTGATGGCAAAATGCATGCTTGTGCTCATGATGCACATACCACAATGCTTCTTGGTGCTGCAAATATACTACAACAACTCCAACACAATTTACAGGTAATTACTTACATACATACATACATACGTACAAGCATATTAATCTGATCATAAATCGAAATTTTTAGGGTACGGTGGTGTTGATCTTTCAACCCGCGGAGGAACAAGGATGCGGGGCTAAAGATATGATAGAAGAAGGTGTACTTGAAGATGTGGAAGCCATATTTAGTATGCATTTAGTACATAAATATCCAAGTGGTGTTGTTGCATCTAGGCCTGGTGAATTTTTAGCTGGATGTGGAAGTTTTAAAGCAACAATTAGAGGGAAAGGAGGGCATGCTGCTATACCACAGGATACTGTTGATCCTATTTTGGCTGCTTCTACTTCTGTTATTAGCTTGCAAAGTATTGTTTCAAGAGAAGCTGATCCTCTTGAATCACAGGTATATTTCGCGTATAGTTGAAACTCGAATTATATTTGAGTTATTGAAAAGTAAAATTAGATTTTGGGCCTAATTCTCGCAAAAAAATTAGCTAAAGAGAGGAGGATTTTATAAACCTTATAAAACATCCACTCATCTCATTAACCATTAATGTGAAATTTTTGTCATTTTTTAACACCCAACCTCACTTCAATGTTTCAATTTTAATTTTGCGGGTACATCATTGGATGACATGAGTCTTGCTTTGATACTACCTAAAAATTAGGTCTTATGTCTAACTCACACTTTAAAATCTAACTCAAAGAAAAGAAGATTGTCCAAGAGACTTATAAGGAATTCACTCATCTTATAACTACCAATGAGGGACGTTTGTCATTCTTCAACATGAAATTGTGATTCTTGGAATCTAATGTTTTCTGAGTTCAAAAATCAAAAATCGATCTAGAAAATATCTGAAGATAAAAACATTAGCATCAATTTTTTTTTTTCCTTTTGGGAGAATTACAAAATGTACTTTTATGTGTAGGTTGTTTCTGTGGCGACAATTCAAGGGGGGTCTTCATTTAATGTCATACCAGATTCAGCTACAATTTCTGGGACTTATAGGGCATTTAGTAAGAAGAGTTTCTACGCTTTGAGGCAAAGAATCGAAGAGGTAATTGATTACTGCTTTTCTTTGTCTTAATATATGTGATTTTTTTTAGTTCGATCAACAAAAAAATAATTATTTTTTATAATTAAAAATAATATAATTTTAAAATTTTCCTGTGAGACAATTTATAATCAAACAAAGGATAAAAAGTATTTTAAATTACAAATTTTAAAAACTTCAATATTTTTCTTAAAGTTTTTGTCAAATGAAATAGACTCATATAAATTGAAATAAATGGAGTAATAAAAACTATGTTGAATTTTATGTGATATACATCAAATTTTTTTCTCGTAAAAAGTAAGTTTTGCTTTTTTGAAAAAAATTTCTGATAGTTTATTTTAAAATTTTTATTTCACCTTAATGATTGCTTTTGTTGCTACATAATCTCATGTTTTTATTTAAGAAAACAAGTATTTAAATATCTCTTTTTCTCTTTTTCAAGCTTGGTCAAATATATTTTTCTCTTACCATTCAATGTCCCACCTGTCCAAGTCTAAGGATACTTTACAAGTCAATACTTGATTTTCTTTCATTTAATGAGGATTCACATTTATCAATGCTTCAAATTTCAAACAATAGGGATTGCTTGTTCATCTATAATAAAATGACTTCACAAGTCAAACATATGTTTTTTTTACACAATTCAGTATATTGGTCTAACTTAAAATATTTTAAATTTGATCAATAATAATTTATATTTTAAATTTGGTGAAAATTTCAGATTGTTCGAGCACAAGTAGCTGTACATAGATGTACAGTGGAGATTGACTTTGATGGTCGCGACAATCCAACACTTCCTCCAACTATAAATGATGCAAAAATATACGAACATGCTCAAAAAGTATCGAAAATGATCGTTGGAGAGGAAAACTATAAAATAGCACCTAGCTTCATGGGAAGTGAAGATTTTGCCGTGTTTTTAGAGAAAGTTCCAGGATCCTTCTTCTTTTTGGGAACAAAAAATGAAAAGATTGGTGCTATTTACCCTCCACATAATCCAAATTTCATCATTGATGAAGATGTTCTTCCAATTGGAGCAGCAATTCATGCAACTTTTGCATATACTTACCTTTTAAGTTCTACAAATAAGTGTACTGATTCTCATTCTTCTTAGGAGTCATGTAAAACATTCTTTAGTTTTTTTTTTTTTGTATGTTACATCTATATATGCAAGAAGGCATCATTAGTTCTAGTCCAATTTTGTTTAATTTTCTTATGATTTATTATTTAGTGTCAAAAGTTATAGTCACTAAAAATACTTCTACCATTAATTTTGTTGTGGAAATATAACAGATTAACTAGCACATAATAACAAATAAAAAAATAAAGAAGAAAAGTAAACAAGAGTTTAACGAGATCAGTTAGGTCTAATCTTCCAATCAAAAACAAAGAAAACTTTTTTGTGTGAAAAAAAAAGAATAAATGTATAATGCTTTCAAGTCCTTATAGTTACATTGTGGATCCTCTACCTCCTTAAAATCACAACAATATCTCCTATATAAAGATCTCAAGTAGTCTCAAACTTATAAGGAAAAAGTTGTCTCAATCTTAGAAGGATAATGTATTCTCTTTTCAAATTTATTAGGACAAAGGATCTTCTAAATCAATAACAATTATGAGTTTCCCACAATATAAAAGAAAAATATTCAAGACATATAATTAACAAATTTTTTTCCTAACTTGAATCTCTTCATCAATAGGAATAGCGTCCCTCTGTTTTTCCCTCAACCCTCCAAAGGGCTTACTGAGTACTATGCATTAATCAAGTCTAGGCAATACTGAAACTTATTAATTGAGAATGTCTTGATCATCATATCTCCTGAATAATCATGTGTAAATACTTTCTTCACCTCAACAACCCCCCTTGATCATCATATCTTCTAAATAATTATGTGTAAATACTTTCTTTATCTCAACAACCCCGCTAGATATAATTTCTTAGATGAAATAACTAGCTATACCTTGACCTATGGGGCCATATCACACACCAACTCATGAAAACCAGAAATATTTTCTCACAATAGTTGATGACTTTATCAGATCAACATAGACCTAATTGCTTAGCTGTAAGAGTAATACATTACAGACCATTAGGGCCTTGACATCTCTTACTGAAAACTAGTTCAACGCCATAGTCAAATCCATCTGGACAAACAATGGTTTGGAGTTTAATAATAAATAAACCTCTGATTTTCTTCAAAATAATGGAATCATTCACCAAAGAACGTGTTCCTACACACCACAACAAAATAGTGTAGTGAAGAGAAAGGACAAACACTTGCTTGAGACTGTTAGAGTCTTACTGTATCATTCAAGAATTTTCACAAAATACTGGGGTGAATGTATTTTGACTATAATATATTTGATCAACAGACTCCCTTCCACAACATTGAAAGACAAAACACCCTTTGAGATATTATACAACAAACACCCTACATACTTTCATCTCAGATCTTTTGATTGCCTATGTTTTCCAGTCACTTTAAAAGCCCATAAAGATAAGCTAGAACCAAGATCCACACCTCACATATTTGTTGGATATCCTTACAATACCAAGGGTTATAAGGTTATTGACTTAGTAACCAGAAGGATACACACTTCTAGGAATGTGACATTTTATGAGTCAATCTTTCCTTTTGCTATGGTCTTTCCTGATTCTAGTTTTGCTTCTGTCTTGAAAAAGATAAATTCTAATTTTGTATTGTTGGACTTTTCAAACAATATTATTAATGATCATGTGATGGATAATAATGAAATCACTAATCTTGTCATATCAGATCCTATGATAAACACAAATGCCAACAATAACAATATATTAAGCCCTACACATCACCAGAGTGAACCATTACCTACAAGGACATCTAGGTTACATACTATCCTAAAATATCTGAAAGAATACACTTATATTCTACCATCTCTATAACCTTCCTCAACTCCAGATGCCATCTCACACCCTAATATCAACCATCTTGTTTCCTTGAGCTCTTTTAGTCCTAAAAGCCAGCAGTTAATGAAACACATTTATGACATTGAACTTTCCTCATATGAGGAGGCATCCTTAGATCCTACATGGTAAGTAGCCATGACATTGGAGTTTTAGGCACTGCATGCAAATAAAACTTGGGATTTAGTACCTTTGCCTATAGGAAAGCAAATAATAGGTTGCAAATAGGTGTATAAGATCAAACATAAAGCTAATGGAATAATAGAAAGACTCAAAGCCAGGCTAGTTGTTAAGGGATACACACAACAAGCTGGGGTTGATTACAATGGAACCTTCTCACCTATGGTAAAAATGACCACTGTGAGAACATTAATTGGCTTAGTTGTCAAGAGAGTGTGGAGCTTATACCAACTGGATGTTAATAATACTTTCCTTCATGGTGATCTTCATGAGGAAGTATATATGACTATTCCTCAAGAGTTGCTAGTTGATGACAAACGAATGGTATCCAAGTTGAGAAAGTCCTTATATGGACTAAAATAAGCAAGCAAACAATGTTATGAGAAATTAGCTACCACACATTGCTCAAGAAGAAACCCACATTCCATTAGTGACTATTCTCTCTTTTACAGGAAGATTGGTATGTCCATAGTTTTTATGGCAATATATATGGATGATATCATCTTGATAGGGATTGATCTGGCAGAGATTCAATCCCTGAAAGCACACTTAGATGCTGAATTCAGAATTAAGAATTTAGGAAGACTTTTACATTTCTTGGGGCTAGAAATTCTATACAAAGATGATGGAGTCTTGATATCATAGCAGAAGTTTACCACAAACTTACTCAAGGAGTTTGACTGCTTAAACTATAACACAACAACATCACCACTTGATCCTTCTGTTAAGTTGACCTAAACTAAGGGACCATTACTCTCTGATCCTAGTTATTACAGAAAATTGGTGGGAAAGTTAAACTTTCTTGCAAATACAAGTCTAGATATTACATATAGTATACAATATATTAGTCAGTTCTTGCAAGCACCAAGGGAGACACATTTTAAAGCAACATTTCATGTTTTAAGGTCCTTGAAAGGTGATCCATCACAAGGAATATTCATGTGCAAGAACACAGATTACACAATCACTGTGTATTATGATTCAGACTGGACAACATAGTTAGTTTTGAAGCTATTATTGTTCCTAAAGCCAATGTTGTTTCTTGCATTTGCATTCAATGAAGTGGAATCTAGATGAACACGACAATGAAGTGGGCTGATTGATTGAGGACTATGGTCTCACATCCTCTACCTATTTTGAGGACTATTTTTGAACTATTTTAGGGCTATTGGTATGTGTAAATGTTGTGGGAACAGTTTGGTTGAAGTTGGTAAAGTTTTGGAATCGTCAACATTGTAATGAGGCAAAGGGACGTAACGTTATACTGGCTATTTGTATTTTGTGTAGAATTATTATGTGTTGTACTTTGTGGGCTATTGTAAGACTGTTATGGTACTAGAATAGGATACATATGATATGTATATGAGAATGTATACTAGAAAATACGATTTGGGGCGAAAAGGTTGAAAGAATATGCTCGGATTTATAAATACCTGCTTGCTGCCCGTATGTCATTTTTTTATGTGATTGGGCAGCCAAGATGTATCTATTGTATGCTAATGCTAGTTTTATCACTTACTATGTTATAGATAAAATTCAGAGAAAGGAAAGGTTATCTCGAGGTAATAACATTCGTACAGCGAAGTATGTAAGGCTACTTGAGTTCATATTATTTGGCATGAATCATAGATCCCTCCTTGGTACATAAAGACACTTAGCAACTCTGACACAATTACTAATCATGTATCCACACTTTCATATGTTCATATGCTTTAATACATAGTTCAAATCTGCATACATACTTGGATACTAAGTTACATGTGTTCTTGTTGCTAAATAAAGTTTACGAGTTATTTCATCTCATATGCATTTTATTATTCATGTAATGTACTCTTTTCTTTTTTATATTGTCTTGTATGATTATCTACATGTCACATGCTATATATACAACCCTACAACTCCAATATTGTGACCACCAAAAGAATCATCTCAAAGGTAATTGAAAAGTAAAGTATATTGCTTATTGATGGGTGATAACTAGAGGGGTGGAAGAATCACCTAGCCATGGTCTATCCTATCACGGGGGGTAACCCAAGGCGTTAAAGGAAAAGCCTAGCCAAGGCCGATCCTGATATAGATTTATCACTGATCAGCTGGTCATTTGTATTACATGCTGTGCACTGATTATACAATGAAGATAAAGTAATAAAAATAACATAAAGTACAGAATCCCACAGTATAACTAAAGGTGGTTTCTTATCCGATACCAGTGCATATTTTCATTTGAATTGTTACTTCTTATACAATATTTTTTGCCTTACATATTCAGTACATTATCTCATACTGATGTCACTTATGGGGGACCTGCATTTCATGCTGCAGGTACAGGTGCTAGTAGATCTCCCTAGTAGGAGTATAGGATATCTAACTGCTGTTACCAAGCTCCAGGTTACTTCGGTGCTTTGTATGTGTCTAGAGCTTATATTTTTGGATTGTACAATTAGTCGAGGCGAAGCCTGTCGCAACCCTTATCAGATACTTTTCCTTATCTAGAGGCTTTGTAGAATATGTAAATTAAAGTATTGTCATGTCTCGTACTTTAAACACCATGGCCCCAATGGCCTAGCCATATGCATTTCCTTTTGGTTTGTTATCACTGTTTATTTTCTTAAAGGTATATCAAATGTAAAAATTCCTTATAATATGTATAAAAAGCGCATAGATATGGGTTGGTTCTCGTGAGCCTCATCGACAATGGGTACCAATCCGCCCTAACGGGACTTTGTGCGTGACAATTCATCATCAATATACTCTTTCTAACAGTGGCATAAACTTCATTTAAACCTTCAAAAACTAGACGAGTCACTTTTCCTATTCCGCCTTATGCATTATGCTCTTTCCATCACACGTACACCACAAGTGCATTGTGCATTCGTATCTAAAATATATATCTCCTCCCATAAACGTTTGAAATTATTGTAGTATGCAGTGATATCTAGGTTTCCTTGTGTTAGGTCATGAATTTCTTATTGGAGTTGGTACAACTTTGCACCGTTGTCCTAATCCTATCTATCCTCTAACTCTTCCCAGAGCTCCTTAGCATTGCTTACATATTGTAAAATATCACTTAATTCTTTTGACAGAGAGTTCACAATCCAAGAGGTTACCATATCATAGCATCTCTCCCACTGTGTGAGATCTGGTGAATTAGAAGCTGTTTTGGAGTTTTGCCATTGATGAATCCAATTTTATTTTTCACAGAAAGTGCTCGAAGAATACCTTGTCTCCAAGGTCGATATCCTGTTCCATCTAAGATGATTGGAGTTATCTTTGATCCTGCATTCTCTGAGGGATGCATGTACAAAATGTTGCTGGGATCTATCAATTGAGATGTTGATTATGCTGAGCCGCTTGCCATCATCATAATTTCTTATCACCTTGTGAAGTTTAATAATTGACAAGAAGCAGTCTGCTATTGATTTAGAGAAGACAGCTTGAAGAAGATGCAGAGAAAGTGAAAATGCAGAGAAGGTGAAAAATGAGAGATAGTAAAAAATAGGAGGAGAAGGAATTGAAGGAAAATCACATATTTTGAAATGAAATCTTGTGTACGAAAGGGTCGCAACTACAAGTTGAAAAAAGGAGAAGATCATAGGCTCTGATACCATGTTGAATTTGAAGTTTGATAAAAAATGATAATGCAATAAACTCCATGAAAGGAGCTTGAAGCTCCATCTGAGTTGATCCAGACCAATGAGAGAAAATGAAGATGGGTGAATTTGGAGAAAATAAAAAATTATTCTCATTCTACTTACTTGGTATTATTTGTACAAGATATAAAATGAAAAGTAGCCTCTAACTAATTAACAAGGCTAACCAACATAATTAATTACTAATCTGACATTAACTAACTAACTTGACATCAACCAACTAACTAACTGACTGAAGTAATTACATCAATAATGATACAATTTCAACAAATTTTCTTACAGATTTAAAATTTTGGGCCTAATTTAAACATACAAGGATAAACGACACGAGTACCATCAATTTTGTAGTTAATTATTTTTCTTTATGTGAGTTTATGATATTTCAAATAGTACCATAATTTACAACTCAAATGCATGATAGTCTGTCGCATATAAATTTAAGTGTATTTAAATTTTAAAAAATATAATTAGGCTCACACATTTAAATTTAAGTGTATTTAAATTTTACAAAATATAATTAAAAGGCATGATATAAGGAGAAAATCACATGTGTAACAAATTTGTAGTATCTCGTGATATTGCAACTCCTAAAACTATTCAAAATTCGTTCATTTTTTTTTAGAATAAAAAATATTTAAACTTCTTCTTTTTCGAAATTCTTCTCTAATAACTTTGAGCATTTTTCAATCAACAATGAAAAATATCTTTGTTTTGTTAAGAATCATGTATCTGAAATACATATACAATTTATCAGATATAATTCAAATATTATACATATCCTGTTGAGTTAACATGCTCTTAGCCTAGTACAAGATCTGGTCCCTTGAAATACAGTAAGCTAAAACTTGAAGAAAGTAAATGCCGGAGGATAGGTGAATAAGAACTTTTAAATGGAAAAATTCCTTGCTCAAGGGAGGAACAAGCACGACCTATCACCGCAGGATTTACCAAACCAAATTCACTAAAGAGCAAAGTGAAGAAATACAATGCACCCATTATTTCTATACTTTTCCTTACAAACCAGCTTGTCACAAGCATAAGCGATGAGCACACAACAACCTATTCCAGTCTCAACCACACTTCTTATGTAGTTAGACTAAAACTTACCTAAAGCTTTAGACGACTACTTTTCTACAAGGCATACAAAAGCTTACATGAACAGTAAACAATACTGATCACCTATCTTTACAACCTTAGGTATGATCTTACACTTTGGAACATTACACAACCTTATCTAAGTGGAGACCTATACAGATCTTCTATCAGGTCCATCGTCTGGAGCAGCTATGTCTTCTTGCACATGGAGTCCAGAAAGATCTTTTCAAGACAACAATATTCAATCTTAGGAATACTTGAAAAAATTATGTTTATTCCTTAGGAATACTTGAAAAACTTATGTTTATTCAATCTTGGGAAGTAAATGGTCTTAGCCTATCAACAACCGTTCTGATCCCCTGAGTCTTTACCTGTAAAATGTCACCTAAAATTCCTTCATCTACTCTGAAGAAAATATTTCTAATATATATCACAAATCCTCCATCTTCCTAAATTTCCAGGTTGAGGTAAAATTTCTTGACTTCCCACTCATGTAGGATTGGAATTGGCTATTCAAACAAATGGCCCCAACCTTGCATGTTAAAAGCTTCTATAAGTTCACACATACTTGGGCTACATTTAGCTGCAGGCTAAAAAGCTCTCTATTCAGAACCTTTTGGTCCTAAAGCAGACTAATCCTTTGGTCCCTAGTTAATAATTTTTTAGTTTTCCTCCTTTTGATTTGTAAACCTGGTCCCTAGTGGAAACAGGTTCACTCCTTTTTCTCTTGTCAGACACATTTTCTTAAACCTTAGGTATCTTTGTTACTTTAGGTCTCCCAACTTACTTTCAGACTCAGTCCAATCGATTTCCATTTCCTCTTCCATATTGGCTGCCTGTTCCTCAGGAATGTCATTTTCAATAAAGGTGTTTTTCCTCAGCCTCTTCTTAGAAATATGTTTTTGCTTGCTTGCACTCATTGCATAACCCACCAATTTATTTTCTATCCCTCTAATCGTATAACACCTTGTAACTTTAGTAGTTTTCTCACCCATCTTTTCTTTACCTTTATTTGTTCTAACCTGGTACTTTGTAGGTTTAGGAGTAAAAATTTTTCTAGGCTTTATCACATTTCAAGACTGTGGCACATTGTCCTCTTCATCACCTTCATCATCTTCAGCAACATTTACAGGTCTAATCCCACTCACCAGTGTTTGATCATATATGGTCTTTGTCAGTGCCAAAGGAAGATCAGGGGATGTCAGTTCCTCTTTAACACTAGGAGGAGGCTCTATAAGGTTTAAAAAAGGGACAACACTAGGTAAGTGTAACCCTATAGGTGTAGACTCAAAATGAGAATGAATGATCGAAAATGATTGTGTTAAACCTTGTGTGAGAGGGTGAAGTTCATCTGTTTTTACTAGTGTATGGAGTTACGTAGATGATGGTGTATTAATGTTTAAAGACGGTATGTATTCTGCTTCCACATCTAGTTGGGAAGATGAATCTTCTGGGCTAGCGAACATAGTGAAGGAACACAAAGAGACTTTTTGAACAAACTGAAAGGAAGAGGAGATGAACAGATATAAGACTAGAAGGCTTTTGTGAGTAGGATAAAATCAACAGAATGATGGATGAACTCATTTTTAAAAGGGATGGAAAAGAATCATTCGATGCCTGATTAGTTGCTACTCTTTGAGGACTGGAACAAAGTGATATCGATTCAGGGTAAAACTAATACGACATGACGGGTCCTGAGCATCCACACTAATGAAGTGAGAGATTTATGAACAGAGTACTGACCTGATAGTGTGTCAGGTCCCTGAATGAATCTTTTTAGTTTTGATCTTCAAATCATATGAAATTATTAAATTTTTGTTGACCTGTAAAGTACAAAGTGGAATTTAAGAATTGTGAATAATTTCTCATATACCTGTTCAGACCTTTTTAGCCAAGAATATGGGAGAATATTATAATCATTTTGACCCATCATGCTTTAGTCTAATCAACCCAGCTTTACCCTATCTCTTTCATAACCGGTCCTTAAACAATCAGCAAATTCTGTTTCCTGATCAGGCCCTTGGAGCTTGCTTCAATTCATATTGTTGCAGTTTTTCCTACATAGAATTTACCCAATCTGCATTCTTGAGGTCTTCCTTTACATTCTTGGGCTACATGGGGGATATGAAAGCATCACAAGACATCAAATTTCTAGTCTTGGATCTGTTCTAAATCCCAGAGTCCAAAGAACAGACTAGATTATCCATAAGATAAGATGGTTGATGTTTCCATCTGGATATCCTAACAGCAGACTGACTCTGGCTTCTAGGGATATCAAAACTATTTGGATTATCTTGTTGAGTAGCACCATTATCATCATCATGATCAACACCAACTATCTCTGAGTCCATCACAGCAACACCAGGTCCTTCTAAGGATTCTCCATTTTGATCACCCTCATTTGCTCTATCCTCAGTTTGTGCAACTTCATCTGTTGAAGGATCGTTGATGAGACTGTCTTGTTGAAATTAGAGTATCTCATCCAGGTCTAAGTCTTCAACATCATTGATATCCTTCATTTCTCTTAACTCATCAAAAATGACATGCACACTCTCTTTAATGAAGAAGGTTCTTTTATTGAATACTCGATAAGCCTTGTTGCTAGTAGAGTACCCAGAAAACACACTCTCATTACTCTTAGAGTCAAATTTTTCAACTTTTTCCTTGCCATTTTTGAGCACAATGCATTTACAAACCAAAAGCCCTTATGCGACTCATATTAGGTTTCCTGCCAAATAAGAATTCATAATGAGTCTTGTTCTTAAGAGATCTTATCAGACACCTATTAGTGATATAGCAGGCAGTATTGACAGGCTTAGCCTAGAAATTTTTTGCCAGTCCAGAATCAATCAACATGGTTCTTCCAATTTTCACTAAGTTTTATTTTTCCTCTCCACAACTTCATTTTGCTGAGGAGTTCTAGGAGCTGAAAAATTATGGTGAATTCCATTCTTGGCACAAAAGCCATCCAGTGTTGAATTCTTAAACTCATTACTATAGTTATACCTGATCCCTGCCACTTTGATTCCAAACTAATTTTGAATTTGCTTGATGAGGTTGATCAACAGCTTCATCCTTAGATCTTAGGAACCTCACCTAAGTATACCTCAAATATTCATCAATCACTATAATGTATCTTTTTCCACCCCTGCTTTGAACCTTCAAGGACCACGGAGATCAGTATGAATGAGCTCAATAGGCTAGAGGTACTCACTTAATGCTTAGACATGAATGATCCTTTTTTCTGCTTTCCTTGAGCATAAGCTGCACACCCCT
This sequence comes from Solanum sejunctum, assembly GCA_025642045.1. Lineage (NCBI taxonomy): Eukaryota > Viridiplantae > Streptophyta > Magnoliopsida > Solanales > Solanaceae > Solanum > Solanum sejunctum. The sequence goes on along the minus strand of JAOTQJ010000091.1, from coordinate 1,653,466 downwards.
TGGAATTTCTGAATCGTCGAATCGACTCTACCCTATGTTACCTCTTATCTTATGAAATTTAAAGTTTCACCTTTAGTAAGCCATGAACCTGGTCCTTGGACACTAATTTGTTCAGTAAAGAGGGACAAACATGACCAAGTGTTCTGAGCCACAAGTCACAAGAGTCACCTTGTACATTTAAGCATTTCAAATTGTCCTCCTTTGTTGTTCTCAGATCTTCTATATACATGTTCCTTCAACATAGTACACATCCTCAATAGCTTTCTCAAAACATTTGCCAATCTTTCCAATGCCCATGATATAGCCTTTGTCCACCTCTAAATTAGACATTGCCTCCTTCAAACTCATTCAATGTGAGGAAGTTTTTAGTCCTTCCAGTCATGTGCTTTGAGCGTCCACTATCCATGTACCAATACTAACTGCTTTTCTTGACTTTTCCTACAAGTGATCAAAAGTTATTCTTGGGAACCTATTTTAATCTAAGCTCCCAATAAGCAGATAAATGCTTGATTACCAATTTCCTGGTCCAGAGGGGCAAAGATGTGGTCCTCAATTTTGGCTTAGGACCTGTTCCCTTCTTCATAGTTTTCTTTTCTCAGTACACATACTTCTGTTTGTTCATAGTTCTCCTAAAAATTTCACAGTTCTTCTTAAGATGACTCTTTCTTCTACAATGCAATCATAAAAGATTTTCATTTATAGATACATATTTGCTGTAGGGATTATAAGGGGGGTCAATCTTATTGACATGGCCCAGTCCTCTTTTTTCAGAGCTCCAACTATTGGACATGTCTACCAGAAGTTTAGAAGATGTAGTCCACTTTATGGATTTGTTCAAATCTTCTTTAACTTTCATTAGGTTCCTCTTCATCATTGTGATTTTTTTTCTAAAGCTAAATTTAGCTTTATCTTAGCCTCCTTGAGTTTTTCCTCCAAAGCATGTTCATTTTCAGCTATTTTCCTTTTAATTTTGCATCAGACTGATCATCAAATTTCACTAGCTTTAACAATTCATCCTTTTCTGTTTCTAGAGCTATAACTTTAACTTTGAGATCAGACACTTAGATAGTTAGAGCCATTTTTTAATCTTGAGACACATCAACACAATTGTTTAAAAGGTCCTTCTCAGCAGTTAGTTCGTAGATAGAGTCAATGAGTACACATGCTAGTTTTTTCAACTTTCTAGTAGAATAAAGATGTAAGTTATCTTTGAGATCTAGCAGTGTTACCTCATCATTTTCATTTTCAACATCGTCGTCTTCGTCATTTGATTGGGCCATAAAAGCAAACAAGCTATTATAGATCTCATTATCATATTGCACTACAAACATAGATGAATCTTTAGGCAGTTCTTCTTCTTCTTCTTCTTCATATCCACTAGAAGAGTTTCCCCAGACTCGCAATGCCTTTATCATGATCCTGTCAGCAATAACTTTTTTTTATACTTGTCTAAAATCTGGTCCTTTCTTCTATCTTTCCCAGTTTTTTGTCCATCCTTATAATCACCTTTTCCATGAGGCTACTCCCTGATAAAGTGTCCTGGTTTACCACAGCCATGGCAAAAGTCAGTACTTCCATGAGCCCTACCAACTCTTCTTTTCTTTGTCATGTCATGACTTATTCTGACAAATTTCTTGAACCTTTTGGTGAGATATGCCATATCTACATCATCAATCTCCTCATCACTTTGAGCAGTTTTTAAAACTAGTGTTTTGTCTTTCTTTCATTCTCTCTTGGCTGTATCATGCTTCTTATTCAACTCATATGCACGAAGTATGCCAATAAGAACATCCATCTTCAAAGTCTTCAAGTTCTTTAACTCAGTGATGGCTTCAACTTTTCTCTCCCATGACTTATGAAGCACTCTCAGAAATAGGTTCTCCTAAACACTTGAGCTCATTGGTTATTGCTGAGAATCCGGTCTCTATATCTTGTATGGTTCCCCTTTTTCATGCATGATAAAGTCCTCGTATTGAGATGCCAGCATATCCACCTTGGACTCTGTCACTTGTTTCATTCCTTCATGAGCATTCTTCAATCAATCCCAGATGTCCTTGGCTGATTTATAAGTAGAGGTCCGGTTGTATTCCTTAACTCCTATTCTACACACAATTAGTTTTTTTGTTTTGTAATCTTTCTCCATATTCTTCCTGTATAACTCAGTGTACTGTTGCTTAGTCTTCGGAATAGACTTGGTAGTGTTACCTTCTTTATCTTCCGTCATTGGAACATATGGTCCATATTTCACTGTCTTCAGCCATCAAAAAATCATGGATGCGATTGTATGACAATAAAATTGTTGTCTTAAAAAATACTATTCATGGAACAAAAAATATTGCTACAATCGTATTATTTGATTCAACGAGTGAGTTCTACAATCTCTATTAATCCTCTGATTCACCTAAAATGTAAATTCAAGGGCTCTTTAGCTTGTTCATGAATCTTGAAAATCACTTGTACTTGAATTCGAGGGCTTTTGGGCTTGATCTTGAATTCGGCGGTCTTGATCTTGATATATGGATTTGATGATCTTGAACTTGATATAGATTTATTCTTGAACTTGATCTTGACTTGTACTTGAATCCAAGTGCTTTTGTGCTTGTTTTTGAATTCGGTGATCTTGATGTGTTTTTAAATTGAATGCTTGATTTCTTGATTTCTTGAATTCTTCTTGTTTGCTTGTAGAGAAATCAACGTGTTTGATCCATGAGCTCTCTCTTGCTTCTTGTTAGAATTTTTAATGTGAATACTGAATTATGAGGACTCCTTTATATAGTTGTAGAATAGAGGAGTCATGATAGAACTAGACCTTCTTTCGACCAATCAGATTTAAGATGACATAGTACAGGAAAAGTGGTAAGAATAGGTTTCCTTGAGTTATAATGGAATTAGACTTTCTTTTGGCCAGTCAGATTTAAGGTGACATGACGCAGAAAAAGTGATAAGAATAAGATTCCTTTCAAGTGACATGGTAATATTTGATTGGTTGGGACATATCACTTGTACATGTGGCATATTTTTATTGACCTTTGATTTGAGATAGGAATGCCGTGTCATTCTGACACATGGCGTGATCCTATCAATTTTTTTATTTGACTTGGCATGCCATGTCATCCAACATGTGGCATCAAGTGGGCTTCTAGGATGAGAGGATATTGGGCCTAAAGTGGGTCATCTGTTGTAGCCCAAATAAGTGAATTTGGGCTTTTAATTAAATTCATATTTCATTGGACTTAATTAATTAACCCAACTATATTAATCCATAACATTTATTTGGACAAATATATTTTCAATTTAATATAATTTGAATCATATTATAAAATTTATATTTTAATAAATTTTATATGATTACGAATGTCCCCTACTTCAAGTCTTGTCAAGATATTTTATCTTTTGAAGACTAGACTTGAAATATTAAATT
>JAOTQJ010000091.1:1628505-1639581 GCA_025642045.1 Solanum sejunctum | reverse complement strand
GGTTTTTGAATTGATAATACATGTTGAAAGCATATGAAGCATTTCCTTGTGCACTAAGATGATTACAAGAAGAACCATAGCCCAAAGCCGTGCAATCAGAACGACTACACGCGTAATCAACACTCTTTGCCAAGTCAGTTTGTGCTTCTTTTGATAGGTGTGGCTTAAGTATACACCATCTTTTATGCATATAACTCACACCTTGTACTTCTGTGAGCGGCTTTTCAGATAAATTTAGCTCATATTTGGGCTGACCATCAAACTTGAAGATTCCCCAATGTCTCTCAAAGTTACCAGGAGCAATGCTTTTAGTATTTTCATCAATCAGGCTGAATAAGTAAAGGTCGATTTTCCCCTTCCTTGCAGGGGTTCCTTCTCCACTTAGAGCATGTTGAATCAACCCTTGGTTAAATCTCTTTGCATTTTCAATATTTGCATTTTTATCTCCATCCGTTGGCCATCCTACTTCTCCAACTATGATTTTCATGTTGGGAAAACCAGCCTTCTTCAAAGACCAGGCAAGAGTATCGAAATTGGCATCAAACACGTTAGTATAAAGATAATCTCCATCTTTTATAGGCTTTTTTGAGCCATCAAAGAAGGCATACTCAAATGGAAAATAATTGTTTTCATAGAGACTGAGGAAAGGATAGATGTTAACCACAAATGGTGCATCATTGGAGTCGAGATATTGGACAATTTGAATGGCTAAATCGCGTATTTCTGGCCTGAAATCACCAGCTGAAGGGACAGGATTCGAGTCAGGGGAGTAGTAAATGTCCGCATTTAAAGGGACGACTGCTTTCACCTCTGGCCCTAATCCAGCATGGTTGATGGCTTCTTGAACGTTTCGCAGAGCTGGAAAAGTGGAATGTAGATAAGTGCCATTGTATGTTTGAAGAAAGGGCTCATTTCCTACTGCTACATACCTGCATTATTCAGAAAAAATTGTGAATTAATAGTGAGCAACATGAAGTTACTCAGAATGCCAATAAATTAGATGAGCCTATGAAAGATTTTAAAAGGATGGAAGTACCAATATTTATTTAAGATTTTAAATGTGTAATTTGATTATGTAAATTTTATAATCGTTTCGTTCCATTTTATGTGACACCTTTTGACTTGACATGGCGCTTAAGGAAAAAAAAACTTTGAAACTAAAAAGAAAATTTTAAAATTAAATTGTTTTCAATTAGAGTGAGGTGACAATTTTTTTGAGACGAACCCAAAAGGAAAAAGTGTCACATAAAATGGGATAAGGGTACTATTATTACAAGAAATCATAATTCATTTTACAATTGCCCTCGACAAGTGTTCATACTTTGAAAACTATCAACTATAGTATTTTAATTTACAATTTTTACTACCTTATATTATATAATAATATAGCAAATTAAGCAACCATTAACAAAGAACATCTATTTTCAAGTCCTCTTTTCATTGATAAACACTTACTCCCTCCGTTTAAAAAAGAATGATCTTGTTTGACTTAACTTTGATTTTGAAGAACAAAGAAGACTTTTCAATTTTGCGGTTCTAAATTAAAATTATGTTAAATGTATCAAAATATCCTTTAATCTTGCGGTCTTAAACATGACATGTGGAAAGTTGAAAGTAAAGTTTTGCCGAAAAAGAAAATGGGTCATTATTTTTGAAACAGAGAAAATATTTTTTATCTGTGATGATTTTCAAGAGACCATCTGGAGAAAATGATCCCCAACCCCACCTTAGTTTTCATAATTATTTAAAATATTTGGTCAAAAATACACTATCAATTTTTAAAAATATGATAGAACTATTTTTCTTCCACTTTACCCTTAACATTAATGTTCTTTAAAGTAAACAATACTAATTACATATTTTTGTACTTTTAGGTTCAAGTGATGAAAATAACTAAGAAGAGAACAAGGCCCGCAAGGAGAGTACAAGTTCACGTGAAACCTCCCCCTGAGGTGGGGTGGGGGGTCTCTAAAGAAAGTAAAAAAAGGGATGTATAGATGTCCATGCAAGAAGTGAAACATGTTGGGCAGAATTAATTAACCTGATTTTGACTCCATGAGTGTAAGCATAAGCAGAGACATTGGCATCAATCCAAGAAGCTGCCATCCCAGGGTCTGTGCTCATATCTTGTAACATGTAGTTAGGAATTGCAAGCATCACTTCAATATCACTACCTATCAAAGCACTTAAAATCTTGTCATCTGCTTCAAACAGTTTTACTTTGTCAAATCCATTTTCTTTAAGCATCTTCACCACACTCTCTGCTGCCAACTGATGAGAAGCCATAGTACCCCAGTTCACTCCCACACTCGAACAACTCCGCGCCATTGTTGTAAACACTAAGGCTACAATTCCCAGAATCAAGATATGTTTACTACCTACACCACTCGTCATCATTTTCTTCTGAGGAATATATTTATATGCACATTGAAGATGAATTTATCTCGCGCTGCTCTTAGTGAAGAAACCTCAACAAGAAGGATGAAAAGAAGAGACAAAAGCAAGATAAGAGAATGTAAAGATGACACGATGGAAAAAAAATATACTAGAGTATCTTCTTCTTTAATAGTAGTATTCTATTTTATTTTTGAAGGGGCAGTTTGGATAATGGAGTGGAAAGGGAAGAATTTGATGAGAATCCAAACTTTATATCAACAAAGATTATGTCATTCAAAAGCCTGTTTTATTAATCTTTGCCTTTATGTGCTTTGTTTAGTCTTATGTTGCTCTGTATATTGTATTATTTCCTTAAAGTGGAATTTGGCTTACTCGAGTCATAAGAAAGTATTGAGAGAAAGGACTAGCAATAAAAGTCGAGACTTTATTAGTCTCTTTAAATAAAAATAATTATGTTAATCAATTCCATTTTCTCTCACTACATCAATTTTTTTTGATGCACATCTCGACCAACTCCATAGAATATCTTTCACCAGCAACAAATACCAGGTAATTCTGTCCATCAAAACTGAGACAGATAGAAAGAATGAGGTAATGTTTTTTAACATAAATTTGATGACAAATATGTGAGTTGGTCGGGCAAAATAAAATAAAGTAAAAGAAAAGGATAGGACCCCAGGAAAAGTTGAAGAGGTTGTCACTTTGTGGTTAGTAGAGAAGAGGTATGGACTCTTTCTTGCAAGGATATTGAAAAGAATCATCGACAGTGCCCTACTTTCCAACCAAAATCTACGTGTTTTAAAGCTCATGCAACCTATCAAATTGTTGTTTACACTTCCTTTTTCATCAAAAGTTACAGGGTTTTTGTAGCTTTTGATTTTCAGAAAAAGCTGGCTCAGGACTGGTGCAATTCCTATTCAAGCAGATAAACATCATGTAATTCCTCCGTCAACATCCACAAGTGTTGACTGTGTTGTCCATGGTTGGTGACTTCCGTTGCACATATAGAGTACCTATAAGGTCAGCTCAAGGTCCGATGCCAACGCCATAAATTGTGGGAGTGAGAACCTGAGTTCACAGAGGCCCCTATTGCAATAAGTATAAAAGAGTAAAAAATGTATTTCATAGGATATCCTTTAAAATGTACTATTTCATAAATTAAAGGTCTAGCATTTTACAAATAAATTTCCAGTTTACAGGAATCTAGCTACGAAGATTCATCTAGTTCCATGATTCTTGCCCTGATAGTGAAGAGCATCACTTTTTACCCTAATCATCAGTACATGTTTCTTCTGGTAATCTGAAGCTTAAACAAAACATAGCCTGCATAAGATGGAAAAAAGAATGGATCAGGAGCATAAATGTAAAAGAATATAGCTGTAAAATCAACAAATTGAATGTTGACACTTAAAAAAAGTTTTATGTCCTCTTTTGAACCTGTACCTTATTTGGAGCAACATCTCTAACCCTGTGAAATACAGGGTTTTGGATTCTGGCTCCCCCTGCAAATCAACAAATTGAGAAGACCATACAAGAGAATGTAGACTAGCTGAAATAAATGAAAGATGGGAAGTCCAGATATTGAATAAGCAAGCAATGGCATCTTTCGCAGATGTAGAAAGTCTCGTTATTCAAGGACTTGGTAAACATTAAAACCAAGTGCATTAATCATCAACCACGACGTAATTACTAACCCATTGACATGGACCAGGAACTTGATACCATCAGAATCAATTTCAAATAATTCAGTGGACAGCAATTGAAAATGTAAGAGCATAGCTTTCATCCGCCACAAAGTTGATAAGGTTTAACGAGCAAAAGGTTATTACTAACCTATTGAGTGAACAGTTTACATTTGCATGCTCCCCCAATATGGAAAAGTAGATTGGGGGGAATTATGCCAGTACCATTCCACGGTTCTATCCGGTACGGTACAAGATACAGTGTACCTAAGATTGGGCGCCACAATGGAATGGGACGGCTGGACGTGAATGAACCGGTACCGGACGGGGTTAATTTGACCGGGATGAACTACACTGGAACTGGGATGATCTAGATTGGAACAACTAGGTTGGAAACTCGGTTCCATCCCATACCACTATACATGAATATTATCAGAATGAGACAGATTAAAATAAATGAAATTGTAAATTGAGCTATTAAAAACATAATATTTTAATTTTCTACTGTCAACGAATACAAATATTATATTTTGAACAATAAAATATGAATAAATTTTCTTAATTAGTTTATAAAGTTTTTATGTTTAGAAAATTTTAAAGTTAAAATGTTAAATACTTAAATTTATTAAAGTATTTTTACTTTCCAAGTTTTTCAATTTTAAAAGTTTTAAAGATAAGTTTGTTAAAGTTATTCTTTTTCCAAGTTTTTCAATTCAAGATATAAGTTTTTTAAATTTTGAATTTAATTTAAGCTTAAAATTTCTAAACATTAAGCTTTATAAACTAGTTAGAAAAAAAAATTCATCTGTATTTCATAATTCTAAATATAATATCTATATTCATTAACTCTAGAAAATTAAAATATTTATTTTTTAATAGATTAATTTACCATCCAACTTATTCTGGTGCTTCCCATAGTGTATGGTGGAACGAGACAAAGTCCGGTTCATCCCGGTACCATTGATATGCTTATTTCAGTCGTAGACCACACCTAATTGATATGCTTATTTCAGCTTTCTGAGACAATAAAATAGCAGAGAACCACACCACCAATTCTGAATTTCAGATGCTGCTTTCAAGCATGAGAAATAACTGGAATACGACCAAGTCTAACTGTCAAACTGAAAAGGGAAGTCAAAATAGTACAAATTAGCTGTTGGGCTAGGTATTACCGAAATTATGTAGTCTTCTGTTTCACTTGCCCGTATGAAGCAATAGCAGTGAATCCAGGGTAGAGATCACTTCTAAAAAGGCATCTAGGGAAAGAAAAGAAACTATTAATTGCCTTTGCCTGACGACAATACATGAACTTCTGTTTAAAAGCTTTAAAAGAATCACAAGCCCCACAAAATGCATCCACAAAACACAGCTATGACCTGGTATAGGGTTTAGAGTAACATCAGTTCTATTTTTGTCACAGTAAGGTGATTTCGTTGAAGAAGAGCATGCTAAGTACAACAAATGGATTTGATTGACACAGTTATTGGATCACAAACTATATTATCTTCATAAACTTGGTAAAAGCATCACGGCATGAACAGCAAATTATATAGTTTGAAATACCTTTACCTTTCTCCTTACGTTACAGAGATCAAGATTGTTCTGACATTTGGGCACCAGTTCTATGACCCATCTCCAAAAAGTAAACATTTTGCAAGACTTTGAGATGCTAATAGAAGCTGTGGGAAAGCCGCTCACATTTCCCTCTTATGGCAGTTCGTAAATTGGTGGATTCTAATATTATGACATAAGGTCAAAATATGACAATTCATACTAAAACCCTATCAGAATTGTATTAAATTCTTGCATTATGATCTATATTTAGTATTAGAAAGAGACGTCCAAACTTGGATAAAGAAAGCTGACAAGCATATAATGCTGACCTCAGTTCAAAGATACAACGTTGAGAGGAGATATGGTCATAGTAGATTTACCAAGAAACTCTAGAGCAGAAGCTGGTAGGTTCATGATCACATGGTCCACATGCTCTGAGGTTTTTTTGTTCAATGATTCAGAACCCTTCACTCTCTTATTCGCGCCTCACTTTCTCCTACCAGCAATCATTAACTGCAGGCCTACCTTCTCCCTCTAATCCACCAAATGAACAAATTCAGTTGTTTGTGTACAAAGCATCCCAAAAGCATGGTATTCACAGAAACATGGGATTCAGCATTCAGATATATATAAATGGAAAATTCTCTCTAAACTATATACATCACCAATATCAACTAAGCACACTAGAGCATCTATCATTTTTTTACCAGTCCCGTCTTCTTGAGGACTCTCCGCAGAAGTCACACTCACATCTTCCATCACAGATGAGATCCCAAGTCCTGCAATGTTGCATGATGGGCTGTCTGGTACTTTTTTGACCTCATCTGCAAGGGTGGTTCAGATTAGTCAATGAGATGCTTTGTGGGTAAGATAACCAGTATATAACTGAATAGTTCACGTACAATCTTCAGATAGTTTCTACTTTCTCCCCATCTGCTTGTCCACCGAGTTTCTCAGAGCAATCAATCTCAGCTTCAGCATTGCTTCCATTGCAGGGTACAGCTATGAGTTGAGAAATAAATTTCGTTTCATCCATATTGTATGGAAAAACTAGATGATCAACCTTGATAATTTCAGCATTAGTTTTGAGATAACAAACACTATCTGGATTCAAATCATTTGCATACACAGCACATCCTTTCTGTGCTGCAGGAATAGCAAAAGGACCAATGCCAGCAAACATATCACATATGGTCTCCCCTGACTGGAACTTTGAGACCAGCCTTATATGCTCATGTTCCAGTCTAGAATTCCAATACACCAAGGTATAATCAAGCTTGAAAGTTTGCTTCACTTCTGTGACCATATCATCCTTCCCAGCCAGTATCTCAAATTTTGGCACATGAAATTCATTGGTGATGGTTCCAGCTTTATTTACAACAGTCTGGATCCTGGGGTTTTTCTGCAAGGATCAGGAAAGAATAACGTATTCAAATTAAGACGACTGGTGACTTGGGAAAAGAAGAAACAGGGTAGCCTCCTCTCACTAAAAGTGAAATAATGACAGAAATATCATCACGCGGATGCCTGGACATAAAGTGAAGAAGATGGAAGGAGGCAGTCTGGCCCTAATGTAAATGAGGTACCAAGTGTCTGGCACCATTAAGGAAAAGCAATTTCATTCAGAAAGAAAGACCACTAGGAAAAGAAAAATGAAATATCCACACACAACCTTGTTTTGGATTAGATCCCATTAGGTATCTAGAATTGTCTGAACAGGAAGTCAGGAACTAAAGCAAAAGTATATGTTCCTTAAAGCAAGATAATACCATAAATTACCTTTAAAATAAAAGATAAAAACTGCTAAACAAATATATTTAAAAAACAATAACCCCTATCCCAAGAGCTTTGTGTTTTATGATTGTTTTTCATGACACCTTAAAAGAACAAGATAAGCAAGAAATGTAAGATTCGCATCTGATCAAGAATGGGAAGAGGCAATATGAGTTTCCTGTCTGGTTTATCTAAATAAAGGCATGCCATGAGCTGTAATCCCACATTATCTTACCTAAGCTAGCAATGAACGTGATAAATTTTAAGCATAGTGTTAACTAATAGCAATCTGGTCAGCCAATAAGATGCCAAATTTTCATCAGAGAATCAAGATATTTTGGTTCTTCGTTTTACATTAGTAAACACTTTAGTTGTTTCTCAATTCTTGATTATCAGAAGGCGTAGAAGAGCATCATTTTGGTGTCCCCATAGCAGATTTTGTTTTCCTAGTCATATATGATGGTTGCCACAAATGAGAATGCTCATGCTCAGGTTTTGATTGAAGAAATAACAAGAAGTTGCTTCCATGCATGAAAGATGTTCCAACCCTCAATCTTAGAGGAAAATAAATCTCAATTTATAGCAAATATCTACGGGACATTTACCTAGATCATCTGTCATAAAATAACATAAAAAACAAAAGGTTTAACGTCATTTAGCTGTGTTTTTTACTTTTTCTGAGAAAATCATAAAACGAATTTTTTCATTTGTTGGATCCTCGGTGATAGGATTTAAACATGGCTTGTGAAATAAATGCCTACAAGAAATGATCTTTTGTCACCAACAGTGCAAAAAGGGGTTAAAACTTAAAAATGTAAATGAGACCCTTAGCAAAGGAGATACCATTAAATATTTGAAAGCTAAGCGTTTAGTTGTTCCAGAAGGAGTGTGCTCTAATCAGAAAAATTAACAATAAAAACAGGTGTTAGGAAAAGTGTAACCTTTAAACAAAATTTAATACTGACTTTCATATGCATCTCTGCAATGTATTTTCACAGCATATCGTATTGTAAATTATAGGAGAATGCACCAATAGATAGGGAGAAAAGGAGAAAAGCAACAAGAAATTGAATTACATATTTAAATCACTAGTGAAAAGCTAGTTAGTTACAAAGATGAGTGCCCATCAAGGCTTCCAGATCATTAAATTGGAATTATAGAGAACATCAAGTGCTCAAAGTATGTTTTACTCAGAAGAATCAAAGGTGGAAGGAGATATTTATTTTTGAAAAAAAAATAGGTATATATGGCATGCCTTGAAGTTGAATTTCTCATTAACTTGACAACAAATGTAAAAGAGGAATATCATCAAACCCATAGACAGCTATAAGGAACAATATTCATGTTAAAGATCATGCATACACTATATTTTATTAAGATCAGGACATTGGAACTAAAGTTTCAGCACCTCAAAAAAAATCTATTTTGACAAGGAAAACAACGTTAACAGGATAATTTGTCAAGCAAAACCATTCAACTCCTAGCAACTATTGTGAAGCAACATAATTGTATATGCAACTCAATCATACACATGATCAAAAGCCATGTTTATTCATATAGATTCAGATGGTAGTTTAGGAATGGTTCTTGTGGACATAGGAAGAAGAATTAATGCATATGTGCTTCCCCTTGGACAAGGTACTAGTAATTGTGCAAAGGAAGATGCTCTAGAGTTTGGCGTTAACAGGTGCTTCGAGAATAACTTTCAGTATATTGTAGCTGAGAATGACTCTAAGCTACCAGTTAACTGAGTCAATGGATAAAATTTGATTCCCTAGATGATTCTAAGGGAGCTGAAGGAGATTAGAAAGGGAATAGAGCACTTTGGCTTCATTGTGGAGCATGTGTTCCAAGAAAGTAACCAATGGCAGGTAGGCTTGTCAACTTGAGTCACTCTCTTCTCAAATGCAGATGTTCAACAAGTTCACTGATTCACTATCACAACTTAGAGGCGTCATGATAGTAAACAGAGCCATAATGATCTCTAACAGAAGAAAATTAGAAATTACTTGATTTACCTTTGAAACATGGATATTTTCTATAGCTGTAAAGCCGCCTGCTCAACTGTTCAAGCACAAGGCAATGGTGTTGGTTCCAATTGAACAAAGATAGAATGTCTGGTCAAAGGTCCAGTACAGTAGGTAGCAGGTGTGTTCGTTTTGGCTCCCAAGCGAGTACGATAAACAGGCGATGCACCATCCTTGATGCTATAAATATTTTTCTTGACTTGACAGATTCATTCAATTGAACCCTAACTCAAAGGAGCGACCATAAGCTTAGGGCTCGATGCAATAGAAAGTTTCAACATGTTGAAAATGGTGTTGATTGTGAAAGAAAGAACCCGACATTCTATGTTAGAAGGATTCCTATATCCTGTATAGTTAAGATGCCCTTTACACTATCAAATGGTCAATTTACTCAACTTAGCAGCATTTGCTCATGTCCCTTTGTATTGATGACAGTTGATTGCTATCCTCCAAGATAGATTAAGTTAGTCTGCACTTTAGTCCAATTCCTTAAAATTTGTTCTGTAAGCTTATTTTTTTGAAGATGAATAAATTGTTGAGTATGTTTTGTGATAGTTCTTTTTCTTTTTCTTTAAGTTGCTTTATCATGCTTTATAAAATATTTTGTCATAGCTTCTTCACTTTCGTTATTTTTTTTCTGAACGCTATCTTTCAGGTTGTTGAACAAAATGCTCAATTTAATTAATTTATTTGAAGAAAAACCATCCTACATGTAATATTTGATTCCATTGACTATTATACTGGTAATACGAGCTATACTACAACAATAAGGCAAATAAATCATCATAAGACGAGGAGAAGAAATGTAATTATAGAGGTAAGGAAGGTGTACCCATTGAGTATTTTCATGGACGTCTTGCAATGTTCCCATGGAATCCAAAGCGCCCATAACATCAGATGCATATCAAATTTGCCCTCGTCCAGTTCCACCATTTTTACAGGGTTGAGGGAGCTCAAGTTCTGAACTTCAATTAATGGAAGATTTCAAAATAAGGAACAAAATAATCCCTTTATCTTTAAGAATGGACTAATTGTCTCTTAAGTTTTAAAAAAGAGCATTTTTAGTACACGACCGTAAGCTTCAAAGTATAGTATTCGATACTTGAAGCCCAATTAAATTTAAATTTACACAATAAGTTTCACATCAAGAGTAAAGTAGTCTCTAAGAAAAACAATTTCATATCATTAATTTCAAATTGAGAACTAAAAATTTAGCAACAGAATTATATTAGAAGTGAATTCTAAATTGGATTTTTTCTCATTTTTAAGAATTTTTATTCAAAATTATAAAAAAATAATTCTTACACTCTTAAAAATGCTCTCGGTGCATGATAGTTAACGTGCACCATGAAGGCAGCTATGGAGAGAGGAAGAGGAAGAGAGCATGGACGAGGCCGTAGCTGAAAAATTCCATTATTTGACAATAGGAAGCTCAGTGGGAGCTCGAGAAATTTCAGAGTTGATGGCTCAGAAACTTCAGTAAGATTTGAGGTTGTGAGGAGGTTAAGTTTGAGTGAGACACCACCAATACCTATAGATCTCCAAGTGATATCACATCCAGCTCAGATTATAGAAGATACTGCTCAACCAACTAATAAGAATATAAAGGTTGGAGGTCCAAGTAATAAAGGGAAAGAAAGGAT
>JAOTQJ010000091.1:1607472-1622348 GCA_025642045.1 Solanum sejunctum | reverse complement strand
ATTATAATTAAGCACCGCGAACTTACTTAATTTAAATTATGCCATGTTCGTCATAACTTTTCCAATTGAACAATTTATTTCGATTGAATTAATTACGGAGTCTAACAGGAAATCAACATGTTCACGACTACGAAACCCAAACAAAAATCAAAACAAGATTAAAATAAAATGGGGGAATAACAGAAAGGAAAAATTAAAATCAACAAATAGCTGAAAAAGAAAAAGAGGAAGAAGGGTTAGGAAGATGAAGCAGTTGAGTATTAAAAAACTCAATGTCCAAGTAATTAAAAAAAATAATTCTTTCAAAGTGTAAGAAAATTATCAAATTAATCCAAAAAGCAACTTTTCCATTTGAAAAAATTTATCAACATGATGTGACCATTAATAAATTTATATCTTACAAGTACACATACAAAATTATACCAAATAAAAAAAAAGAAAAAACTAAAATCACACTTTAATAAATAATTATAATAAAATGGTAAATATTTTAAAAGATTGACAAAAAATGTAATTAAAATCCTAAAAATATATAATTTTACAATTTTTACATATAAAAAGCTCTCAAATCATTCTATCTTTAGTTAATATTTGTAAATAACTCGACAAGATTATTAGTCACCATAACAAGGACCTCGCATCTCCTTGAACCCTTCTCATTTATAGACTTTATATCTTTTCAACTATTTTTTTTTAATCACCAACTCAACAATCATTTTAAGATTAAAATATTTGTTCTCTGTAAAGACTATTTTGGTAGTGGACAGTTGGGGCTATCACGATGACTAACTTATTGTACTAAAGGAGCATTTATATATAGTATAATCTAAAACCAGTATTTTCCGTTTTATATCTGAAAATTATATAACTAGATGTTATATATATTTATATTATATTATTATAATTTAAAAATATTATAATTTATAGTTGTACCTAGGATTTTATCGTTATTTTCTCTCTCTTCTCTTACCTCTCTCACTTCTTTTTTCTCTCTGTGCAATTTCTTGCCATATATATAAATACATATATATACCAATTATATATATACAATTATTTGACAGATACACATGTACAATTCGTTTCTCTCCACTCTGTACGTTCTCTTGCTCGCCTCACTCCTCCCTTTCTCCATTTCGCTCCCAATCTCGCTTGACAAATACATGAATGTATATATGTATATCAGTTATACATATATAATTATTTGACAGATATACACATACAATTTGACAAATATACATATACAATTCGCATCTCTCTTCCCTCTCTCGATCTCGCTCATCTCTCTTATAATATGTAGCAATAAGTCGTAATTTAGCAAAATATAACTTTTTTTGTCTTATTATGTTTCAAATATCTGCTCTTTTTTTAAAAAAAAAAAAAATCCTTATATCTCAATAATATTTTATGTGACAAATAAAACAACCTAATAACAATACGATTCTTACGTAACAATCTAAAGTAATTATCAACAACAATATCAAAAGAAACTAAGATGAAAGAGACAATCAAAATGTTTAATTTTGATTAAGTAATCCACATATTGATATGTATAATAATAATAATTATTTTTATTATTATTGGAAAAACAGCTAATCAAATCAAACCATTGACAAGAATTCCTACTGTCAATCACATGTTTCCTATTTTTTGTTGTCATATATAACTTTAAAAAAAGATTAATTGATTTTAATTAAGATATGATCAATAATAACGTGACAAAATAGATGAGGCCAGAGATTCAATATGACCTCACACTATGCCATGATTGATTTATTTTATGTACTACTTTAGCACATATCATTATGTCATTTGGATATTTGGCCACTATAAGAGTAACTAACGTTACATGAAAGAAATACTCAATAAAGATGTATTCTTCTCTTTTTAACTTAGTTTCATTGCTTCTCTTCTTGTCCTCCCTTGTTATTGTAGTTAGACAATGGAGTAAAAACAAAAAACAAAAGTTACCTCCAGGTCCATGGAGACTTCCCTTTATTGGAAGTTTGCATCACTTGATCAAAGGAGGACAACTTCCACATCGCGTTCTTAGAAATTTAGCACAAAGGTATGGGCCTATTATGTACTTACAACTTGGAGAAATTCCTACTGTGGTCATATCATCACCTACTATTGCACAAGAAGTTTTGAGAACTCATGATCTTGCTTTTGCTAGTAGGCCACAATTTGTATCCACGAACATCATATTTTACAATAATAAAGATATTGTATTTAGTGAGTATGGTGAATACTGGAGACAAATGCGTAAAATTTGTATTGTAGAACTTCTCAGTGGGAAGATGGTCAAGTCATTTAGTGGTATTCGACAAGATGAACTTTCAAGTCTCATTTCATCTATTTGTTCCATGAGGGATGGATCTACAGTAATAAATATGTCAGACAAAATTTTTCATTTTATGAACTCTATTACTTGTAGATCAGCTCTTGGAAAAATATGCAAAGATAGAAATGAATTCATAACACTTATGAAGGAAGTACTCTTCTTTGCTGGAGGATTTGATGTGGCCGATTTATTCCCTTCTTGGAAGTTACTTCACAACATTAGTGGTGTGAAATCTAGATTGGTGAAAGCACATCAAAAGGTTGATGCAATTATGGAAAACATTATTAATGAACATATTGAAAATAAAGCAATTGGGAAAAAGGGAAATGGTGAGTTTGGAGATGAGGATTTGGTTGATGTTTTACTAAGAATTAAGGAGGATGGCCAACTTCAATTTCCAATCACAAATGACCATATTAAAGCTGTGATCACTGTAAGTTTGATTCTATATTTTCAAAGTTTGAAATTTTATGTGTCATCCTTTCTTTTTAATTTGTCCAAAAAAATGTCACTTTACTCTAATCAAAAATAATTTACCTTTAAAATTTTCTTTTTACCCTTAATGAAATAATTCTCAGTCACACAAATATCTAAGAATGAATTTAGACCAAAAGTTTTAAAGTCTTCCTCTTTCTTTAAACACCATGCCAAGTCAAAGGGAGTCACATAAAATGGAATAAAGGGAGTATAATTCTAGATATCCCCTTTTAAGCTTTTCCTTGATCAATCAAACTCATTGACTTAATTTATATTTGTTTATTCATATAGGACATATTTATTGCTGGAACTGAAACTGCATCTTCAACTATTATTTGGGCATTATCAAAAATGATGAGGAACCCAAATATCATGGCCAAGGCCCAAAGTGAAGTGAGGCAAGTCTTTAAAGGAAAGAAAAATTATGATGAAAAAGATATGGAAAAGTTGACATATCTAAAGTCGGTGATTAAGGAAACATTAAGGTTACATATTCCCGGTCCTCTTATGGGACCTAGGGAATGTAGGGAGGACACAAATATAAATGGATACATCATTCCTCATAAGGCTAGAGTACTTGTTAATGTATGGGCACTTTCGAGAGATCTGAAATATTGGCAAGATCCAGAAAGTTTTATACCAGATAGATTTAAGAACTCTTCAATTGACTTTATGGGAAATGACTTTGAGTTTCTTCCATTTGGTTCGGGAAGAAGAATGTGTCCAGGAATACAATTTGCTTTAGCTAATATTGGACTTTCTCTGGCTCAATTGCTTCACCATTTTGAATGGAAACTCCCATATGAAATTGATCCAAAAGATTTAGATATGACAGAAATAGATGGATTAGTTGCATCAAAAAAGAAAGATTTATATTTAATTGCCACAAATTATCAAATGGATGAAGAATATTAATGTTATGCATGAAATAGTGAAATTTGAAGGAGTTTAGCACTTAGTGATGATTTAACAAACTTTTCATCCTTGTCTTTGAGTTGTAAACTTGTAATCTTTGTCCGTTAGTGTTTTAGTCGCATACTGTGTGTCATAAATATTTGTACATATTCATGTTCTGGCATCAATTTGGTATTGGAGCCTTTGCGTTGTGTATTCTTTTATCTTTTTGTCTTTTATTTCTATATTTTCCTTTAGATTATTTATATTTTGTCCTTTTGATTGTCTTGATTAATTTTCTGCCTATTAGAGTTTAATTATGATGCAATATGTTCTTTTATCTTTTTCATACTCATATTCTGATTCTTTACCTATTTTTATTTTTTATTTTTATTTCTTCATTATTCATATCTTTATTAACGGCCTTTAACTATTCGTATTATCATTTTACCTTAAGTGTCGCTTATTTGAGAAAAACTTACTGCTTTAACTTT
Organism: Solanum sejunctum; assembly: GCA_025642045.1. NCBI lineage: Eukaryota > Viridiplantae > Streptophyta > Magnoliopsida > Solanales > Solanaceae > Solanum > Solanum sejunctum. The sequence goes on along the minus strand of JAOTQJ010000091.1, from coordinate 1,618,142 downwards.
CCATGCATAACATTGAGTAACATAGTTGCAGGGTTTAAGTAATAAGGTGTGAATTGATAGATAAAATTGGAAGAATAAGAAAATGTAGAAAAAATTAAATAAATAAGAAATGAAAAGTCATTTCTTCGTCATTGGAAGAATAGAGAAAAAGTTTTGTCTTTATATTAAGAAACACTTCCCTATCTCTTAAAGAGTCAAGTAGAGGAGATCCCCTTATGCCATCGCCATCGTCGCCGCTCGCTCGGCTTGGCTTCAAGTTACTCTTATCATTTACCAATTCTTAATCCCGATGCCTAGTCAATAGTGGACAACTATTATTTGGCAGAGGAAGTACAATCTAATTAAGTAGGATTATTTATGACTCTTCAAGTCTTTTTTTAATTCTCTCAATGATCGTTTGGTAGTTGATTTGAAAATGAGTTGTGCAGGTATGAATATTGCATAAGTAACATCGCAATTGGTAGCTAGTTAGAAAAGATAAGAAATACATGTTTAAAATAATATGATGTTTGATTTACAATTTGAAGACCAACATAATTAATACGTGTATAAGTTATAGAAGAATTTATATATTATTTTCTGCAAAATAAAAAATGGAGTGAATGATACATGAATAGCTAAATTATGGACTAATAATTCTTGCATAAAATAACACATAAATTATTTCACAATTAATTCATGTAACGCCGTTGCTTGCCTTTTTTTTTTTTTTAGTTTTAGATTACACTTCTTTATAATGGTCTGGTGGAAATAAGACACCATCAATTCACAGCCTAGTATAAAAAGCTAGGTACGCAAACATTGAAATTTTATGCAATTTTATAAGACGAGCTTATTTTTTCTTATAGTTTTTGAAGGCTAGTAATTTACCGTAAGTTTTAATTCACAGTTATATAAAAGGTAATATATATTATTTTAAAAAAAATATCTTGAAATTCTATAAATTTGTTGAATATTGATAACGAAATTAAAGTATCAAATATAACCTTTATCAAAATTGCTATCTGGCGTCTTTAATATTGATCAAATACATTACAAAGAAATCAAGAAATACACTGGTAACAATTTACGGAGCAACACAACTACCCACAAATATTCATCGATAAAATCTCTAATATTCATTGATAATTTTTTTCATCACTTTAAAATTTATAGCAAATAAGATAATTAAATCAATAAGGAGTAAAGTAATTATAGATAAAATAAACAAAGTAGGCTGATGAAAATACACTCCTTAAAACCCAAAGCAATCAAAGAGAGAAACAATCTAAGGGAAGAAAGAAATAACATGCAAGGATATATTTCACACCAAAAGTACAAACACAAAAGATTAAAATGAAAACAAATTAGTCAAACCACCTTATAATAAGTTGAATCTTATAGACTCATCAAATCGTTTCTCTGATTATAACAAAGAAAGAAATGATGAATGCAACAAGTGCTAACATGAGTTTTGGAGAAGAATTGGTAGAGCCAACATTCTCTGAGGGAGAAGAATAATTAGAGTTATCATAGGAGCTTCCATATTGTGCTGTTGCAATAGTCACCAAAATGCCCAAAAACAAAACAATTATAGTTGAAACCTTAACACCCATGCTTAATTTTACTCACAAATTGTGATGATTTTCTTTTAATTTGAATCTCTATTGAGAATCCAATAAAGGTCCTAATTGCTTGCTTATATAGAAGTAATATGGAGAAATATAATTAATATAATAATCCATTGCTAGCTTTCCTTTAATAGATGACATAATATAATAAATTGCTGGGTTTTTTTTTTCAATAATTCATTGATGGGGTTTGGCAAGACCCCTACCCCGTCAACCGAACTAATTAAGAAAAATTGTGTGAATAAGCAAATATATGTATTATACTAGTTAAGTAGCTAATATAATTATAGTTTGAATTAATTACGGCTTGTGACAAACACTGTAATTGCAGTTTGAGTTTTGTATAATTCGCGCGATTTATACAAAAGTTGTGTGCGAATCAAACTGTATAACAAAATATACCAATATTGTGAATTGTATAGTGAATTATGCAAATTTTATATATGAAATTGTATAGCGAAATACAAAAAAGCTATACAAAAACTGCAAATTATGTAGAGAATTATACAAACGTATACAAATATTATACGAATTATACAAAAACCATTATAAATATTGTTACGAAATGTAATTACCCAAACTATAGCTATGGAGCATAAGTAAGGTATATTTGATTGACTATATGCAAAAATTCCTCAAGAAAGAAAAGTATTCAAGGAGGCAAAAACATTAGGCAGTATATAAGTTTGATGGATAGAGATACTCGATATGTAAATTGATAAAAGATAGTATATTTTTATAACATTAATTGAGATATAGGTAAATTTTCGAACGCCATAGTTATAAATAAAGAAAAAAGAGGTTGAACCATTATTTTCGTTTAGTTGTTAATTTTATACATTGTAACAACCTTGATAATGATTATCCTTAGATAGTTGGACTAATTTTTATTGCTTATTCTTTGTGTTACTAAAACCTAACGTGGTTTAGTCGTGGTATATAATAAGCCTGCACAACTAATATGCCCTAAGAACGTGGATATAAATAAGCCAATACAAAAGTATTAATATACGTATTGTATTATAAAAGAGACATAGGTGATGTTTTGTTCAATTAAAATCTTAAATACCAAAAAAGAATTATTGTAATTTGCATCTTAATGTTATTATTATATTTATTTATTTTAATTTTTTATTCAATATTCAATATTTATATTAAAATTCGATTAAATTTGAATTCACGCTTAAAAATTCTACATTTGGAGAGGAGTGCTAATTTCACTCCGTATTCAGAGGACTTAAGAATCAAGATTCATATCATGCCTTTCTCTCCTTTTGAAATTGTGATTAGTCTTCGTGCTTTTGTCTTCACTCTTCTCAATCAAAACAGACTTAATAAGTATTACAAATAGAACAATGTGAAATTGTCACTATTTCATCAACATCCAACACAAAGTCTATTAGAAAGAGAGTGTGTAGGTGTGTGCGTATGTGTGATGAGAGAAAGTCAAGCGAGATTTGGTGGAGTACCAGTATAGAAATTGTATATCTACCATCTCTTCTTTCTCTTTTATTTGTCTCTTTCCTCTTTAAATTATTGCTATGTGTTGTAATTAAACAAACTCTAACTACTATATGAATATAGTACAAACTGTAATTATTTATTAAAAAAATTCTTTTTAAATTAATACCCCATTGTTATAATTTTTTTAACATAACATTGTACAAATTCAACAATCGTTCCCTGATTATTGAGATGGAATATGTGGAACAAAAATATACACGCATATATATATATATATATATTTATACTGACCTAATGATTTGTTAGGACTGTGATAAATGTATTCCAAAATTATAGTTTGTACCGTCGTTTATATAATAATTCTTGCGACTTGTTATGACCTAAAATCAATTTTTGACTCACAAGTTCAATTTATTAAATTTAATTTAAAAAAAAGAGAGAGATCAAAACTTAAGTAGTGACACGACAAAGTTTTGCCAATCACCCTCTTTTCTAGGCGAGTTATAAAATTATAATTTAAAGTTTTAATATAATCAAATTAATATACAGATAAAGTTTATTTAGACATATTATTTGAATTTCTTAAGTTATATTTCTTTTTTCATAAACATAAAAAACCCCACAAGGAGAACAATCAAAATTTTCTCAATACTTATATAAAATCTTTACCAAATGAACAGATCACAGTTCATAAATAAGTATCTAAATATCTAAAGACACCATCTTGATAAATAACATATATCCATATTCCCTTTATAAATAAATATTTATAATACATAATTTTATATAAAAAAAAAATATTAGTCATGATGTGAACAATCTCTTTATTTTAAACTTGAGTTATTTTATTTTGGGAGGAAAAATTACAGCAATACATCTTTTTATTTATAAAACATAATTATCAATCAAAAATTTTATATTTTTTAAAAAAATTAAAATCATAATTTCAAATCACGTATTTAAAGGTTGATTTGAAATCATGTCTTCATATGGTAACTATATCTCCAAAAGTTTTGACCCTCGTGAATATGGTAACCCAAATGTGTCCAATTTGGTCCATCCTATGAAGTCCAATATGTTTGTGGGCTAAATTTATAGTCCGCCTAGGCCCAAATATTCCGTCAAATCGTCTTCATTTCAACGCCACGCTTTATCTCCTCTTTCTGGAACTCTCCCTTCGTTCTTCTCACTGACTCACTCTCCATGGGCTCGTCTTCTACACTCTCTCTGTGTTCTCATCCAACGGTACTTTACTTCACTTTTTAACTCACTTGAACTTAAGCTTATGACTAAATTCTCACTTTTTTCGTAATTTTTAGGTGAATTTTGAATTTAATCGTACAAAAGTCGGGTACGGATTGCAGAAATCGTTGAACAGTTCGAACAATTATTGTTTGATTCATATTTCGCCGATTTGTATAACTAGAAGAAGAAAATGCTTGCAATTGAGACGTGTAATTGTTAAAGCTGGTTTGTCGTCTAGTACTAGTCCGAGACGTTCGACGAATTCTCGGAGAGTTTACAAGGAATCACAAGCTCAAACGCCAGCAATACCTGTTGACCGAATTGTTTCGTTTGTTGTGCCTGCTGGTGCTTTTGTGGTTATCTCTTTTGGTATTGACATTTTGCCTATTTTCATCTCTTTTTGTACTGGTAGCTTTAATTTAATATGCCGAATGGAGCTTTTTAAGGAGGATTTTGCTTTTGAGTACTTTAGGTTATCATATTTCTAGTTATTTCACCATCTTGAATTGAGGTAACTGTTTACGGTTCCAATTACTTTTCTAGTTATTTCACCCGTCTTCAATTTGAAGGGGAGCATGTTGGACATTAAGTGAATGTTAAAGATATTTATTTTTATTAAATTAGAACAAGGGAATAAGTAAACTTTCCTTCGCAATTTAGGTCAAAAACTCCTAATGAGGAGCTCTTTGAATGCGGTTAACCTTTAATTAGAAGAGCTTATTTTTCTCTTCTTTTTTTACACAGTCAAATTCTATAAACAGTTGACCAAGCACTGGTTTTATTGCGTCTAATTAATCTTAACATTCGAAGTTTCTACATTTCATCTCCAATTATGTTGTTTCATACTTCTATCTATTGCGGTTGCATTCCTCTTTCAGTGCCAATTACCTCTAGGATCAATTGTGAGCTCTTTCTGCCAAAAAAATTGAGGGAGCCGCCTAACGCTGCATCTCCAGAAAAGGATAAATTTATTAGCTTTTACCACACTGTTGCTCTGGTTCCGGCATTGAGTATTGGCTGTAGGCCATGTCCATTTCTATTGCTAGTCCCTTCCCAATGAACTCGTTACAAGTTATATCCTTCTAACTTTTGTCAGGTTGAGTTCTGTGAGAACGTGGTTGCTAGACTGAAGATCTTCCTTCATATAAATTGTAATTGGAAATAGGAATCTTTGGTAGAAAGAATATTCTCTATATTGTACTAATCTATGTGTTCAGTTGACAGTTTTGTGGAAGCTGGTGGAGAAAGTTCTTCTACCCAAACCAGCCAAGACAACATCAGAAGAAAGCAAATCTACTCAGGGATTGAAGTGGTCCATTGCCGCTGGGACAAACCTTTTGCCTGGTTTTGGTGCAAAGATTGAAAGAGAAGCCAAGCTGAGGCTTAATGATTTTGCTAAAGAGCTTAGATCTTTCAGCATTGTTGACATGTCAGGTAAAATTGCAGTCAATTGTTGGCTCAGCTGTGTCAGATATTAAAACTGATATTTTGTCCATACTAAATGCTGTCATAATGGATATCTACCTTTTATACCTTTGATCAAGAACTTCCTATCATTTGTAGTTTTCAGGGATGTGACGATGTTAAAAGATTTGCGCCAAATTGTTATACTTTTAAGCTCGCACCCCCTTAGGAAGTTCAACATATAAAGAACAAAGCTTTGCCCGCCTTTTACCTTGATTTTATGAGAAAAACATGTTCTGCATACTGATATTTCATCTTTACCCAGGGAACCATGTGTGCAAACCACCAAAACCAAAGTTTTGCTGCATCTTCCTTGTATTGTGATTGTACATATGCATACTGATTAAGGATTAAAATTGCAAGTCACAAGAGGTGCATTAAATATTTTAGGCTTTGGCAGGTCATAACTTTGGAGATGAGGGACTCTTTTTCCTAGCAGAGAGTCTAGCATACAATCAGGTAATGTTTCTCTCTCTCTCTCTCTCTCTCTATATATATATATATATATATTTTGGGACTATTTACTGCATAAGTATATCCATGGTCTATCTTGTTAATCAAGAGGATAAAGCCGCGATGCTGCAAAGTAGACAAGTAACCATAACAATCTTAGTTTTTTTTTTTTTTGCTCTGAGTAATGTCTTTGGGTAAGAGTGGTTCCTTCACCAATGTACACTGTCTTTCCTTGCATGTGATTTCCAGACAGCCGAGGAAGTAAATTTTGCTGCTAATGGAATAACTGCAGATGGGTTGAAGGCCTTTGATGGCATACTGCAATCAAATATTGCTCTAAAGACTCTTAACCTATCTGGAAATGCTATTGGGGATGAAGGAGCCAAGGTAATGCACAGATGATATAGGTGAAATCCAAAGCATTGAGTTCTTGGAATACAGATGACTAATAAGCAGATCCCAACTTTTCCTTTACACTTGCTTAACTGTTATTCCAATTTAACATGTGTATTTATGGCCATGCTTTGTATTGTATCTCTCATCTCCATGTTGGACTTCCGGGTCAAACACGACTATTTGGTGATCATATTTAAGACAGTGGATCTGTTACTATATTTCTCGTTAATCTGCGGTGTACCTTTGTTGGTCTTGAGGAAAAGCATCAATCTTCTCAGACTTAGGCCTTTAGCAGATTTGTTTCTCTCAAATATAGAAACATCATGTTTAGAAAGAGCTGATGATTATGTGGAATAGTTTTAGTTTCTGTTACTATTAATTTCAATCGACTTGTTAGAGAATATATCAGCTGACCTAGCATTTAGTTTCTCTAGTGTCATTCTGAGCTGTTCAATTGTTCTGCCATGAAGTTCATTTATGAAATCTGTGTTCACAGTGTTTATGTGATATACTGGCAACTAACTCTGGCATTCAAAAGCTCCAGCTGAACAGCACTGGCTTAGGAGATGAGGTCTGAACATGCTTTTAGTATTTAATTAAAGCACTGTTGCTTACTTGTGATAATATATTCTTCTTTCTGATAAAGTATTGCCTAAATTTCTCTGCAATGGTGTGTCTGAATTTTGCAGGGAGCCAAAGCCATTGGTGAAATGCTGAAAAAAAATTCAACTTTGCGTGTTCTTGAACTAAACAATAATCTGATTGACTATTCTGTATGTTATTAAGCAGAACTTGTAGTTTGTAGTTCCTAGTTATTAATTATCTCAATTTCTGAAGGAAAACATGTTTGGTTTGGATATGGCAACAGGGATTTTCAGGTCTTGCTGGATCACTTCTTGAGAATAAAACTTTACAATCCTTGCATCTCAAGTAAGCAAAATTTATTCTGCTGTCTTTCCGTGCCCATCCTCATTAGTTTTATGGCCAATTTAGCAGTTAATTATTTGTTTTTTCTTTATTGGTTTGAAGGCTGGGGAGAAGGGAATGGGTTTTAATTGTGAGGGAAGGCATGTCACCTTTTTCCCTTATATCTTTCAATTTATGTGCTTTAATTAACTGTTCAGCGGCAATTATGGTGGTGCTTTAGGGGCTGCAGCACTGGCTAAAGGCCTGGAGAGCAATAAGGCCTTGAGGGTACATTTCTAATCGATTCCTTCCTCTCGCTGAATCTCTTCACCTTTTGCTCTTTTTTCCCCTTGTAATGTGACTTGGCAAATAATTGAGCTTTTTGTTAGCCTTGATAGCTTGCTTCTATATCATTGGACTGTTTCTTGGTATTTAATTTGACTCTTGTTTCCATTTTTTTCCTAGAAACAGCATTTCTACCTCCATGAGGTATGGGTAAGGTCTTGTACACTCTAGCCACACCAAATTCCACTTGTGGGATTACGCCGGATGTGTTGTTGTTACTCATGTTTCTATTTGATTGTATAGAAGAACTTTTCTTATCGAAATCTTCATTTTTCTCCGACTGCTGACACTAGGATAAAGTGTTAAATGCACTAATGTTATTAAAGAAACTTCTTTGGGTGGTTGCATACTGTTCCACCTGCAATCCAAGGTTGAAGCAAGATCAGTTCTGCTCAAAATGAGAATGGGCTACCTTTTACATATTACTGTATATCTTAACCATACACCTGTATTTTCAAATGTGCTTGAAAGGATCCGTGTTTGTGCAGGAACTTCATTTGCAGGGGAACTCTGTTGGTGATGAAGGAGTACGGGCATTAATCTCTGGCCTATCTTTGCGTAAAGGTTTGCTTATGGGATATCGTTAACCATTCTCTTTAACATTTATGATATAGGCGTTGTGTCCTGTGCTTCCTTTTTGATAGGTCACCATCATATGTCTGCAGGGAAACTTGTCTTGCTTGACCTTGCCAACAATTCAATTACTGCTAGAGGTGCATTTCATGTTGCCGAATTCGTCAAAAAAAGCAAAAGCTTACTGTGGTTGAATCTCTATATGAATGACATTAAAGATGAGGTAATTGAACCACGTAGAACTTTCACAGTTTTTTTTTTCCTTTGTGATGTGAAAGACTCTTCTCAGCCTTGTCCTTCTCACTGCAATCAGTAGACTCTCTTGATCTATTTTATGGTTTTATTTCATGTAACAGAAGCAAAGAGTGAGAAAGCTTGTGTTTTTGTCAAGTTAAAACCACTAAAATAAGATAGAAAGGATTTTTGGGCAATAGTGTAAGGATTGATTCTCAAGAGAAACATAAAGTACGACTTTGTTGAGTCGTTCTCGAAACTAGGGGTGTGCATCGATCGGTTCAGTTTTGTATGTTATCGGTTCGGTTTATCGGTTTCGGATTTTTAAATATGCTAAACCAATAAGAAACCAATGAAATATTTTTTATCGATTTTAAGTCCTTAATGGTTCGGTTTTCGGTTTACCCGATAAAAATGATAATGAGAATTTGTATTAATAAAAAGCAGATAGGTACGAAAATTATGTCTACAAACTTGCAAAAGCTATAATTAGTTAATTACAAACTAAAATACTAAAGTGGATAACTAATCACCTAAGTACTATAAAGATTAAAATATGTAAAGTATTGTTATAGTGTCCTATTACTATTAGATTACTAATATTTAATATTTATGAAGGGGTAAAATAGTAAATTATTATAATTTTATTAGGCTAACAGTTTACCCAATAATCCAATAGTAAAAATTGATATCGAACTTGTTATTTGTATAGAAGTGGGAAAGGAAATATATCCCACATTGGTTAAGTTAAACATCATACTCTTTCTTCTAGCTTATATAAAGGGCTTCACTTGTACAATGTAAAATAACCCTTAGAAATATATCTTTTATATATCCTTTATATGTTTCAACATGGTATCAGAGCCATGAGACATTCTTAAATATTTTTCTGACGTATGCTCTGCGATTGCCTTTAAACGGATCTTTCGCATCAGAAATCGAGATTTCTATTTAAGAATTGTCTAAACTATTTCTGGTGATTATATTTCATCGACGATAGTGTCTTCGGCTGTCGCCTCCGCCTATCTCCAGTCGCTGCCTGCCGCCGCTTGCCGCTGTTGCCGCTTGTCTCCGGCCGTCGCTCGCTGCCGTCGCCTGCTGCCTGTTTTCGGCCGCTGCCCGCCGTCGTCGCTACTTTCTTTTTTTTTGCTATCGCTAATTTTCAGCCACCATGGAAAAAGATAAATCTGTACCTTCTCAGACTACTCCAGCACAGTTTGCTCCTCAGCCTACTCCAACACTATCTGCTTCTGTTTTCCCCTCTTTGCAAGTTAATTTGGTCAAATTCAATGGTAAAAATTATCCTTCTTGGTCTAAGGCGATTCGCAAGTATCTCATGACTATACAGTAACTTAGTTTTCTGGTAGACAAGCGACCAGATGGACGCGATCAATCAACACTAGCCACATGGGATTCCATTGATGCTAACATCTGTACTATGATGTGGGGCAGTATGGATATCGCCGTTCGTGATCAGTTTATGGAATGTGATACAACCAAAGAAATTTGGGATAAGTGTGAATTTATCTATTCTGGGAGACATAATATAAGCAGGGTTTGTGATGTCTGGGAGAAATTATTTGAACTGCAGCTTGGAACCATGACCCCTGCTGATTACTATTTCAAATTTACTACTCTTACGCAACGACTAAAATCTTATCTTCCTTATTCTGCAGATCCTACAGAACTTGACAAGCGCCAAGAAGATATGCTTGTTATGTTGTTCCTGAAAGGTTTGGGACCTAACTTCAAATTTTTTCGTCAACAGATCACTTCTCAGGGAACACTTCCATCCAGTGAAGAAATTTTTTCCCGAATTGATCACTGTCCTGCTCAAGATTCCACTCTATCTCTTTCAAAAACTAGTGCTATGGTGGTCAATTTTGAACAAAATAGACGTGGGCGTGGTCATGATCGTACACCTGCTGGTGGACGAACAGGATCAAGCAATGGTGGAAGAACTACCGGTCGTAGCTCTGT
>JAOTQJ010000091.1:1553035-1564778 GCA_025642045.1 Solanum sejunctum | reverse complement strand
GGGCGAATTAGAATAGTGAACTGCTTTGCAATTCTTTCAGTTTTGGGAAATTCAATCATTTTGATCAGACCCTTATCTTAAGATAATTGAATGTTTAACTATATTTTGGTTTTAAGAGCCCATTTGGATTGACTTTTGGCTTATGACTTATAAGCCAAAAGCCATAAGTTAGGATTTCAAACTTATAGCTTTTGGCTTATTTTTGGTATTTTACCTTAAAAATTAGTGCTTATAAGCACTTTTTAAAACTGATTAAAAGCCATTTTGGCTTATTTTAGGGTCTATCCGGTTATGAATTTGTTGAACTTGGCTACAGAAGTTAAAATTATAAAAATTAGATGTTCTTTAGGTAAAATCAGTATGTCTAAGTGCTGCAGCAACTCCAGTTAATGTTTGTTGGTTAAGTTTTTTGACTCATTAGTTTGTTAAGGAATCTTAAAAGAATTATTGGAATTGTCCTTTGCTTGCCAAAGTTTACACTAATCTGCTCAAGCTAGAAACTTCGATTCCTATTCCTTTAAGGGATCAGAAAAGAACCCACAAACATTTTTTTTCAAGAACAGATTTAATTTCACTATAGAACTGCAAAAAAGAACATGCAATTTTATAATGAATCCCTTGCATCAGGTGATTGTTGTGTGTGGAGGATCATATAGACGTGGAAAGGCTTCTTGTGGTGACATGGACATTGTTATTACTCATCCTGATGGAAAAAGGTAAGGCTCACTCGTGGCTAATCTTGAAGAAGGTTTTCCATTTTAGTTGGCTGATTTCAAGTGTGTACCGGTTTTACTTAGGAGTTATGGCTTTCGCATAGATTTCTTTTATATACTTAGCTTTTCTCTGTGAAATCCGAAGGTTGTTTGACAGATAATTCTACAGGAAACATGGAAACACTTTTTCACTTCGATTTCTTTTCTCATAAATTTTAGATAAAACCTGGAACTTCGTACTCATACTAATAAAGATGAAATAAATGTTCCGTATGATGTTGTAAATTTTGAAAAGTATGTATTTTGGGGGTTGCTGGTGCACTTTGATGTTTATGCCTTCTGGCATTTAAATGTTTCAAAGCTCTGCAGCTCTTTTACTGCCCTCAATGGGATTTCCTCCATTTAAATCTTACATGAAATAGAATTAGTGTTTCCAGTGCTTGGTGGTTTTCAATCTTGCACTGCCCCCCAACCCCCAACCCCGGGTTACTTGTTTCTGGTTGGCGCGCTTGCTGATTCCTGTAGTATATTTGTGCTTAGATCCTAAAATATTGCTATGAATCCCCTTGCAATGTCAATTTCAATTCAGATATATACTTGAAAAATATGATAATTTTGCTTCATGCTTGCAGTCATAAAGGCTTCCTTCCTAAGTTTGTAAAGCGTCTAAAGGACATGAAGTTTTTAAGAGAAGATTTGGTCTTCAGCGTTCATAGCATAGAGGTTATTACTTACTGTCAGTGCACAACCTGTCCTTTTCATGTTTCTTTACTAAGTATATTTTCAGAGCCCTTGCATTTTGAGTTTTTGTGTTTTCTTGAACTGGAGCTTTTAAACTTCCAATTTCCCTTTTCCTCATTCTCCCTTTTATTGAAGTTCAGGTGTCAATTTAGGTGCACTCGAACAGTCTGTTTTATTCTATTGCATGGAGGAATAAATAATATTAACTCCACTTCCATGGGTGACATCCTTTGTTTTTTTTTTGATGGAGTACTTCCATGGGTGACATCCTCCATCTATGTCTTGGATCATACCTTGTCAGTCCAAAGCTTGGTTACTGTGTTCCTCTATTGTGCCTTTCTGTTATAGTGGTACATCTACAATGGGGGCATATGTGAAAATTCGTATTGTCAAGCTAAGTTTACTCCAACCTTTAGTTCTTATTACTATTTAGTTCGCAAGCCATGTTCGGGATTCGAACAGAATGTAATGTGATTCACTCATATGCTTTGTCATTCTACAGACACACTATTCAAAGTATATTTTTCTGTTCAGAGAAGCTTCATGGCTGTACTCTAAGAAACTAAAATTAATTATAATAGCTATAGATCCTATCCTCTCTAATCATTCTCTTGACTGAATGTCAAACTAATTGAAACCTTATTCTTGTCAACTGCCAAACTGAAGTACTGTTTGATATGGTCGCAGGGTACAGATTCAGGAGTTGACACATATTTTGGCCTTTGCACCTATCCTGGTCGAGAATTGCGACATCGTATTGACTTGAAGGTAATGCTGATGAGATGTCATTTATCAGACTTTTTTGGCTGTTTACAGATTTAATGGTCATTTCAGTTGATGACAAGAGGAATGCATATCCTTGTTCCACAATACTTTTGGTGCTTTACAGCATGGGCAAATTTATATGCTAAATTATGAAGCACATGAACCTGTGGTCTCTCCATAAAACTAGGTGTTAGATAGATAGATAGATAGATAGATAGTATATATATATATATATATAGAGAGAGAGAGAGAGAGAGAGAGATAGATAGATAGATATAGATATATATATTAAGTTATTTACTTGATCCCACAAGTACGAGGAATGCATATCCTCCTTACGGAATTTGTTTGCAACTCTTTTTCCAAAAAACAATTCTAAAAAGTTTTTATCATGTATCAGATGCTGAGTATCACCCCCACCCCCACCCCGATACTCAATGTTAGAGGTGGCAAAATAAGCTCAAACATAAGCAACCCACCCATACTTTTATGGGTTGGGTTAAGTATGATTTAGAATTAGGCTAATTTTCAGCCCAATACAATTTAGCCTATTATAAAATAATTCTGAGCTGAGTCCAGTAAGATTCTCACTTTAGCCCAATGTATCATTTATTTTGTATGTTCAATGCTAGTCTTAAATTAAGCAGGTTAAATTGGGCAGGTCATGACCCAATCCGAATTTAGCCCATTCAAGCCCAATCCATTTGAGCCCAAAATAAATTTGGGCAGGTCAAAATCCAACCCGATATTTAATGCAGCCCATTTTAACCTCCCTAATTTCAGCCCAACCCGTCCATTTGACACCCCTACTCAACGTGTTCATTCTTGAGAACAAACTGAAAAACAATCAGAGAAAAGTATCTTGGTGTGAGAATAGTTTTGTCTCATATCGGTTCAAGTCCTTTTAACTGTTGACTGCTGTTGTTACACATTAAATGTAAGATCTGGATCTACTTTTTTGTTCATTCATTGCTGTTGGAGATAACATGCATCAAAACATGAGTAGTTCATATATTTAAAAGTTGCAGCTTCTCACTTTTCTCTGTTAGGTGTATCCGAGGGATATATATATATTTGGACTGATAGCATGGACTGGAAATGATGTCTTGAATAGAAGGTATGCCTCGTTTACTCGCTACTCCTTCTATACCAAGTGTTCATTTCGGTCACTTCTCTATAATCTAATTTATATTCCAAATGTCTTTTACAGGCTCAGATTATTAGCAGAATCCAAGGGCTTCCTCTTGGATGATACGGGGCTGTATCCAGCTACTCATAGTTCGGGTGGAAAACGGGTATATAGTTTGTTTTTGTGACTGTAACATATGTTTCACTTTGCCCTTTCTTTTTTTCTTCATTTTCATGTTGGTGTAATTCGTTGTCTACTGCACAGACTAAAGGTAGTGCAAGCTTGAAGTTTGATACTGAGAAGCAAGTGTTTGAATTCCTTGGATTTCCCGCGCTGGAACCACATGAAAGGAATTTGTGAGAATTCCTAACAAAGAGTTGGATGTCGAGCTGTAATACTTTTGCTAGCTTCTCACGGGGACTTAGCACACCGGACTTGAAAATTTGATCTAGCTGATATTTTGACTTCCATTTCTGAAATGTTTGGAACAAAGTGTTATGAGATGACAATAGTTACTAGTTACCACTATGTATATAGGTGTATATAAGGCCATGTATATATGTAAAATAGTTAATTACCATGGTGCCAGTTCACTACTTTTTCTAACTCTTTGCTTGAAAGAGTTGTGTTTTTTCTCCTCTTTTATTTGTCTGTGGAATCATATGAACTGGTTCTTATATTGTCCTTCTAGACAAGCAGAAAAATTTTCTAGAAAAAGAAAAGGGAGAGAGAAGTGTAACATGCAGTATCAAGCCATGATTTTAATGTGATATGAAGTCATAATTTTAAATTTTAATTTAATTTTTTTAGAAAAACATGATTTTTAATTTTTTTTAAATGAAAAACTTGACTCATAAGTATTCTTTTAGATGATTAAGTGGTTTGGTTTTGGGACTTTCATATTGGAAGTCTCAAGTTCAAAATTTCTTGCCAGTGAAAGTATAAAATTTGTCTTTTCGGTCAAGCTCATTTTACTGGACTTGCCTGGTGTTAATTACTTTTCTTAGGGTTTGTCTTTTGGGTCAAGTTTATCGTAGCAGGAATTGTCCATTATGGATTATCTTTTCTATGTAGCGTGTAGCATAGCAGTTGTGGGTTCCTCTTCTCATAAAAAAAAAAATTAAGTTCATATTTTATAAAAGTAACTTATTATTTTAAATTTTTTAAATAAAATAAAATAAAATTATGTTGTGTTATACTATGTGAAAAAAATTAAAAGAATGACTAATTATTGCTATTATTGAATTGTGAATTTTAATAAAATTATGTTTACTTGAAAATTTGTTTATTAAAAACAAATAGAGTGTGATTTATCAACATGCATTAGAATATTCTACATTTATGAATTATTGCTTGTTCATTTGACGAAATTGATAAAGTTTTAATAATTTTCACAATTGTGAAATTCTCATATTTATTAAAAAAAATTACAACTAAAAAATTCAAATTATATACTAAATAAAATTCCAACATAAATAAGATACGCTTACAAGGAGGGAATATAGATAAGATATTAATTTTAAGAGAAAAGGGTCTGTGTTTCAACTCTGGTTGCTAAAAATGGCTTCGTCTATATCGCTTGTCTCTTCATCCATTCTTCTTTCTTCTTCTTCTTCTTCTTCTTCTTCTTCTTCTTCTTCTTCTTCTTCTTCCATTTATCTTCCAATATCAAATTCAGTCAATCGGGTATCATCATCTTCATGTATTTCCACTTGGGTTTCTCCCAAACGATACAGAAGTAGAAACCCACAAAACCTTACTTGCAGAGCTGCTGAATACAAATTCCCCGACCCCATTCCTGAGTTTGCTGAAGCTGTGAGTCTTCTTCTTCGTCTTTTTAATCTATTTCTTTTATTGGGTCTCTTTAGTTTCCTCCTTTTGTTAAAAGAAGTTCGGATTTTTCTTGGGTTTTGTTGGGGAATTTAGGAAACGGAGAAGTTCAGGGATCATTTGCTTAAGAAACTTCCAAAGAAGAAGGATTTATATGGAGATTCTGTTGAAGAAATTGTTGGAATCTGCACTGAGGTACCTCCCTTATTATTTCATCGATTTCTGTATATTCCTTTTTTATAACTGTGTTCGAGGGTAGCATGGAGTAATAGGTGAAGCTATCATGTCAAATTTTGAAAATAGCCTCCAACGATATAGTGGTCAGACCCTGCACATAGCAAAACTTTAATACACCAGACTTTTTTAACTGTGTTGGGGGCTTGGGGCCAATTTGCACATAGCTCAACTAATTTTAGTTGATACCTTATATCCTGCTCTTGCAACTATATACCAGGATAGAAGGAAAATCACAACAATAAAATGATAAGATGAACAAATCAATAAAAGTAACAAGTAGTAGTAAAATGAAGAATAAGATACCATGTGAATAAAGTCTGTCAAATAAAGAGAAAATGAGAAGAGATTTGCTCCCTGCTTCTCCCTCATAAAATGTGCTCAACAACGGCAAAATAAGAAATTTTGTTAAGGGTGTTCATGATTTAATACGAATGTATGAAAAGTAGTTTTTGACCTTATATGCAGAATAATTCTGTGTATAAAGTATAATATTATAGATGAAGGCTGTTCAATGTAGCTCTGCCATTGCGTGCTACCTTGCTCTGTCTACATTTTTTGAACAAATGAGAAGGAATTATCTATAGCATAAATTACCTTTATTTGCTGTGGCTGGCTTTGTTGGAATGGTATTTCAAGAATCGTTTTGCTTTAGATGAGATTATGTAGTAAGACATAATGGCATGTTCATCCTGCAAGATTCCACGATCAATCATTGTGTTTAACTTTTGCTGTTAGATAATCAGTACTTATTTGCATAGCTTAAAGGCAATGGAATCTTTTAATGAAATAAATCTAGGACCTCATGGTAGGCATGTCTTGCAATCGATACTGCAGTTACCTGTACCTTTTGAAATACTTCATTGCCCTATTTTATTGCCGCCATTTGGACGCAGAGCAAGTATAGAGGATTCACCGAAATATAGAACATCTGTTTCAAAAAGTAAATAAATATAGAGGATTCACATCGCCCCAACTTAGGATTGAGTTTGGGTTGATTAATTGATTTACTACTATATGATTTCCCATTCTTTCTGGACCAAATACTTGCTTAGGAACAAATAGTCAAAGCAGTGAAAGTCTTGTTTGGGGCTACATATTACACGGTTTAGTAGGAACATTACCAATATCCTTGGAAGTTGAATGTACATCTTTTGCACAACATCTTTTCTGGCTAAGAGTAACCTTGGCCAAGATGCATTTTCCCTCGTAGGTTTTGAGTCTGCGCTTGTTATTTTCTTGCTTGAAGCTGCAGTCTCCAGGAGCTAAAATATACTGAAATTCAAATAATCCCTTGGACAGATCCTCAACGAGTTCTTACATGCTGAGTACGGTGGTCCAGGAACATTACTGGTTGTTCCATTCATCGATATGGCAGATACCATAAACGACAGGGGTTTACCAGGAGGACCACAGGCTGCACGCGCTGCAGTCAAATGGGCACAAAGTCACATTGACAACGATTGGAAGGAATGGAATAATGGTAAGAAGAAATAATCCAACAACCAAGATCCCAAAGGAAATGAATAGTGGCAAGAAAAGATAATCCAACAACCAAGAACCATTGCCGGAAGTTTTGATGCATGCTATATTTTGTTCTGACAATGGTGGGAGAGCAAACTTATGAAACTCCCTTTACAATACTCTGTGATACTATAGGACTAGAAATTAGAGGACCATATAGAGAAACTAGCCTGAAATGTTTACGTGCCAATGATGTTATGTTCTACTGTTAACGCTAATTCTTAGTTTCTGAACATTGCTATTGTTACTCTATGCTCAATTTTCAAACGCTAGATGTTACACGATCTTAATAAGGTAATGCAGCGTTAAAGAAACTCCTCAACACGAAGCCAACGTAATACATACATTAGTGATATAATGACACTAAGATGGTAAAAAACAAAACGGGATAACATAAAGTTAACAAAATAAAACAAGGCAACAACAACAACAGTGAAGACAATGCAAAGTAATGCAAGGGTATGGAAGAAGACGCAGCCATGGAAAACCATTATCAAACCAAAAGCCGCTTTTGAATTGATTAAACACTCGACAGACAAAAGGTTCAAATGTACAACTGAATGCCAGTGGCTAGCCACTCAGCATGTCGAAAGTGTCTACTGTGAAGAAAGCCTACAGAAGTAACTGGACTGAGTTTTCCCCTTAAACGTGTTGACAACTTACGTCAATGACAAAAAATGAAGGCAGTCCCAGTGCTCCGCACTCTTCTTCTCCATAAACATGTTGGTACTTCCGTCGATAACAAAAACAAATGAATCCCTAGTGCTCCACACTAATGCTTATAACTAGTGTGCAATAAGCAGAATACTAAGGATGGCAACATAATTACAGCTACAAAAGAATGTTAATTGGGACTACTTTCGTATTATAGAGACCTCCAGTCTAATACTATTTGAAGCATCATTTCACAAAACTGATCGGCTACGTTCAAGCAACTCTTCCCTATCAATGAAGCGGTCAAGCAAGTCTTGCTCCCGGAGGACCAAACAATCATCACTCTTCCCAAACCATTTATACCTCTTCTTGGCAACATGATCATAAATAGCATCCCTTAAAGGAGTAGGTACAATCATGAGGTAACTCAGTGCAGAGTAAGGTAATGGCAAGTGAGCTAGAACCCTCAGTGCAGCTGCAGCAAAAGTCAGATGTATTAGACTTCTGATTTCCACAGTCAACCATACCATTCAAATTCTAGTAAGGGAAAAACAAAAGCAGCATACTGTTTAATTGTGCAAGAATAGGAAGGATCTGCAGAAAAGCTGCTACTCACACTGGATCTCAACGTACAGAAAAGCAAGCAGTCTATGAAACTCAGTCTTCCACTTACACTGAATCATGATAACTTTTTCATTGTAGAACATAAAAATAAAAGGGGCTTATCTAGCCAATAATTGAATCCTTTGTGATGTCATTAGTATGAAGTTGAACTAAATTTTTTTCCACCAATTTACAATTGGTAAATCACCCAACAAGTCACTCTAGGATTTCCATCTTCTGTAAACTTAAAAAAGAAAAAAAACAATAAGTTGCAAAGGGAAGAACAATTTTTTAAAATTCCTTTTATTTTTCCCATTCCGTGCTCAACTGTTTTTACCTAAGAAAAAGGATCCAATTCAAACTCCTAAAACTGCTTTAAAAATTCAAATAGCTATCAATTCTTACAGATTCATGTATTCTACTAGGCAAGTCCGGTGCACTAAAGCTCCCACTATGCGCAGGATTCGGGGAAGGGCCTGACCACATGTATTCAAGGTCCTTTTCATGTATTCTACTAAACAAGAAAAGGAGTGTATGCGCCAGGAGCACAGACAGGATAACAAACCTGTGAATTTCAACTCCATGCTACTGTCAAATTCATGACAAAAATTAAAAGATCAACCATAACCACAACCTCACTGATTTCCAAAAATACCAGTTCAAATAGACCTAACTGCTCTAAATCTATTTGCTTGTAAGCACCTTGAAACAATGGGTAGAATTATAAATTACAATTATATCAGCTGGAAGCACATTGAGTGCAAACGTATCTGAAGGGGTAAAGCTGTCCAAAGGATTGGCAGCAGGAGTTAGCACATATCTCTTTACACTGGCAATTAGCTCAAGCCAACACCCATCAATATACAATTAACAGAATCTTGAGGGCTTCATAAAGCAAACAACATAAATTAAATTTATCATAGCTATCTACAATAGTATATTTGCAAATAATTTCTTGTCTTCAAAATAAGAATGATTACGCAGTTCATGAAAGGGCAACCTCGGAGCAGTCAGATGCACTGGATTTACAAGTTAGTGAGGTTCTCATGGAAAACGTTAGATGCTACTTGGACATACAAAATAAGATTTTTTTAATATATAATGGCAATAATTGTGAAACCACAATGAAGAGAGAGTCAAGTTGATACAGTAATACGGGGTAATGGTTCTAACCAGTGGAGCCTTGGTGGTATAAACCTGGGCCTTCAACGAATAAAAAGCGACGGCGAACATCATCTCTATCAAGATCACATACATTCATGTAAGGTTCGGCAGCCTTTGACTGCAAGCAACAGAACTTGATTTTCTTATCCTTGTCAGCTTTAATCACCCATTTCACACCTACATATAAAATGACAAGAAACTCATAAACTGAGACGACTAATCATGCATGTACCCCTCCGCTTCTGTGCCTATGCCAAGAGTAGTTTAGACCTAAAAGAATAACCACTTCAGCGTTATCCAATGAGACATTCAATCAACCATGCTTAACTCCCAAACTAGTTAAGTCAACGAGACATTAAAGAAGATTTCTCTTATACACAAGCTTTCTGTTTTGTCTTTTTTATTGTACAAGTAAGCTTAAGAATAACCATTTCAGCATTATCCAATGAGACATTCAATCAACCATGCTTTAATCCCAAACTAGTTAAGTCAACGAGACATTAATGAAGATTTATCTTATAAACAAGCTTTCTGTTTGTCTTATTTTATTGTACAAGCAAGCTTCGCCCAAAAGTGACTTGTCGCTTTCTAAATGCTCACCAAAATACACTACTAGGACAGTAAGCAAGCTATCTTGCTTGTGCTCTCAAAATGGTAACTCCAACAATCTTCCTGCCTAATGAAATTTATGTGAAAGATTGTGACAAATCTGTAAATCCTATTCAATTTGATTAGATATGTCACTGAAACATAGTGGCTTTGTCATATTTTTTCTTTGAAAAAGAAATAAAGCAGCCATTAATGCCTGAGGAGCCTTGGTCAGCGACTCAGAGGAATATAGCTCATAAACATTAAAATTATCAAAGTTCAAATGATGCCTGCTGCTGAAAAGCACAAGATACTTGGCAACATCATAATCATAACGACCACCAACTATGTACAGAAAATGAACAATGACACTAAATACAAAGATAAAACTATGTCTCGATGGGCAGATCTAGAGGGTTGCCCGGGTGTTCATCCAAACCCATTTTGGGTAAAACTACACTGCATATATAAGGTAACTTTTTTTTAATGTATACAACTAGATTTGGACTACTTTGAACAAAAGACCAAAGGTTGGCATAGTGGTTTAGGAGGTTCAAAATCACTTTGTGGTTCCAACTTCAAACTCCATGTACTACATTTTTATTCAAAACCAGAGGAAGTTGCCCTTTATTAGCCTTAACTATCCTGCCGTACAACTCGTACATTGTCACAGGTACATAGTGTCACAAACAGGACATAGAATATATGACAAAACAACTTGAGCTTGCAAGTGCACATTGGATGTTTTTTCTCTTGGCAATTAAATGATAAACATTTCACATCAGATAAAACAGGACTCCAACCTTAACACCAGATTCAAATTCAAATTCAAATTCAAATTTCACGTCATAAGACTAAAAAAGGAATCACAGCTGAAACATACGACTGAAGACTTAAACGTACATGTATAGCCATGGCTATACCAACCTCAATAAACCCTCATACAAAATTGATGATTTCACTTTCAAAACTAAATTTATGATAGCAAATGTAACTAAAAAGAAAACACAAAAACTGGACAATAATTGCACTCCTGTACTCATTTACAACCTCCCGCACGTGATTATAGTATGAAATCAAAGCACAAACGAAATATAGAGCTAAAAGCACGAATGATCACACACTAGGAAACTGTGAATACCGTTGTGACAAAGATGACAAACGCCGTCATAGACAACGACACCAGGCTGAAGTAAATTCGGAGCAGTCTCAGATTTCGAAGCCAAGGTACCTAATTGATCGCCGAGCAGCAAATCATCTGCGGCGAAGTTACCATTCGACAACGTCGATAAAGAAGAATGCCGCCGGTAAATCAACGGCGAGGAGTTCAAATTTCCGGTGGACAGTAACCCTAAACCTCTCCTCAACATCAGCATCTTCATCCTCACCTTTCTTCTTCGCCACTGCGTCTCGTATTTCGTTGAAGCATAAGAATTTCAGCTTCCTTGAGCTCCAAGTCGGTGCAGCTTCTTGCATACGTGTCAAGCATCGAGGGTTTGGAACTTATCCAACGGTGGAGATTTGATTCATTATATAAAATAGGGATAAAAATACTCAAATATGCCATCAAATTTTAACAAAATGTTCATTTATGTCATCCATTAAAATTATCTTTTACACATAATATATTTTAATATGGCCACGACTTCATTTTAGAAAAATGCTAAACTTTTTTTTTATTTTATAGATTTTTTTTCTTAATTTTATTTAAAATTTATTTTTAAATAATTTTTTAATTTTATGAATTTTTTTATAAATAAATTCTAAATAAAATTTTAAAAAAACTCTTAATTTTATG
>JAOTQJ010000091.1:1535732-1552935 GCA_025642045.1 Solanum sejunctum | reverse complement strand
AGCGAGATCAAGAGAGGGACAATTATATATGTATATTTATTGAATTGATTATGTATATCTGTCAAAATAATTATATATATGCAGCTAGTATACATATAATTGTATATCTGACAAAAAATTGTAAAGAAAGATGCGAGAGGTGAGAGAGAGAAAAAGAGGAGAGATAAAATAGCAACAAAATCCTAGCCATAACTAGGGCTAACATCGGAACCGATAGCTATTGATACTGATCCAGTTCCGTCCCAGTCTAGTGTCGGTTCGGTGCAGATCCGGTAGGCTATCGATTGCTTTCGGGGGTAAGGGAGACCGGTAGGGGGTCCAAGATGGAAGGGGGAGATTTTTTCGATTAATATCAGCCCCGGTATACCTGAATCGGGCGGTACCGGTCCGATTTGCCAGTTCAAATTTTTTAAAAAAATAATTTCCTATTGGACCGTTGGGTGAGTGGGGCCCATCATTCAACTGCAACAGAAAATGAGTCGTTTGTTTCCAACGGCTCTTTAACTTTTTTTTATTTTTTTAAATTAATTTCTTATTCCTATATAGATAGCCCCCTTAATCAAAATATTTTTTTCATACAAAAATTCTCCAAGCTCTATTCTCTAAAAAAACTCTCCCAATCTTTCTCTCAAATCTCAATTCTCAATTACATTATTCATCTCTAATTCTACTCTCTATTATTATAATTATATAAATATTTATTATTTACTTTCTCAAATTTTAATTAGTAAATTTCTATTGTCAATTAGTTAATTAGTGTATAAAATTTGCTTGGCTATTTGGAAGTTGGAGAATATTTTGGTGAATATTTGGAGTTCAAGTTTCATCAACTTCGGCTTCTACATCTATTTTTACACAGATATTAGGTATATTCGTTCCAACTTATTAATTTTTATTCTTTAATTGTTACTTGTGGGTTGTTATTTATTAGTAGTTTACTACTTAAATTATTCATAAATTTATATTATCATTTTATTAAAACTAGATTCCGGTGGAAAAGAAAAAAGAAAAAAATCTTTTTTTGGTGGAATTGGAAAATCTTTAACCGGTAAAAGAACGGTTGGTAATTCTTCATAATCAACTAGACAATCGCCAATTCTTTTAAATACAGATGATTTTACACATTAATGATACTTGTTTTGATATCGATTCTAACACACAATTAAATCATGACTTTCTACAACAAAGATTTGATTTTAGTGAATATTTACCAGAAGATGATTTTGAAACTAATGAAGATGAAGATATTTTTGATGATGATGAAACATAACCCACATATACTGCTACCATTCCTCGTCCCTCCCGCTCCTGCTCTCACTCCCCCCGTATATGCAAACGGATATAATAGGCCTAAATTGCAACCTGTAAAAAAATTAGTTGTTTGGCAATTTATGACACAAAGTGAATGTAAAACAAAGACTATTTGTAATAAATGTAAACATGTTTTAAATCATAAAACGTCAAGAAAGGCGGGTGGGATGGGTCATTTGAGAAATCATTTGATGACTTGTTGTAAGTTAGAATTTTGAATGCGAAAGCACAAAAACATAATATTCCCCTATCCGAACAATCCATAGGAGTATGAGGTTCTAATATAATTCAGACACAGTTAAACTCGACTAACGTTTCCGGTCCTAGTACACATCACCCTTATAATAAACAAGGAGACCTAGATGAACTAGCAAAAATAATTGTTGTAACGAGTTTGCCTTTTAGTTTTGGTGAAAATGCTGATTTTATTAATTATATTCAAGTTGTTTATAACCCATCGTTTCATAATTTTTTATGAAGTTCAATAAAAAAGGTTGTTTTTTATTATTATGCACGACATTTACATTATCTTCATTGTTTATTTGTTTATAATACTCGTAGAGTAACGATTACTTCTGATATGGATCTTAGTGTAAATGGTAATGATTATTTTACAATTCCTGCACATTGAATTGATGATAACTGATTTTTGCAAAAACGAATTATAGGTTATAAATCTCGTGAAATGTAGAAAATCAATTCTTATATTGCTCAAATTATTCTTGAAATCTTCCAATTTTATGAGTTATCTAGTAAAATAAGTAGTGGAACCTTAAATAATATTTTTAGTAATAAAAATGCTGTTAATTATTTACAACCTATTCTTACTCTTCTTTATAAAGCTGGTTTTCATACAAGGTGTGCTGCACATATATATAATATAATTGTTAGAGATAGTATTTCTTTATTTGATAATTATTGTACTAAAGTTGAATCACATATCATTTTATTTTTAAATATCAGGTTAAAGCTAGACGAAAAGAATTTGAAAATAGGTGTATTGAATGTAGTTTGTCTGTTAGAAAAATTCATAAAATGGCAATTACTAGGTGAAATTCTTTATATGAAATGTTTCATAAGTTTAGGAGACCCCTTTAAATGGTTTGAAATGCACATAATTTTGATCTGGATCTTCGAATTGATGATAATGATTGGAAAAGTATTAAAGAACTAGTTGATTTTTTAAAAGTTTTTTACTTAGCTACTAAAAAAATTTTGGGGCTTTATTATCCTACTATTTGTTCCGTTTTACCAATATTTATGCTATTTCTTATAAATTTGCTAACTTTAAAGATAATTCAAAATTTGAACAACCTGTTAAAAAAAGATTGAAATTTTTTTTTAAAAAAAAATTTCAACTCTTCAAATTTTATTGAACTGCATGTTCATTTAACTCGTTTTACAAAGAAGTTGGTGCATGTAGAATGGTAGAAAATATATATATAGACATTTAGAAATTGTAGACAATGAAAAACATCCTGCAGATAATATGTTTTATGTAAGAAGTAGCATTAGAGTAGAGGCTAAAAAATTATATGATCTATATGTTTCTAATTTTGATGATGTACAATTAACAACCCGACCCATAGAGGTGTAGATACGACGATGATATTGATGACCTAGTAGAATATAATCTTGGTCTTAGTATTAATGATCATAATGATTTTGATGAATATCTTAACCAGGCTATTGAAAGTATTAAAGATGCACAAGGGAAGCCGCAGTTTTTGGATTGGTGGAAGAATCGAGGCAAATCTTTTTCAAGACTTTAACGGGTGGTCCGTAATATTCTAGCTATTCAAGCATCGTCCGTGGCTTCGGAAGGCGCTTTTAGTGCGGCAAGATTCCAACTTGGGGACTTTCGACAATCACTAGCCACAGACAGCTTGAAAATATCACTTTTATTTAGAGACTGGATAAATGCGAAACGAAGAAATTTAGGACGTCCAAATCTATCGTCTCAATTTGAAATCGACGTAGATAGTATTTTATTGGAATCAAGTGAAGACAACATGAATTTCATGGAAGAACAAGGTCATATTGAGATTCCAGACAATGTAACACAAGAAATTTTACAACAACTTAGGAAAGATTTTGAAGATGGTATAAGATATTAGTTTGAAAATTATAAATATGTAATAAACAAGGCCTAATTGAAACAAAACCCTTCCTAGAAGGTGGCTGGGTAAATTAGGTTTTCTTCTAATATTTATAAACATAACTTTTTTAGTAACGTAATAAATTTATAGGCTATTCACCTTATTTTTTTAATATTATTATTTTATTATCTTGGTTCTAGAATTTATATTTTACAACTTTAAGTTTATATATTTTTTAATATATAATTATATATTAGCCTCCCTTATTTCTATTTCTCAAATCTTTAATATATATTCACTTTAAAGTTTAAAATATAAAAGATTAAAATCAAATATTCAAAATAACTTTAAACTTCCAAAGTTAAAAGTTAAATTTGAGGATATTTAAGTTAGAGAGCTTAAAAAAAATTTAAATTTATCTTTCAAGTTTAGGACTTTAAGTCTATAAATTTAATTATATAATTAAACTTTAAAGACACATAAATTAAACCTGAAACTTCAAATTTTAAATTTCAAAATTCAAAGTTCAAACTTTAAAAAATTTATATAAACTTAAATATAAATTTAATATAAACTTAATATATACACTTTAATTTAAACTTGTAATAATAAACTTAATTTAAAGTTTTAAACTTATAAACTTAATTAATTTTTTTTTAAAAAAAATCGAGAACTCCGATCCGATCCAGTAAAATGCCAGTTGATATCGATCTGAGATGGTACCACTAATTTTTCCTGATACTTTCGGTACTAATTCCGATAATTTTTTGGTGACATAGCTATCTATATCGGTCTGATCTAGATAAATATCAATTCGCTACCACCCCTAACTACAACTATAAAATGTAATTTTTTTAAACTATAATTGTATAATATAAATATATATCATATGTTTGTCTAGTGACATAATTTTTCCTTTTTAATTATATGATGATCGATACAAATTGCAAGAACTAAGAACAATTTTATCATATCATATTTTACAACTGGAACTCGTATTTGACAAAAAGATGTTTCATATGTTCCACAAAACTTATTTGATATGGCTGGTTAAGACATTATCTATAAATTCATACATAATCTTACATATGACAGACAATCAATTTCCATCATCTTACCACAGTATGTAGGGAACGTAGAGTGTGGACTCATTGCTGAGAATTCGAAGTCAACAATAGTAACATTTGTTCAAATTACATTTACATAATTCCTAGTTGCAATAACATTAATCCAAGCTGACGCTAAATCAGCGAATATTCACTGGCTTCGCAGCACAAACCTTTTTAGGTCGAAGAATCAAGATTCTGCCAAGCACTGGCCCTACTGGTTAGTACGCGTGGAGATCCTCGTCTTAACCATTACCACATTTCTGCCATGTACGCAAAAACCATCAGCGTGGCTTTGTCACTTCTCTACCTCCTCCTGAATTTGACCCTCTGCATCAACAGATTTAGTTAGATGATATCGATGAAATATGACTAATTCCAAGTGTGTAAGAAAGTAACTCTCACCAGGAAGTTCAACAGCCAAGTTTGCTTGATGATCTGCGTCAGAGTTTGATTCCTATTGAACGAAAGAGTAAGAAACATGTCAAGTTTCTACAAAATCGTTAAGGAGAATTCCAGATATATGTAATGAATTAAAGACCATGTCTTGATGAATTAAGTTGTGCAAATAAAGAAGATGAAGGATATTATAGAATTACCCGAAGGACATGGATGATGCGGAAAGAAAGGAACCTTTCCTTCAATTGTTTTGCCTGCTCAAACACCGTGGCAATGTTTTGATTTTTAACCTTCCACAGACCTTGGATCTGTTTGGCAAATTACACTCTGATTAAAGTAAAACATCAAAGGGATTGAAAATGAAGAAAACAAGAAACCATACAACAAACTAAGAACAGAGGACAAGTAATAAGCAAAAGTTATGTTGCTCGGACTCTTCAAAAACTCCAAAGGGTGTGCGTTGGATCCTCCAAAAGTAGTGCACTTTTGGAGGATTGACACAGGGGCGGCAAAATCTTTTTGGGAGAACTTGAGCTAATATAGAGCTAAAGAACTTCTCATCAGATCCTTACAGCTTGTCGATTTTTTTTCCACTTAACATAAAATAAGACTTTTCTAGGCTCGGCCTTTTCACAGTATCAGGAATCAATACTTCCTATTTTGCCAACTTATTTCAGCCCATCCTCCATTAGTATCATCACTAAAGCATAAATCCATTGATAATCTTGAAATATTGGTAAAAAATTCCCAATTTCTTCAAATCATATGTTGTCCTGTACTTAAACTGAACTTGAGTTGACAGTAGTAGCTGACCTATCCATGAATACATTTTTTGGGGAGACAACTACTGATTTAACCATAACCAAAGTCAACAAACTTTTCTTCTTTCTTCTCTAACCCAGTGGTTCAGTTAGTTCACAAGAAAATTATGACTACAATTTGCCAGAGAGATCAGAAGAACCTTATCCCGTACAGACGAAAAATACAAGGCAGAAGGGACTTGAGGAAATAGCACTATGGAATGAAATTAACCACTTCAAAAAGTAATGAACAAACACAGTCATTTTCAAGAAAATTAATGAACAGTCACAAATTTGTTAGATAGCTCACCACCAACTTCCTGGGACTTCTAGATGAGCAAAATCCTCCATCAATGAAGCTAAAAGATTAAAGAATATAGTTTTTCTTTTTTTTTTAATAACTGTGATGCCTGGGCTTGATGGGCAGTACCGGATAACTATATCCACCAATGCTTGAAACCTTAGACGGATGGGAAGAAATCACCTATCGTTTTAGTCTCCGAGGAGAATTGAACACCAGACCTCGTGGTCTTCAACCAATTTCATTGACCAATGACCACTAGGCCACACTTACAACAGAATGTGACAAGTCCTGATAATGCAGTGTATCATATAGGAACAATCTCATACAGGGGAAAGGAGAAATACGCAACAGAGTACATGATATAGAAAACAAACCTGCATACAAACAAGCTTGGAGTCACCCTGAACACGAATACTTGTGAACCCTTCTCTAAGTGCATGTTTCAAGCCCAAAATAAAGGCCCTGTATTCAGCATGATTGCTTGTTGCCACTCCTAAACCTTCACGTAGCCTGAGGGTCTACTAGAAGGAAGGTTGTAAGTAAAAGTAGGAAGGACCAAAAGCAGAAGTGCAATTCCAAAGTTAATAATCATTACCAAACTTCCATCATCCGCCCGTATAACAGCTCCTGCACCAGCTTGTCCAGGATTTCCCTTTGAAGCACCATCGAATTCAAGAGTACATGATCGTTGCTAAGGATAACAACTATCAGATTCTTTATACCAGAACACAAGCCATCAAAAAATATAATAAGACCCTAGTCTGATAGTTTGCCACAAAGAGTTTCAGTTTTCACCAATAATTTGTAAAAAATATGATTTCGCCCCTGGCAACCTACCATTAAGTATGAAGTCATTTTGCTTTGTTAAAGTCATATATAGAAATTATTTGTGCTTAAAGATTAGCCATCAATTAACAGCAACTCACATTAGATGGCAGAGCTAGAACTTGGTCACCCTTTTGATGTTCTGACTTGACGTGCTTTCTTACGGAATCATTTGAAACAACTGCTGATCCAACAGCATCCTGCAAATGAAGATGCCAATAAACAAATAACTTCCATAACAGTGTTGAGCCAAACACAATTTATCCATGCATAAAATGTAGCTGATCGGTGTCACAACTATTTTAAGACAATACAGATAACCATCTTCGCAAAAAGGAAGGTAGTAGAACAAAATATTGCAAAGAATACAATCCACTGATTGCAACTTTATGTGCACCTCGTACATTAAGATGTTGCAATTCATCGAATTGTAGAATAAACACCAACCAAGCAATTCATCGAATTGTAGAATAAACACCAACCAAGATGTTCTATGTCCAATAGGCAGCAACATTTTCTATTAAATACTTAACACAGACTTCTCGAAACTATTAAGTCTTCCCTTTTTTCTGACAAATAAAATTACTGACAACTTCCAAACAGTCCTTTCAACGTTAACTTCAAAATACTCTTCTTCCAACTTCAGCAAACATTTTCAAACCCCCTAAAAAGGGTCTAAGCAAGCACACAGCAACAATTAGCAAATTTCGATGACCTCAGCTCCAATAAAGGAAAAAGGAAAAAGACCTCCCATCTAGTCATATAGCTACACTGCATCAAACAATTCAAGGGATAATTACTCTTCTTCCTAAGTAACCTTGAACTCATTATATGAAAATTTTCATCAATGGGAAAATTCCAGTTTAAAAGAAATAAAAGAAAGAGAAACAGACATCAAACATTATGCAGTATCAATGCAGAAACATGGTTAAGTATTATCTCAGGCCATCAAAACACATCAGGTTGATCCGATCCGCGATTTAGAGTGAAGGCCAATGCAATGGTGACAAAAAGAGACAAACACAAATAAGGTTGATCAATTTTATGTGACTAAGAAGCTTTTTATGAGGAGAAGACTAACAGGTTGTCTTTACCACCCATTTATGGGGTACTTCCTGTGAGATGCCCATACAAGTAACCACTGCTTTTCTTTCTCTGTCTCTGAAGCCTCTTATCATGAGAATTTTCTTTTACATATCTGGTGAATGTACCACTTACCCAAATTAGTATTTTCAGATGTATACCTGCATCACTAGGCTATTCTGTGGGAATAGGATCTCAGAATTATGCTGTCCCTAGTAGTTCCATGTTTGACACTTACCACCTTATGACATGATCATTGTATCCCTTAAAAACTGGCCACCTAGCCATAAAAGAAATATCTCTACAATTTTCTCATAACAAAGAGAATAAAAATTTAACTTGAAAAGCACCAACTTGTGAGAAAAAAGCCTTCCAATTCATTAAGTGGCATTGTTCTCCAGGACGCTGTGAAACCGTTAGTTATGGCATCTCAAGGAAAATTCTAGAAAGGAATTTATAAACTTGAAGTGCATGCAAACATAATAAATAAGTACATTGAGTTCCTTAGGACCCAAAAAGTGTTTTGAAATGATTGAGAAAAGCAATTAAACAAGGATTGTAGAGAAAAGTTTTTCTTTTTTTTTTTGATAAAGCGGATTGTAGAGTAAAGTTGAATCAACTTCAGAAGAAATTGCTGCAAATCCTGGCAGACTTTTCCACATCAAAATGATATACAACTATCTTACCGCATATTCTGACCACATTGCTTCCTGTGGCCTCTTCTTTGGCAAATGATCAGATGTTCCACTTTTTGAAGAAGAAGGTTGCTGCAAAATATGAAATGCTAATAAAGCTGCATGACCAACTATAAACGAAAATGAGGGAAGAAGAAACATGTATTATTTTCTGGGAACTGCAACTTTATGATAACTATCAGAGCATACAACTGACCAGCAATCTCATCCAACACAAAGAGGCATGAAGAGAGCATAATCAAGGAACTTTCAGAGAGACAAACGAGAGAAGAATCAGAAACATAGAGAATAGAGAGACAATGATTGTTTTGGTTGATCTTTAGTTAACTATGATGTGGAGATGAAAATAGGCAGTAAAAAATTAAATGGGCCAAGTACAAAACCATTGATATTGTATCAGCATTCAGAGATTTCCTTGATATACAACATAGAAGAAACAGAAGGAAGTGTGTACACAGTATACCATGCATGACGATCTCAAAGAAGCTCCCGTTCCTTGTACCATTATTGAAATGGTAAGGGGTGTTATACTAAAATCTTTTAACTCTTTCTTTATTTGAGGAATATGTGCGTCAGAAAGCTTTTCATTCCTGCTATAACATTAAGGCACAAACCAAGTTCTAACGTTGCAAGGAATTCTTTTTCATTAGTCATCATGGTTGGATTATGAAAACTCTGACATTAAGCAGGTAAAGTTTCACTTTCTAGAAGACAACATACATAGTGTAATCCCACAGTGGAGTCAGGGGAGAGGGGAGAGGAGAGAGGGGAGAGGGGAGAGTAGGATGTATGCAGACCTTACCCCTACCTTTGTGGGTAGAGAGGTTGTTTCTGATAGAACATCCGCTCAAAAGAAGTTCAATCAAAGCAGGATCAAACACTCTAGGCATAAGACACAAATTCAACCAGGCACCACATGGTTCTGTTTCTGGAGATCAGCTGCACTGGGTACGTGACAATTCCAGTTTTTCTTTAACTCGTTCTTTATAACAGTATCATGGGATTCCTTTGAGGGTGATATAAGGTATAAATGGTCTAAGTTGCAAAATATGCATTCTAATGATGAAGCATCAAAGCCTCTTTTTCAGTGACAGGAAACCCGAATACAAAACCTCAGCATCATCAAGTCATGAAATCAAATATTCATCTTTGAAAAAGGAATAGATTTAATCCAAGAGAACTGCTCAGGAACTATACCTGAAAAGGGCAAGGTACTAGAGTCCCAAATAGATTTTCAGTAAGATCTGCAGCTCTGATGGAATAGAGAGCATTTTTAAGCCCACAAGAAAGAAGATATTCTTCTGTGTCCTTAGGCATGGCGTAGCCTTTGTACACACTAACAGGAGGATCACATATCTGCCAGAAACAGAAGAGGAAGAGAAAACAACTCACTATATCAATTGCAAGTCTGGAAACTTCATTGTAATAACATCTTCCATTTTTATTTATATTTTACTTGTTATAACTACATTTCACTAAAGTAAGCCAGCAGCACCAAGAATGAACTAAAGTTTCACAAGATTTGACCCCTTATAATATGTGTAAGAAGTCAAAAAATTCACTGGGACATCATCTCACAAGCATCATCCAATTACTGCAGAAGTCCTATCTATTCATACTTTATGTCTCAAGTATGCTACCCAGCAATAGGCAGATAAAGTAACAGAGAAATCCTAACAATATGGAGAAGGCATGGTTGCAGAATATGAACAGAGAACTTAATGGAAGGATACACAATTAACTCAATCTCTCTTTCTTTTGTCCTCTGAATCTTCACAGATATTGTTTTACAAATACAATGAGGCAAAAGGATAACAAATAGAATAGATAATTGCTTACACTACCCTCTGCTTTCAATTAGAGCATTCCTTAACAATTGTCACTCACTCAATGTGCCTATCTGAAATTTCAGTTACTCCCTCCATACTTTTTTACTTGTCCACTATACTAAAAATAGATATCCACTTTTACTTGTCTAGATTGGAAAACCAAGAGATAATTTATTGCTTAGTTCCTAATTTACCCTTATTATTAACTAAAAGCATTTCCTAAAGCACTTCCCAAAGTATTAAGTTTATTCAAAGGGTGATATGGTAGAATTTGTCATTCTATTTATTGGTCCTTAAGGTTGTGTCAAGTCAATACTAGACAAGTAAAAATAATCATAAAAAATATGAACAAGTATTTTGTACATAATGTATTGATGGGATTAAAAGTCATCTACAAACAATAGAACAATTCTATAACAGATCAATAAATTGGTGAAATAACAGTAGTTACCGATGCTCCGACTTGGGTCTGGCAATCACTCAAGTTTTTGTAGACTCCAACCAGATCTCCTTTCCTAACAACAAAGAAACCATCTCTCTCTTCCTTCATTTCTGGAGTGGAATCAGAATTCTGAGATGGAGAACTATCTCCACTATGCTTTTTGGACGAATAGGAGCAAACACAAACTCTATTCAAATATGATTTTGAATCAACTTTTCTAATTCTAGCATGACCAAAGCTTGTCTTCCATGAATGAGATGGAAATCCACAGATTGAACTCTTCAAGACAAGATGGCTAGTCCTTGTTAATATTGCAGCAGAGCATGCATGAAACAAGCTGTTCATTCCACAGGACTTCACTCAGATCCACCAGCTTCTGGAAAACAAAAAGGAAAACTGCATCTTTGCTCATTCAACTAATATATGAATTCATTTGAAGAGAAGAATCTCGGTCTAATTTCCTGTCCACTTCTACATACACAACATGACCAAGTGAAACAGTCCGCAATTAATAATTTGTGGAATTCTAAAATAAACTCCATTAAGATCAGAGACTAATATGTTATAAGAGCTTTTTGGTGCTCATTTTCTGCATCGTTGTTTGTTGAAAGACCAAAATGAGAAGCTTTTTCAAAAATGTGAACTTAACTTTCTTCTACTTAATGACATCAGCTAGAAAATAGAGAATAGCAACCCAGAGTTTAATGTCTAACTTACAGGCAAATTAGGGAGGATTCTTCCAGACATAATCAGACTGAGCTGCGAAGAGATTGGACAGTTCCAAGATTAGAAGCTGCATTTTCAAAGAAATATTAAGGAAATCAACAGAAGAAAATCTGTAAAGGCAACTCAAAGAAAATCTAAAAAAGTCCAAAACTACAAATGGAAGAAAGAATTAACTTTCGGTTACCAAAAGACATGCTATGTGTGTGTGATTTCCCTAAAAACAGACCAGAGAAACTAAATGTCCATCCACTCTTTACTTTCTTCCACTTCTATGGACACAACATCACGCATACCTAATAAATCCAATTGTGTGCAACTACACTTTGAACTCAACCAAGTTCACTGATTGATTATAAGAACTAAACTGCTCATATACCGTTTCTTTTACAGTCCAAATTCAAATAATAATAATAATAATAATAATAATAATAATAATAATAATAATAAATAATATAGTATTAGTTATTATCCCATTTTGCATCATCAAAAGCAAAAAACTAATGTTCCATATTCTTTTACCAACACATCCAATAGACAGCTTAAAGGTTGAACTTTTCTTCCTACATCCCCAAAAACCCAAACTTCGAGTCAATATACTTTGGAAAAAGCAAAAATCTTTCATGTATCCACATTCATATTACGAAACAATACAAGACCCAGGTGAAAAGGGGTTGAACAGCACCAAGAATAGAACCTTCAAACCCCATAAAAATCCAATCTTTAATAGAAATATTATAAAGGGTCTTCATAAATCGAAAAAGAATAAACTTTTAACGAATTTTTTTGAACCCCAATTTAGAGGAATCATCAAATCGAAGATTTTAACAAACAGAGAAAACATACCCCTCAATTACCAGATGAGGCTGACCAATTCTTGAATAACCCTTGAAGCATCAACAAGAATGGATGGAGAGAGTGTAAGAGTGAGAGATAGGGGGGGGGTGGGCGTGGGTGCGGGGTTTAGAGTATGGGTGAGATGGGGTAGTGGGGTGAGTAGGGTACGGGGTAAGTGGGGTGGGTGGGCGTGGGTAGGTGTAACTTTACAGCAGCAGTAGTAGTACGGTTTTAGCCTTTAGGTGGGGTTTGTTTTGGCTGGTAAACCCGGTTGGGTTTCGTTAATTGTGATCCGGTCTAGTTCCGGTTCAGTTATCTTCTCAATGTTTTCATTTGCTTTATTCGACAACTACTAACATCTTTAGGGAAATTTGCAAAAAAAAAATTACCATGTTCTATCATCAAAGCTAGTAAACAAAGAACATAGTGTAGTCATGAAATTCATGCACCAACAATAAATTTAAAATAAATAGTTTCTAGTCCAACTAATAGCCAAAAATAGCATGGTAGAATTCCAAAAAATGAAGAATTGTCATAGGAATTATATGCATTTAACGCTTACACAAGAGTTAAGCTATTTAATAGATATTAGTTAACAAAAAAATTTTAGCATATGTTGCCTAAGAGCATGGATATAAAGGTATCAAACATTGGTACTAAACAAACTTAGAAGTAGTTAGTCGAGCAAAGACTATTATACTGAATCATCAAAGAATGTGGTGCGGTAAATGAATTCTTCCTTCCTTAGTCAAAGGTCTTGGCTTCATGCTCTAAATATGAAAAAAAAAATTGAAGAAAGCACTTCCCCGAATGAGTCTTTATGCAGCACCACATTCGAATTAGTTGAGCTCCAATATGAATATCAAACATCGAATAAAAAATTAAGAAATTAATTAAAGACTGGTACATTAGTACTATCACTTATACACACAAGTTCATCATACTTCAAAGTTCATCATTGAACACTATCCATATTATTGTCTGGCGCTCAAGTTCACTTAAACGTAAATTTTTAGTTTTTTATTTTTGATCTCGTTATAAATAACGTAGAATTCAATGACAGGATAACTTTGCCCAAAATTATAGTGGTCACAATTTTCAATCTTGTCAATCAAGATATTCAT
Source organism: Solanum sejunctum (assembly GCA_025642045.1). Taxonomy (NCBI): domain Eukaryota; kingdom Viridiplantae; phylum Streptophyta; class Magnoliopsida; order Solanales; family Solanaceae; genus Solanum; species Solanum sejunctum. The sequence continues at coordinate 1,539,358 of JAOTQJ010000091.1, read as the reverse complement.
TCTTTTGTCTTAACTTTCAGTTAAGTTTTTCATAATTTGTGTCAAACCCTTAGGAAGTCTTATTAACATCATCCACAGACCCTTTTCTTTTTTTACTATTTTTTTCATGGACATTAGAAGTAGAAGTTTTAGCATTATTTTTTTCATGGACATTAGAAGTAGAAGTTTTAGCATTATTTTTTTCATGGACATTAGAAGTCGAAGTTTTAGCATACTTGTTTCAGTTAAGATTTTGTTAGGATCCAGCTTATTTATTTTCCAATGCTCTTCATGTTTGGAGCTCTAACATATGCATTTTTTGATGCTTCATTAAAATTATGTCTAGATAAATATTTTATCTTCTTCAATAGATATATCAAACCTATGGCTAGCCTTACTTCATATTCATTATTATCAATATCGATATGAAATTTTAAAATCACATTATTAGAGAGTTCTGAAACTTGAATCTATAAGATATTCTCTATCTTTGCCAAATATTTTCTCTCAATCTCTAAACATTGATCGTATTTTAGAATTTATGTTTGTTTACAATACAACTAGATCAATCTAGGAAAAAAAAATAGAAAATGAAACACAATTATATATCAGTTGTAAATTGTGAAGGGATCTAAAAAAAATACTTATATAAAATAATAATATTTTAATAACTTAAGCAAACATTATTACTTACCTTTATAAATTCATCCCAATATTTTTTTATCGTACAATTATATTTTTTTCATTATTTTAAATTTCAAATAACTTTGTCTCTTTTATATATTTATGCTTGCATAATAATTTTTATGCTTTTAGTTTAGAATCAACATGTGCTTCACCTTTTAATAGACTATTAGGATGACATTTATCTAACGTTCTAACTCCATTATATATTCTGACCTAAAAGAATTATTATCATCTCTTCAATCACTAACATAGATTTTTTCTGCCTTATTTTATATGGTATTGTTTGATTTGATATATTGTTTAAAGAAAAAAAAAGATTTTATAAATTTATGGTCCAAAATAATTGTTATATATTTGTTTAATTGTGCATCATTTCATTAAGGATAGAGAAAATTTTTTAAAATAACTTTTTTTCCTAATTATAATAAGATGACATTTTGGAGGAATGAAATAAAAAAAAATATCACATAAAATATGACAGAGAGACTAACTATTTAAAATCATCTAAAAAAATTATATTGAAGTTCAGACCTTCGGATTGAAGATGTTGATCTTTTGTATGTTTATTTGAAGATGTTTGACTATTCATTGTGTATGATTAATCTTTCGTGAACATTTTCAATATTCACAATAGTAAATTTTTATGCACTTTACACATAAAAATCATTAAATGTGAATTATCAAAACATCACAAAATAATAATGAATCAAATATAATTTATCTTCACAAATATTAAACTAAGTAACTATTTTGAATAATTACAAAATACTGAAAATTGATACACTTTAAAATCATTAAAAAAATTTAAAAGAATGATGTTTTATGATTTCATGATACTTTTGTTGCTTAAAGTTTAGAATTTGTGTAGTTTTTCTAGTGATTTTTTAATAAATCTAATGCATTTTGTAGTTAGTTTTTAGGTCATTCAGAAGCCAAGTATATGAAAAATGAGGTGGTTCAGTTAGTTCTGAGGTTTATGAAGACATTTTACAAATTATGATTTGAATCATAAATCGTAGTATCGATTTGTAGATGAGATTTAGAGTGTGTTAAAAAGTCTAATCTTCACAATTGAGAATCACAGTTCATAAAAGTATTCACGATTTTTAAATGAAAATTGTGGATGAAAATTATAGGTCTGCAAAATAACTTGTGTTTCTCATGATGAAATCATGAATCATAAAAGATAGGACATAGTTACCTTTCGTAGAAAAGACGTGCAGCGGTTTAGCCTAGTCAAATTGTCTAACTTTCTTGAGCGGATTACATGATCCTTGGAATGATTCACAACCTGTAATGTCAGTTTGTAGAAGCTGTAATCGGAGAATTTTTTTCTAGTTTGTTTAGGATAGATTTTTATTGATTATATTTATCATTTAGGCTTTTAATAGTTTGTTTAGGATAGATTTTTAATGATTATAAATATCTTTTTTAGATAATTTATGATCGTTTTCTAAATTAATACTGGAGGAAAAACGAATACTCTATATATTTTTCTTTTAGAATTTTGAGAGGAATCACAATTTTTGATTCTTCACTTTTAACTTTGAGTTATAGTTTAAGATTCTGGGGTTCTATTATTTATCTTGTAAGCATATATATACATTATTGCATGCTTCTCAATTGCCATTTATAATTACGAGTAGCTAAATCTATAAACATAATTATGAAAATTGTGATGAATTGACAAAGTAGATCAAATATTGAATAGTTCTCGAATGGCGTTTATGCATATATTATTTTTCTTTCCTATGATTGATTTTTAACATGTGCATACATTAGAATTCGCTTTATTCTTACTTGATGGACCAAAGAGGTAACGAATAACAAAAAGCATTACACAACGAAGATTCGAGGGTATCAACCCTTATCTAATAGATTGATCTTGTTTGAAAATAGCTCATTTGAAATAAAAAATTAGGATTGGTAAAATAAATACCTATAGACAAACCTAATTGCGTACTGATATTGATCTATTTAGGGGACCAACCACTTCTGTAAAATTAACTTACCAATCTACACAGCATAAGAGGTTACTAATATACTATCTGACTGTGTTATGAACTCATAGGGATCACAAAATCCTAGCATCATCTCTTATTGATTAACAACATGTCAAATTGATATTGTGTTATTTATTCACTTTTGAATATTTAAAGTTTGACAATTACGCAATTTTCTCCTTTTCGAAATAATACAATAAAGAGCGGAAGTAATCACTATTGTGTCACGTCCAAAGTTCCATTAAGGCGGACTAGCACCCATTGCTGATGAGACTTGGGAGAACCAACCTGTATCTATGCGTTTCTATACATATTATAAGGGATTTCTACATTTGACATGCTTTTAAGAAAATAAACAGTGATAACAAGCTAAAAGAAAATGCATATGGCTAGGTCGTCGGGCCACGATGTTTAAAGTATGAGACATGACCACACTTTAATTTACATAGTCTATAAAGCCCCTAGATAAGGAAAAAGTATCTGATAAGGGTCGGGATAGGCCCCACCTCGACTAAAAAGTATCTGCAGCATGAAATACAGGTCCCTCGTAAGGGACATCAGTACGAGATAATGTACTAAATATGTAAGGCAGGAAATATTGTATACGAAGTAATAGCTCAAATAAAACTATGCACTGGTATAGGTTAAGAGACCACCTTTAGATATATTGTGGGATCATGTACTTTATGTTCTTTTTATTACTTTACCTTTACTGTATAATTTGTGCATAACATGTAATACAAATGATCAGCTGAGCAATGGTAAATCTATATCCGGATCAGCCCTGGCTAGGCTTTTTCTTTAACCCCTTGGGCTACCCCCTGTAATAGGATCGACCCTGGCTAGGTGATTCTTCCACCCCTACGGTTACCTCCCATTAATAAGCAATATACTTTACTTTATCTTTCAATTACCTTTGAGATGATTCTTTTGGTGGTCGTAATATTGGAGCTGTAG
>JAOTQJ010000091.1:1510618-1535632 GCA_025642045.1 Solanum sejunctum | reverse complement strand
GATACAACATATGACATGTAAATAATCACAAAAGACAACACCACAATGAAAGGAGTAAGTTACACAAATAATGAAATACATAGGAGATAGAACAACATATGAACTTTATTTAGTAGAACGAATTTGTGTATCTTGGTATCCAAGTATATATGTAGATTTAAAGGTGACTATGTATGGGAGCATACGAACATGTGAAAGAGTCGAGACACAGTTAATAGTTGTGTTGGAGTTTGTAAGTGTCTCTATTTGCCAAGGAGGGATCTATGTTTCATGCCAAATAATATGAAATCAAGTAGCCTTACATACCTCGCTGTACGACCTCGCTTTACCTCGAGATAACCTCACATTCCTCCAAATATTTATCTATAACATAGTAGGTGATAAAACTAGCATTAGCAGCCAATAGATACATGTTGGCAGCCCAATCTCATAAAAAAATAACACATGGGTAGCAAGCGCATAATTATAAACTCGAGCGTATTCTTTCAACCTTTCTGACCTTAATTATATTTTATAATACACATTCTCATATACATATCATGTGCAGTATGTTTTTAGTGCCATAACAGTCTTACAACAACCCACAAAGCACAACACATAACAATTCTATGCAACATACAAATAGGTGGCATCACATTACCTCCCTTTGCCCCATTACAACGTTGACGATTTCAAAAATTTACAAACTTTAACCAAATTGTTTTAACGATATTTACACATACAAACAGCCCTAAAACAGTTCAAAAAATAATTCTCAAAATAGGTAGAGGATGTGAAATCATAGTCCTCAATCAATCAGCCCACAAGTTAGTATTAAGAACACAATTACGATATCCTATAAGAACTCACTTTTGCAGACTATAAAAGTATTGAAGCAGCCTTTATACATCATTTATGAACCAATACTCCTTAACAACAGTAGCCTCCCTTCATAATCAATCCAACCAAAAAGAGAAAAGCTTCCAAATAAATAAGAAAAATGCATAACAATCTTGGAATACATGTTGTCAAAAAATTTCAGTATATACCTAACCAACATAGTCTCTTGTTTTTCATGAAGAAACCTTACTAAACACACAACTATAATCACTTACCTTTACCTTCAAGGTTGACAACCTCCTTAAAAATCCTAAAAGATTCCTTTGGTTGCTCTACAAAGTCAAGAAAGGATTGAGAGAAGACTTGGAGAGCAATCTAATTTTTTTTGTTCAAGTTGAAAATGACTTATGAGAACTGTTTTACCCTTCTTAAAAGGGGAATTTGGCCGACCTACTATGGCATTTTTAGCCTTATTTTACCAAGCTGGTGATGCAGCTCATTGCACCTTTCACTTGGGCATTATTGGGTTCAAACTGGTTGGGCCTTGGCTGTCCATTTCTCCCTTTTCTCCTTACCTAGTTTTGGGCCCAATTAGTCAAGTGGGGTGGTGTACTTGGGCCCTTTTATTATTCATCTTAGGCTGAGAATAAAGTCCATTTACGATGATAAAACATAGGCTAAAGTTACACCCTTAACTTGGACTTTATTCATAATCGGACTTGGATAAATTTGACGTTGGGCCTCATCTCCGTTTAGCTAGCAAATTTAAGCTAAGCAAGTAGGTGACTCACCTGCTAACTTCTTAAGTCCTACAAGCACCTCAATTCTCTCGCTTTATTTAAGGTTGTGATCTCCTCAATTCGACTTAAAAGTTATTTATACTCGACTCTCTTCAGCGTTAGATGCATATATCATCCTATAACATGAGATTCAAGCACTTTAAAAAAAAAGAGCTCTAATTTACCAAACTATATCATGTTTTATTTGCATGGTACTAGTATTGTAAGATGTAAGGTGTTACATATTGACCTTGGCCCAAATCATATTCCTCATGTGATTCTGACCTTGATTAGATTTTATATTTGAACAACTATATTTTTATACTTATTTTCGAAGGTGTAATTTAAATGTATCAGAGGAAAACACCCAAACACCACAAATCATATTACAAGCAGGAAACAAGTGAAAAGATCTTCTGTTTAAGTTTGGATTCTTCACAATTAATCCAACTCAGTTCTTGATGTAGTGTATTGCTTAGATAATTCAATAATAATAATAATAATAATATATTAGCATTCATTTGACAAAGTGGGATATCAAGAAAGTAAAATGTTGCAAACCTTACTATTATCTTAGAGGTAAAGAGATTGATTCTAATAGACTCTCAACTCAAGAAAAAAGAATTGTCCAAAATAATATAGAGAAAGAAATAACAAAATTAAAACTCATAAGAAATACTATAAATTACTCAACAAATCGTTCTAAACTATAGTTGTAGCAAGATAAAATAATAATGAAAAGTAGAAAAACACAGACAATAACAAAATTCAAAGGATAAGAAATTACATAGCTAATACTTCAACTAATAATATGGATAATAGTTAAAAAAAAATAAGTGAGGTAACGTTAGATTATCAAACTCACGTTATATTTTAAATGTATCATTCATAACCTCTTATCTAAGGTGATATCCTCGATAAGTTGAAGTCGCATCACTCATATCGAATTATCTCTCGGTACTTCTCCATTATACCTCTACCTCTATTGAAATAATTCATAATCAATCTTTCACACCTCCATATTGAAACATTCATGCTTTTTCTTTGCATATGTGCAAATCATTTTAACCTCGGTTTTCGCATCTTATCTTCAATTGAGGCAATTCCTACCTTGTCTTGGATATCTTCATTCCTATTCTTATCTCTAATATTATGTCCACACATCAATCTCACCACCCTCATCTTAGCAACTTTTATCTTCTAAAAATATGAGTTCTTAATTAGTCAATACTCCAATTTATATAACATAGTCTATCTAATACCATACCGTAGAACTTACCTTAAAATTTTGACAATATCTTCCTATCACACAGGACTACAGATGTGAGCCTTCATTTTATCCACCCTACACTTAGTATGTGACATCATCATCAATCTGTTTATGTTCTTGAATACTAAACCTAAGATACTTAAAACTTCCTCTCTTTTTAATGACCTGTGTCTCAAGCCTCATTTCCATTCTAACCTCAAGCATTACTGTAATCATATAAAATTTATTAAAATATAAACTTTATGATGTGATTCAAATTATATTAAATTTAAAATATATTAGTTCAAAAAAAATTATGGATTAATATAATTGGATTAATTAATTAAGTTCAATAAAATATGATTTTAATTAAAAGCCCAAATTCAATTATTTGGGCTATAAAAGATGATCCACTTTATTGGGCCCAATATTACCCCATCCTAGAGGCCCACTTGATGTCACGTGGCGGATGACGTGGTATTCCAAGTCAAATAAAGTAGTCAATAGGATTATGCCATGTGTCAAAATGGCATGGCATTCCTATCTAAATCAAAGGCCAATAAACATGTGCCACATGTGCAAGTGATATGTCCCAACCAACTAAATATTGTCATATCACTTAAAAGGAAACCTATTCTTATCACTTTTTCTAAGTTATGTCACCTTAAATCTGATTGGACAGAAGAAAGTCTGATTCTATTATAACTCAAGGAGACTTATTCTTATCACTTTTCCTGCGCCATGTCACCTTAAATTTGATTGGCCGGAAGAAGGTTTGATTCTATCATGACTCATCTATTCTACAACTATATAAATGGGTTCTCATAATTCAAAATTAACATCAAGAATTTCTAACAAGAAGCAAGAGAGAGCTCGTGGATCAAACATGAGATTTATCTACAAGCAACAAGAAGAGTTCAAGAAATCAAGAAGTCAAGCATTCAAGTTCAAGAAAGCATCAAGATCAAGATAACCAGATTTAAGAACAAGCCCCAAATCCCTTGAATTTAAGTACAAGTCAAGATCAAATCTCTAAGTTTCTCATGATTCAAGAACAAGCTAGAGAGCCCTAGAATTTATATTTGAAAAGGCGAATTAGAGAATTCATAGAGATTAAACTCACTCCTCGAATAAAATACTGATTGTTGCAATATTTTTCATTCTTTGAATAATATTTTCTAAGACGCGAATTTTATTGTCATACAAATTCTGGCACACCCAGTGGGACAATCTCTACCTCTCATCTCAAGAATCAAAGAATATTCAAATGGCTTTCAAGAAGATCAACTCCCAATCAACTTCCTCCAAGGCTGCTGATTCCAAGTTCTCGCTGAAGTAAAGGGAATTTTGGGTATTACTTTTGGAAGTGTTAAAGTTGTTACAAGGAGCAAAGCCACTATGTTAGGACGACAAACACCACGAGTGTTGTCTGCACCAACTCCTAATTTTGGATCTTCAACTCTAAGGGGAGCAAGGTCCTCTACATATGCTTCAGACAGAGGAAGCAGTGTTGCTGAGAAGATCAAGCAGACTTTTGCTCTACTTGAGGTCTCTGGTTCCAAGAATTCTACTGCAAAGAAAGTCCATGACTCATCTAATGAATCTTCTCCACAAGCGTCGCATAATGTGAGACCTCTGGAGATCAACTTCCATGATAATCCATGCTACTCTTCTATGCCTCTAACATTCATGCAAGCGATGAAAACTAATGTTTCATCCATGGAGGAACAACTTACAAGTCTGGCAAAGATGATTGAAGACTGACCAGGCATATGCAACACCAAAAGTCTCGCATCGATAAGTTAATGGATAAAGTAGATGGATTATTAGATGGGGAATCTAGCCATGCACCTAGGAAGGGTATTGAGATTTAAGAGACTGAAAATCCTGCAAATCAAGCGCCAACTCTCAAGGAGCTGCTAGTTTCTGCGAAGGAATAATCCCATTTGATCAATTAAAAGAGTTCATTAAAGGGACTATTAAAGACAAATATGAAGTCTCCACCAAGTCTTTCCACATATATGTTAAACCTTACACTGTAGGGATTGATAGCCTCAGAATGCCTGCCGGTTATCAACCTTCCAAATTTTAGCAATTCAAAAGGAAAAGGAATCCAAAGCAGTATGTTGCACACTTTGTAGAGACATGTAATAATGCCGGGACCTATGGATATCATCTCGTCAAACAATTTGTTCATTCCTTAGACCTTGAGCATCATTCCATTGATAGTTGGGAGCAACTGGAGCATGAGTTTCTCAATCATTTCTATAGGACAAGAAGCACAGTGAGCATGGTAGAACTCACAAATACTTGCCAAAGAAAGGATGAACTAATCATTGGCTTCATAAATCGATGGAGGAACGCAAGTCTCAACTGCAAAGATAGACTTAGTGAAGCTTCTGTAATAGAAATATATATCCAAGAAATGCACTAGGAGCTTCTGTACATCTTACAAGGGATCAAACCTAAGTCTTTTGAAGATCTAGCGACTCGTGCTCATGATATAGAGTTGATCATGTCTTCTATCGGAAAGCATGGAATACTTATTCATGATACTCGCAAAAGAAAAGACAATCAGGAACCAAAGAAATGGAGTAAATTTATGCTCAAGAATGATAACAAGATGTCAACACATCGCCTGTGAAGTTTACTACGAAGAAGAATAGGAAGCAAAGTACAAAGACAACTTTTCAAGGCATCTAAATCAAAAGTTGACTTTAAAAAAATATAAGAAAAAGAATACCCCTTTCTGGATTTTGATGTTTCTCAAATATTTGATGAATTGGTTGAACTAAAGTTCATCGAGTTACTAGAGATGAAACGACCCGAAGAAGCTGGAAAGACCGTTGATCCAAACTATTAGAAATATCATAGACTTTTGGGCCATCCTCTTGAAAAGTATTTTGTCTTCAAGGGCAAAGTCATGCAATTGGCTAGGGAGGAAAAGATTCTCCTTGATGATGAGAAAGCAAGTTCTAACCAAATCTCTTTCATTTTTGGCTCGCTTGACCCAATCCAGATATATACTCCTGAAAAAGAGAAGTAGTTAAATCCAAATAAAATCCAAACTAATAGAGATGATGATGCAAGTTGGATTCTCGTGACTAGGCGGAGATGCAACAAGATAAGTTCACAAAGAGAATTATCTAAGAAATCGACCAGAGGAAGGATGGTGAGGAGATCAAAGAAGCAAAAGCTAGTCACGCATCCAAAGAAAGAAAGGGTGGAAGTGCATCATTACTAGAAGGCACAACATCCTATGACTTTTGGAGAGTTCTTACCAAGTTGGTTTCACACTGTAACTGCCCAAGACAACAATAAAGCATCATGTTTTAACACTGACAAAGGAGAGACAGTAGGTGAAAGTTCATCAAATATGTCTCTAATGGATAAAGAAGAAGCAATAAGCAAAACCTCATCAAAAGCCTCTCCCTTATCTTTTGAGAAGCGTGCAAAACCCTCTTCTCAAGAAGCACATGCATGTGATACAAAAATCACATTTACAGAAGATGATCTCCTATTTGGTGAAAAGATACATAATCGGCCTTAGTACATGGTGGATCATGTGCTAGAGAAGAGGATAAATAGAATCTTAATTGATGAAGGATCTGGGGTTAACATTCTGGCCATCCATATATTGAAAGAACTAGGCAGCACAACTGAGGAGCTTAGTGAAAGTCGTCTGTTAATACAAGGATCCAATCAAGGCGGCAGAGGTCTATAGGCTCCATTAAGTTATCCATATTGGTGATTTACGATCTAGTGCATAGATGCACGTGATCAATGTAAATACTTCATATAATATATTGCTTGGTGGGACTTGGGTGCATGAGAACAAAATTATCTTATGCTATTACTATCAATGTTTGAAGTATCTCCAAGATGGAATTAAAAGGAAAATAGTTGCTGATAATAATATTTTCACTGAAGCTGAGTCATATTTTGCTAATGTAAAATTCTATATGAATAATTATATTGTGAAGGAACCAAAACTCAATGATGTCAAATCGACCAAGTCCAATGCGCTTGCCAGCAAACGAACTGATGTGGTGGTTGGAAAGGTCAAGGCCAGTAAAGAGGAGTTAGAGTCTTGTCCAGATAAAAGGAAAATCATGTCCTCGAAGAGGAAGCCAACTTTTGTACCCTGTTATATTTCAAAGGTAAAGAAAGTGGCAGGTCAATCATCTAATGTTTAGGGAAATGTACTGGGAAGGCTAACTCTTCATATCAAATGCATTAATGCAATCAACTTATCTTCAAAGCTACTGGGATAGTTTATGGCTCAAAATCCACCAGAGGATATGTCACTCCCTACAAAACGTACAAAGGGCTTTGATCCAAATGCTTACAAGTTACTTGCAAAGGCTGGATATAACCCTAATGAGCCATCTAAATTAGAGAAACTCATATCAAATGATGTCACCAGGAAAGCGCGTGAAGGTTTGGACTATAGACAACCACCTCCAATCCGTATTTCCATAACAAGAGCAAGTAATAATTACATCACCATTGAAGATGAGTCCTTTTCTTCTAACAAAAGGCCTTTTGTCTTTGATCAACTTGAAAAACCCACTACGAGAACTTCTGTTTTCGAAAGGTTGGGATAATTAAAGAAAGAAAATACGAAACATCAAAAAAGTTACCTAAGGGTGACAACACTTGCTCTGCTTATCCAAAAGGATATCCAAAGCACAATTCCCTCGAGGATGAAGTGAAAAGTGGAACTTGTAGTTTCATGTGGAGAGGTACTAAAGGCAAAGACTCATACCATAGTTTACACCAAGAAACATGAGGAAGATGAAGAAAATATGGGCTCCTCATATCATATTACAGCTTTGAGGGAACTCGATGCCTCATCTCAAGTAAAGGTTGATGGAGGATCAAAATACCTAGCTCGGTGTTACCATATATCTGTTAGTGAGAATGATCCACAAGAGGAAGAAAATGTTGTAGATGCTCTACCAGAACTGGAAGAAAGAGTGAAAGTCACGATAGATCCTTTAAAGGAAGTTAACCTTGGCACTGATGAAGACCCAAGGCCAACTTACTTAAGCTTTTCTAGAAGTTGAGGAAGAAAACGCTTATATGAATCTACTCAAAGAGTATAAGGATGTCTTCGTTTGGAGTTACAAGGAAATATCTGGCTTAAATCCTAAAATAGCTGTCTATCAATTGGCAATCAAGAATGGTACTCATCCTATGAATTAGGCCCAAAGACGTTTTAGGCCAAAGTTGGTCCCATTGATTGAGAATAAAGTCAAAAGGCTCATTGAGGCAGGCTTTATTCATGAAGTTAAATACCCCACGTGGATTTCAAGAATTATTCCTATAAGGAAAAAGAATAGTCAAATTTGAGTTTGTGTTTACTTCAGAGATCTCAATAATGCATGCCCTAAAGATGAGTTCTCACTGCCTATTCCAAAGCTAATGATTGATGCTACAACTGGTTATGAGGTAATGTCATTCATGGATGGTTCTTTAAGTTATAACCAAATTCGCATATCACCGAAGGATGAAGAACTCACTGCATTTCGCACCCCTAAAGGTATCTATTGCTACAAAGTGATGCCTTTTGGTCTAAAGAGTGTTGATGCCATATATCAAAGGGTTATGCGGAATATATTTGATGACTAACTCCATAAAAATATCAAATGTTATGTTGATGACTTGGTGATAAAGTCGAGAAAGAGGGGTGATCATTTGAAAGGCTTAAGAATAGTGTTTGAGTTGCTCCAAAGATATCAGCTAAGGACGAAGCCATTGAAATGTGCCTTTGGGGTTACTTCTGGCAAGTTTCTTGGCTTTATTGTGCGACATCGAGGGATTGAGATTGATTAAGCTAAAGTTGATACCATCCCGAAGATGCCACAGCTTAGAGACATTCATAAGTTAAAAAGTCTTCAAGGAAAGTTAGCTTACCTGAGAAGGTTCATTTTGAATCTAGCTGGAAGATGCCAACCATTCAGTCATCTTATGAAGAAGGGTGTTCTTTTTAAGTGGGAACAAGTATATAGTGAAACTTTTGAAAAATATCAAAGCATATCTGGCAAACCCTCCAATTCTAGTAGCCCCTATACCTGGAAAGCCATTGATACTCTACATTAAGGCATAAGAAAGGTCTGTTAAAGCCCTATTAGCTCAAGAGAATAGTGAAGCCAAATAAAATTCCCTCTACTACTTGAGTAGAATGATGATACTAAATGAGTTGAATTATTCACCAATCGAAAAGTTGTGTTTGGCACTAGTCTTCACAATTCAAAAGATGAAGCACTATTTTCAAGCTTAGGGTATTCATCTGATATCTAAAGCAAATTCCATCAAATTTATCATGTTGAAACCAGTCCTCAGCGACCGAATGGCAAGGTGGTATCTCCTATTTCAATAGTTTGAGATCGTGTACGTCCCTCAAAAAACTATAAGAGGATAAGCATTAGAAGACTTCTTGACAGACCATCCGATACCAGACGATTGGGAGCTAACTGATGAGCTCCCTGATAAAGATGCTATGGTTATTGAAATACAACCTCCTTGGAAGATGTACTTTGATGGACCTGCGCATCATGGTGGAGCTAGAGCTGGAGTAGTGTTTGCCACTTCACCAGGAGAGGTCCTACCATTCTCCTTCACATTGAAACAATATTGCTCCAATAATGTCACAGAATATCAGACATTGATACTTGATCTAGAAATGCGATCAACATGAAATAATTACAACTGTAAGTCTTTGGTGACTCTCAGTTAGTGATTAAACAACTTTTGGGAACCTATAAGATCAGGAAGCCAGAATTGTGCCCCTCTCACTGTTATGCTCAAAAGTTAATAGGATGGGTAGAAGATGTAACTCTTCAACATGTGCCGAGAATGGAAAATAAAATAGCAGGTGTTTTAGATACTCTAGCCTTAACTCTAACTCTTTCTGATCAAATGCAAGTTACTATCTGCCGAAAATGGGTAGTACCACTACTTGATGAAGATAAAGATATAGAGAATAAGATTAAGCATGTGGTTACAGTTTCCGAAGCCAATACAGAGGACTGACAACAAGCTATCATGGACTATTTATGTTATGAGATACTCCCCGAAGATGCCAGAAGAAAGATTGACATTCATCGTTATGCATATCTTTTCCTTTACTATAAGAACACACTATATAGAAGATCATTTGAGGGGGTACTCCTTTGATATCTAGGAGATGAAGAAGCAAGTCAAGCGCTGCAAGAAGCACATTCAAAAGTATATGGATCGCACCAATCTGGACCAAAGCTCTACTTTCACATAAAGAGAATTGGGTATTATTGGCCAACCATAGTAAAAGATTACTTGGATTATGCTCAAAGGTACAAAACTTGTCAATTCCATGCAAAATTCATACATCAACCGCCTGAAGTTTTACACCCGACTATTGCATCCTGGCCGTTTGGTGCTTAGGGATTGGATGTTGTCAGACCACTGCTAAAATCTTCTGGTGGGCACCTATATATCTTGGCTACAATAGATTACTTCTCAAAATAGGCTAAAGCTATCGCTCTCAAGGAAGTAAAGAAGGAGAATGTTACAAATTTTATTTGAGTGAATATCATATGCCGATTTGGTATTCCTCGATATATAATAACAGACAATAGCAAGCTATTTGATAACAAATTGATGAATAAAATTTGTTTTGGCTTCAAGTAGCACAAATTCTCTATGTATCATGTTGCCGCCAATGGTCTTGCTTTAGCGTTCAATAAGACTCTATGCAATCTCTTTAAGAAAGTAGTTCGAGTCTAAACAAGACTGGCATGAAGGAATGGAAGAATCTTTGTGGGCATATAGGACAACATATGCACACCAACTCAAGCAACCCTATATTCTTTCGCTTTTGGAGTTGAAACAGTCCTGCCAATTGAGCAACAAATACCTTCTTTGAGACTTGTTATTCAAGAAGGACTTACCGAAGAAGAGAATGCTAGACTATGTCTCTCTGAGTTAGAAGCGCTAGATGAAAAAAGGTTAGAAGCTCAATAAAATCTTAAATGATATCAAGCTCATCTATCTGGTGCTTTTAACAAAAAGGTTCGCCTGAGGTACTTTCAAGTTGGAGACCAAGTCCTCACAGTAAGGAGACCCATTATCACTTCGCATAAGTCTGGGGGAAAATTCACCTCGAAGTGGGATGGACCATATGTAGTACAAGAAGAGTATTCAAATGGCGCTTACACACTTATTAATGCGGATGGTGTAAGGATTGGTCCCATAAATGCAAAATTCCTCAAGAGGTACACCCTTTAAGTGAGATGATGATCCGTGATGTATGAGCATAACTTGCATGTTACTCCTAGCCCACAAGAGTATCAACTGTGTATGGCACACCAAAAAAAAAATACTCAACCTTTCAGAACTACGTTGTGACTTGATCTCTCTCTTCATTGAGGTAAGAAGGCGCTTGGAATTGTATTCTAAGCTAGTTTGCATAACTGTAAAATAAAATCATATGTCCCCCACTTGATATCTTACATGAGTGTTAAAGCTGTGAGTATCTTTCATCAAACTTTTGACTCGAACCAAATGGTGGTGATTCGATAGGGGCAAACCCCTATCAAATATGATTTCACTAACAGTATACTTGAAAGTCTTCAAATTCTCAAAATACGCGAGTTGAAGCCTTCAAATCTTTCAAAATTGTAAGTTGAAATCCTCTAAGTACGGAGTTGAGGAGTTTAAATCTCCCAAACCTACAAGGTAATCCCAAATCAGCATGTCGACAAAACTAGAGTCTTCAAATTTTGCAAAATTGAAAGTTGAAGCCTTCAAATGGAAGTTCTAGATTGCTAAATGCCTTCAAACTAACAAAAACAATTTTCAAGTTTGAAAGTTAAAATGTTCAAGCTTTGGAAGTCCTTAAGACTTATCTTATAAGTTGAAGCATTAATATTCGTAGTGTTTGCAAGTAGAGCTTATGTTATTCTGATTAGCCTATAAGTTATGGATCAAGTTTGGATTGTTAAAAATTGCAACCAAAGTAAATTCATGCAATAAAAGAAAAGAGGTCATAAAGATGCATAATGTAAGACTTATAAGATTTATCTTATAAGATGAAACATTAATATTCGTAGTGTTTGCAAGTAGAGTTTATGTTATTCTTATTGGCCTATAAGTTATGGATCAAGTTTGGATTGTTAAAGATTACAACCAAAGCAAATTTAAGAGTGAGAATGCAATGAAAGAAAAGAGGTCATAAAGATGCATAATGTAAGATAAGGAAAAATATCAATATCATAAATTGTCTAACATATCATCCAACTCTAAAGAAAATAAAATAACCAAAAGAAGATAAAAAAAGGAGGGGAATAAATCTAATCTAAGCACAAATTATAGTTAATCAGCTCTTGACGCAAAGCCTCTAGATGCTCCTTCTTTTGTTCCAAACCATTGGACAAATCTATGTCAGAGCATGCATCGAATTCCTTATATTCAAGTGCGGTAGCTAGTTTGGCCTCTTTGACTTCATCCTTGCACTTGCTAAATGGGCTTCCAAAGCTTGTACCTTTTTGCATAGCTCTCTTATCTTCCTTCTCATGTTCCCCTATGATTATTGAAGAGAGGACATCATTCTAATCTTCTCATACTCCTCAAGCATGGCATTTGAAAGGCGTTCTCCCGCCGCTATGAATAACTCTTTTCTTGCGTTCTCCACATCCATATCATGAAGGGTTGATCTTGCTTGGTCATAGAGGAAGCAAACTTAAAGAAAGAGTCTAATAATTTTATCAAAGGCGAGATATCACATCTTTGCATTTCAGCTCCTTGATAATTAGTTAGATTTTGCCTTTGAGAGAAGAAGCAAAATCTACATCATATTTAGAAAGTTTCTCTCGAATAATGGTCCAAAGAGAAGAGATGAAATTTTTTTAGCATCTAGGACGACTCTCTTCCCATCAAATACAGACATAGCAACTATTGGGTGGTCACGTGCATTAGACTTCAAAGTATCTTTGACCTCATCACAAGAGCTAGAAGTTATCCTTTTATTCGCCTGCATTTTAAAAAAAAAAGGGTTGAATAATCAAAAGGGGGAGTTAAGATATACGCGATAAGGGAAGTCTAGATCATACCTTTTTAATCGGGGTCGTTATGGTCCTTGAGGGCCTACTTGTCCCATCATGTATTTTAACCACGGGCATAGGAGAATTTTTATTTGGACGTACCCTTTTTCTCTTCTAATAGCGATCTTTACTACTACTCTCACACTCATATTGTAGCAATCTTTTAGGAACTCGAGCAGCTTGAGTAGATATTTTTTCTTTTAGTGCTACCGGAGAGAGTCGAGATTTTTCTTTATTACATTGTCTAGACATCTTGTCACCTAAAGAAAGAGTGTCATCTATATCAACGTTAAGGACTTTGGATATACGTACTTCATCTGAACCCTCTAAGGGTACAACAGGATTTGGTCCACCAGCATTCACCAAACCCTGCAAATGATCACTAAGGAAATTCCTATGAGTCTTCTTCCACCAAATTTGATAGTCATATCCAAAATAGTCTCCGCATTAGGCATGGTTAGGGGAAAAGTTGCTCATGACGAAGATCGACTCATAGTGCAGATCCGCCAAAATATAAGTCCCTTGTCCAAAGGAGCACTGCAGATATCATTCTTCATAATAATAAGAATATTCTAGAAGAATCCAAATTGATTACTGGAGCAGTGTGGGTTGTATAGCTCAACAATAAATGAATTTTTGCTTCTAAGGGGAAGATAATTGAAACGAATACTCATGAAGTAGCTCGTCTCCAACTCTGGTGCACGATCATTATCTATATTAAAGTAAGCATACTTCTTATCCAGCATAGTAGAGGACCAAGAAACATTCTCACCACCATGGATATATTTTCTCGTATCACTTTTATCAAAGTACCTTGCAGCACCTTCTCCAAAATATACTACCATAGCAGGAACAAAGGGCCCATTGGCAAATGCGAAATGAGTCTTGAAATAACAAGCAAACCAACCATAAACATAATAAATGGGGAAGCAAGCTATAATTTCATTAAGTTAGGCTACAGTTGAGATCTTGTTCAAACCATTGTAGATATTGACCAACACCGGAATTGCTAGACTGGCCTTTTTTCCACTTACCATCAAGCTCATCTTGAAAGTCCTAGGACGAATGTAATGGCCTTCCTTATTTGGAAGGACAAAAGCGCATAACCAACAGATAAGAAGGTTGCCAGATATATCTCATCTCTTTTATTAGAGTTCACTCTGGCCTTGGAGAATACCATTTCTTCAACATGTGACCATCTCTTTGTGTCAGGTAAAGTTCCACTAGGATTATACGTTAGTTCAAGATGAGAAGATTTCTCTTTCTACTTAGGTGGAGTAGGTCCATACCTTGAGGGTCTCTTGCACCAAAACTCTCGCCATTGGCTAAAAGATACCTTTTGGTTAGCACCCTAAAAAAGATAATAGGCTGCAAATAAATATTCACAAGTCCTAGGAAGTTATTTTATCTTCTTTTTATCAAACTCAGTAAGTTCCTTGACCTCAGGTGCCAATTCTTCGTAAAGAGAATCCAAAATTGGTAAGCCTCCAAGGACATGTATATCCCATAAAAAATTGGACAATTCCCCAACAGATGTAAGAAACGTGTTTGTTTTGGGGCACCAAGCTTCACAGAATGCTCATAAAATATTTGAATTATGATCATAAGTGAAAAGTGATGCATAAACGGCATCATAAATTTGAGCCATACCCAAAGCTTCTTCACACCTACCAAGTACATCTTCAGTCCACTCCTAATAACCTGGAATGTGGCAATAGTCTCCCTCAACTATCATGGTGTCTCCCCAGCGAATTGCACCTTAAATTATGCGATGACCTAAGCTGGGAAGGAAAGTTGCAATGTTGGCATGATGATGATCTGGTGCTTGAAGAGACCACAACTTGAGTAGCTTATTAGACTTGTGAGTTTTCACTAAAGTCCAATTCGCTATATGAAGTGGGTTTTTTAAAAAAGGCCACAGACTCGCATATCGACCAACTAATGGAGTTTGAGTCGGGAACCTGTGATCCATCTTCAATTTCGATTACAAGATACTTAAGTTTGGTGGAAGGAGAGATGTATTGCATGAAAATCACTATCTTTTCAAACTACAAGGAATAGAAGAAGTCATTAGTGACGAACTTAAGCACAAAAAGACAAGAAAAAAATATACAAATATAATCTTGTCAAGAAAAGCTTTTTGTTATTCTTAAGGCGGAAATGAGTATCCATTACTTTGCACGATAAAAATTACCATAAAGTTATCTTATTCTTAAGGTGGGAATGAGTATCCATTCCTTTGCGCAATAAGAACTACCATGAAAGTTACCTTGTTCTTAAAGCGGGAATGAGTATCCATTTCTTTGCACGATAAGAACTACCATGAAAGTTATCTTGTTCTTAAGGTGGGAATGAGTATCAACTCCTTTGCGCGATAAGAACTACCATGAATATTACCTTGTTCTTAAGCCAAGAATAAGATCCATTCCTTTAAGCGATAAGAACTACCATGAAGTTACCTTGCTTAAAGTGGGGGGATGCGGATCCATCCCTTCACACCTCAAGATCAAATCTTGTAATAATAAGAATCTTGAATTATGGCTCTACAACAAAAGAAAACTAGGGACCAAGTTGACAAAAAATACAACAATCATAGACTCTTTACTATAAAAAAAAGCATCAATTATCTTTGTTATATTTTATTTTATCCTTTTCACAAAAAGGATAAAAATAAGATTATTGGGGAGCATGTGATTAAAAAAGAAAGAAAGAAAGAAAATATAATTTACCAACCAAAGAAACTATTTCTTGATGAACTAAATATATGTACATTCTTTTTTCAGTCACTTTCATATGAAATACAATGTGATTACAAAAAAGAGATGATTCATCAACCGAAGAAGTTATTTCTTGATTAATTAAATACATTTATATTCTTTTTATAGTCACTTTCATATGAAACACAAAATACTCATGTGATTAAAAAAAAAGAAAGATGATTCATCAAACAAAGAAGTTATTTCTTGATGAATTAAATATATGTATTTCATGTGACTAAAAAAAAAGGATGATTCGTCAACCAAAGAAGTTATTTCTTGATAAATTAGATATATGATTAATCAAGGCGGAGCATGAATTTATCCATTTATAACTCAAGATCAAATTTTCTGTGAAATAATGAAGCTTAAATTCACAGTCCTACAAAGAAAAAAGAGGAAAAAGGGAACAAGGCAAAAACATACAAAAAATAATGTACCTCACGTCTTGAAGCTAACGGCTTGAAAAGGCTCCCAGATCGTCAAGCGTTCTTCCACAAATTATTTGTATGTGCTGAGAACAAGAAATGTATCCCTATTTATAGAGGGGCAGAACCTTCTGCTCAACTTGTCTATTGAATCAGCTCTTTTCCAAGAGAGCCTCTTTCTTCTTCTTATGGATCCCCAGTTGCTCATATTGATGCAATGAAAGCAAGTTTTTGAAGAAAAAGGTAGAGAAGACTGTAAAGGAATCCCGACTCAATGAGGAGAATAGTTGTCCAAAATAAACTAGGAGAGGAAACAAAAAAAAATATAGGACTTCTGTAAAATATAACTATATAATTTCCTAATCACATATAAGTTAGGAAATTTGCATGTGATTATTTAGAGAAGTGCTGAAATACTAGAAAGAAGAAAAAATTTCAAGCTCTCCCTAGGAGTTAATATTACAGATGGTCACTCAACTATGAACTACTTTCACAAAAAGTCACTCAACTATGGATTTTTTTCTTAGAAAGTCACTCAACTTTGAATTTTAACTCTAAAGTTACTTAACTATCACTTTTTACACTCAAAATCACTAAACTTAAATAATTAAGTTTTATTTTTAATTAATATTTCAAAAATATCCATTTAAACCATTAATGACCCACCCCACCTTAACCCAACCCGCTAACCCACCCCACCCGTTAAATGTAAGATGACCCAATTGTTACCCTTTATTAATTGTTCCCCTAATCTTTCTCTTCTCCGAGTATTTTCTATCAATCATGTCATTGGAATTGACCTATCGAAAAGCAACCTGTCTGGGAAATTGTTTGATAACTTTTCAGTCATGACAGAATTGACCTCTCTTGATCTGTCCAAGAACACATTTCCAGAGTCCATTCCACCATACTTAGGCCGGTGTCAAAACCTGAAGTTCTTGTACTTGTCACACAACATCATTGTTGGTGAGTTCAACTTGATTGGCCTGAATAAGCTGAAAGTCTTTTATTTGACGATGAACAGGATTCGTGGACTAATGATGCCTAAGATTTGTGACAACTTAGTTGTTACAAACATTTCTAACAACAATTTAATTCACAGGTGGGATTGGAAGAGT
Source organism: Solanum sejunctum (assembly GCA_025642045.1). Lineage (NCBI taxonomy): Eukaryota > Viridiplantae > Streptophyta > Magnoliopsida > Solanales > Solanaceae > Solanum > Solanum sejunctum. The sequence goes on along the minus strand of JAOTQJ010000091.1, from coordinate 1,518,398 downwards.
ATTTGCTCAGTGCAAGAATTTGAAGTATCTTGGTCTGAGCTATAATAACTTGACAGGGAATCGCGCTAGCCATCTCCATTGCTTGAACTCTCCATCCTGAAAAATCAATACCTTCATCAACAGAATCAACCTTCCTCAACCTAGCTTAGAAAAGGGTAATCACAGAAGAAAGAGAAGAAAAAGATTAGAGGATGGAGAGAAATTATAAAATACACTGAAGAAGGAGAAGAGAAAGATTGTGAGACAATTGGGGTGGGTCAGTGGGGTGGATTATTAAATGGTTTAAATAGGTATTTTTGTAAGTTTTTTAAATATTAATTAGAAATAAAATTAGTTATTTAAGTTTAGTTATTTTGAGTGTAAAACGATGATAGTTAAGTGATTTTAGAGTTAAAATTTAAGGTTGAGTGACTTTCTAAGAAAAGAATTCATAGTTGAGTGACTTTGGAGTTACAAATGAAAGTTGAGTGACTTTCTGTGAAAATAGTCCTTAGTTAAGTGACCATTTGTGATATAATGTTCAGTTATTTCACGTGAGCTTTTAAAAAAAAAAGGAAAAAAAAAAAGAGATTTCCCAACGTATCAAGATAGTTTGCTTGGGAAGTAAAATAATTGATTAATTTATGAACAAAAATTAGTGCAAGGGAATGACAAATATAGATTTCGTTCTTATGGTACTCCTAACGTGTGTTCATATGTAAAAACATCTATGTTTTCAAAAATGTCCAATGTTGACTAGCAAATTAGAAAATGTCAACAGGACTCAAGAGCTTAAGTCTATCCATCAAATTAATACTTCAAGTCTACTCTTCAAAAGATAAAATATCTGAACAAGATTTAAAGTAGAAAGCATTTGTAATTATATAAAATTTATTAAAATATAAATTTTATAATGTGATTTAAATTATATTAAATATAAAATATAATAGTCCAAAAAAATAAATGTTATGAATTAATATAATTGGATTAATTATTAAATCCAATAAAATATAAATTTAATTAAAAGCCCAAATTTAATTATTTGGACAATAAAAGATGACTCACTTTATTGGGTCCAATATTCCTCCATCCTAGAGGCCCACTTGATGCCATGTGGCGGATGACGTGGTATGCCAAGTCCAACAAAGATGTTAATAAGATCATGCCATATGTCAAAATGGCATGACATTCCTATCTAAATCAAAGACCAATAAATATGTACCACATGTGCAAGTGATGTGCCCCAACCAACCAAATATCATCATTCTTATCACTTTTTCTGCGCTATGTCACTTTAAATCTGATTGGTCGAAAGAAGGCTTGATTCTATCATGACTCTTCTATTCTACAACTATATAAAGGGGTCCTCATAATTCAGAATTAATATCAAGAATTCTAACAAGAAGCTAGAGAGAGCTCGTAGATCAAATGTGCAAAATTCTCTACAAGTAACAAGAAGAGTTCAAGAAGTCAAGCATTCAAGTTCAAGAACGCATCAAGATCAGGATCACCAGATTCAAGAATAAGCTCAGAAACCCTTAAATTCAAGTACAAGTCAAGATCAAATCTCTCAAGTTTCTCAAGATTCAAAAACAAGCTAGAGAGCCCTTGAATTTATATTTGAAAAGGCGAATCAGAGAATTCATAGAGATTGTAGAACTACTCCTTGAATAAAATACTGATTATTGCAATATTTTTTATTCCTTGAATAATATTTTTTAAGACTCAAATTTTATTGTCATACAATTACGTCATTGAAGTTGCATTCCTAGTAATTTGAACTTAGTGTTAACTATGCCTCTGATCTCATTAATTAGAACTTTGTCATCCACAAATAGCATACACCACAACATCTTTTCTTGAATAAGTCATATCAATTTATCCATTATCAAAGACAAATAAAAAGGGTCTAAGAGCAGACTCCTAATGCGACTCCATCCAGTTGGGAAGTGCTCTAAGTATTTTTTTTCATCTTATAATATAAAAAAAAAAACCACTCTAAGTATTTAGTATAGCATAAATTTAGAAATTGATTTGCTATGGTTCATTTAAACTGAACTTTTTAAAAAATCATTAATACTACATATGTACACTTGGAATTCAACGCATCTCCATAAAATCTCCTTAAAGTTTTGTCGTAAGTCTTTTCGGGTCTTTAGGTCCTTCTTCCTCTTCCAGTACTGCTCCATCTATCTTCTTCCACTTGTTCTTCCATTACAATGTCTAATGGATTTTTCATGTCTTTATGAGTAAAATTGTGCATTAATTAGCTTCTAAGAATTTCCCACCTCCCCTTTTTAAGCATCTTCTTTATCGGAAATGAGCTACTATCTTTTAGATTAAAAATTTGTAATGTAAATTTTGGATTATATTTTTATAATATAATTATATTTTTTTAAAACTGTCTTCCTATCAAAAAAATAAAAATAAAATTGCTATTTATGCATTTTCCCCAAATTACACTCGCACTCTGCTAATTGCAAATCTGCTCTTCCATCTTTTGACCCACCGCGAACCACTGCCGGAAAATCAAGAATGCCACCCAAATCCAAAACCCAGTCCGCATCATCCACCGCCAAAGCCCAATTTCCCGATCCGTCTGATGACTACTCCATCGACCCACTTTTCCACATTCTCCGCATACTCCCATTCTCCTTCCTCCGTCCTCCAAAGCTCCGCCTCAAAATCCCAACGGTGACCCTTCCCTCCGCCATGACAGTTTTCAGCCTTATCCTTCTTACCTACTTCATGGTCGTCTCCGGCATCGTGTACGATGTCATTGTTGAACCGCCGGGTATTGGATCAACCCAAGATCGATTCACCGGAGCTGTTAAACCGGTGGTTTTTCTTCAGGGTCGAGTTAATGGTCAGTATATTATTGAAGGTCTCTCTTCTGGGTTCATGTTTGTACTTGGTGGTATTGGGATTGTGCTTTTGGATTTGGCACTTGATAAAAACCGAGAAAAGAGTGTCAAGGTTTCTTTTGCATCTGCTGGGATCGTGTTTGTTGTCATTTCTTATGTTATGAGTATGTTGTTCATCCGTATCAAGATCCCAGCTTATCTTCGCTGAAAGTTTTAGGCTTTTGCTTTGTTTTAATAAGCACTATGTTAGTAGGATTCCTCTGAATGGATTTAGGTTGTCACTCCATTCTTTAAAGTTTAAAGAGCTTGACATATGACACTGTTTGTAGAAGAGGAGTAAGTGAAGTTGATTTGAGTATTTGTGGATTTTGGTAGATGCTGGTTATTGAAATGTATGCAATATTGGATCTTATGAATGCATAGTAGAAAACTGTTTTCATTGCTTAATGCTCATATTATGAGTAAGTTGTTTATCTGCACAAGATCCTAGCTTATCTTTGCTGAAGAAAAGAAATCAGTTTGTGGCTTTAAGGAATTTTCTGAGTTGTTTTAATTTATTGCTCTTTTAGAGACAACGATTCATGTTAATCTTGCTAGAGTAGAAGTAACAGAAGTTGATTTGGGTATTTTGGCTTTTGATAGATTTAAAGTATATGAACTGTGTGCAATTTGGTTCTTTGAATGAATGGTAGAAAACTGTTGTGAGGGTGAGCCATGTTTAAGCTATGTTTTAGTTGCAAGTTTCCTAGTATCATATGAATAGTTAAAATTTGTTAGGTTTTAAGGATGAATAACTGAGGCATTTGTGTTCATGTTCAACCAAGGGCACATTATAAGATAAATTATTCATTTGAAGAACTTATCGCTTAACTAGCTATTAGTCTCAATTAGTTGGTCATTATGTGAATGTCTGTTCCTCTTTAGGGAGGTCCCTTTAATTCCATATCAATGGATGCACTTCTAAGTGAAGGGGTTTCTAAAATGTTAGAACTGTTGAACTGTTTTGACCAATCATCTGATTGAAGGATGGGAACATATTCCCCACGAGAAAGAATGGGCAAACGACATGTTTCTTTTCTTTAGTTGTTGGCTTTTCTACAGTGTGTCAAAGTCCTTTTTTCCGAATGTCTCTTCCTCTTTTTGTTTCAATTATTGCTTCATATGACTTGGCTTACTTCTTTAAGTCCCATATTAATTCTTCCTTGTTATGCCATTTCATCAATTCACGATGTACTTATAACCCTCAAGGTTGACCTAGTGGCAATTGACTTGAGCCTTGGGTTTTGCTCCCTTTCAAGGTCTCAAGTTCAATTTCTGAGGGCCATTAGACTGGGTAAAACCTGAATGAACCGTGTTGCACGTCCTGAAAACTCCTTGCCAAGGGCCTGTGCACCCTCGGGATTAGTCGGGGCTCAAAGAGACTTGGACATCCGGTTCAAATAAAAAAAAATAAACTCACAGTGTACTTATAGCTTTGGTGTTACACCTTTCTCAGTCTTGTAGTTTTCAAGCTCGTATTAGTTATCAGTTTCTTTATTTTGTATGAGGGTCAAGCGGGGAGTTTCTGTAATGCTTTCAGCTCTTTAAATTCCACGCACTTCGGATTTGCTCATATGAATAACTTTCAGAGGATGACTTTCTGAATCAGTGGTTACTCTGTCATGGTTTAGATGCATTAGGTTTTCTGCCAAACTTTACTATAGTGACAGTCTCAAAGATACATGGAATTACTACTAGCTGGTTGCTGGGTTTCCCTTCAAAAGTCGAATCTTCTCACATGCAGAAGCATTGTTTAAGTTGCTGACAAAAATTTAGATTGCATTTGTAAGACATTGGTTTTTTTCTCTCCTTGTAGCTGTTGGGGCCTAGTAGGTGAATATTTGAGGCATGCATCATGTTAATCGTTGGTTTCGTCTTTATAATAGCTCGTGTACACAAGTTTCTTAACCCTCATTCACTTACTCCCAGACTTATAGACATTCTTCATTTCTCTAAGTCCCTGCTTCGTTTTCTGCTTACTACAATTTATTTCACTCAAACCTGTTCTGATTATGACATAATACCTTCCATGAAGTCCTACTTGATGAATGGCCCATTCATTGCTTTAATGCTGACCTGTGATCTTACTGGTCTGGATCAATCTTTTCCCATCTCTCTGATTGTTTAAGAAGAAGAGGGAATATGATAACAAGTTTAAGGGAGAAAGCTGTCGGAAACCACCTCTTTACCCTCCCCAAACCTACTTTACGGGACTACACTAGTTATGTTTTGTTGTTTAAGGGAGGATGATCAATTTTTTTCTGAAATGTTATTGAAGTGTGTTAACTGAATCTGATTGCCTGTTGAATGTCTTTCTTTCCTCTACTTTGATACATTTTTGGCCAGCTTTTTGATAGGAAAAAGCTTCACCTGTCTTTGTTATAAGACATGCTATATAATGCCTGCGTGCTGAATCTGCTGTACTGCAAATTAAACTCAAGCTTGTGTTGCAACTTTTGATTGATAACATTCCGTGCCTCATGTATACGTTGATCATAGGTTACTTGGGCGGATTCTAGGCATATCGAATGCACAAAATATGAATTTATCTCGAGAAAACTGTACTCTATTGTCTTCATAGAAAGAACAAAACTAATTCTGTGTCTCAGTTCGTGCAATGTCTTCATAGAAAGAAGAAACAGGGACAATTGGATCACTTTAAATGATTCCAAAAGAATGGTGGAATGCCTTTCACAATCACTATTCATTGTAAAACCTGCTTCTGTATGCCAACACAACACCAACCATGCGCATCAATGCACACTTTGATTCCGTTAATTTTCAGATGCTAAGATTTACATACAAGAAATCAACAAACCTGACCTTGATAGTGAAGTAAATAATAAATCTACAAAATTGAACAATTGCAAAGAATGCTACAGCAACAGTCGCTACAATGAAGTGTACGGAGTAACCATAACCCCAGTAACAGTCGTGAATGCTGGCCATTGTTAGCTTGGGTTTTTTCGCAGTCAAGACGATATCTTTTGTGCATATTTGGATATAACTCCAGTGAGTACAGCTTTCTCCTTAATTTTCAACCTGCATGACATTGCAGTAGTTGGTAAGTGAAACCAAAGCAGTGAGGTTAAACACAAAGTGCGAAAGTATGTTATATCATGAGCTTATAGCTTACTTGCGCGCAGAGCCTGGAATATTCAATTTTGAGACCACCTCTTTCTTTTGCTTAGGCTTTTTCTTCTTCTCCTTTGCTTCGACTTTCTTTTGTTCTAAGAAATCAGACTCTTCTCCAACATCCTGCTCATCACCCGAAGTAGACTCTATAGATAAAGTTTCTGAATTTTCTATATAATCATCCGTGAATGCTGATAAATCCTCCAGCTCTGCAACATCACGGTCAGTGGGGATGTTTTCCTCTGAATCCGAGAGGAAATCTGTGTCAGAATCAGCATCGTCCTGGTCTTCGTGTAGATGAGGCATTTCTTGTTCAGGAGTATACTTAATTTCATCGACAGACTGCTTAGTTGTGGATTTTGGTGATCCGGGATTTATCACCTCACACTTTATTTGCTTCTGAACCTTACCAAAAGCTATACTTCGTCCAGAAAACATTTGCACAAATCTACGATGAACAAACATTTTATAGTTTAGGGAAGAGTGCAAAGGTAAAGATTAAATAGGCACGTGTCTAACTTTTCAAAGAAATACACCTACTGTTCCAGTTTGTTTGTCCTACTTTCGTTTTAGCCTGTTCCAGCTTCGCGCCAAGTCAAAACCAGACAAACAAATTAAAACCAAGGGAGTAACAAATTGCTACTGTAAGGAAATACCTAATAGACATACAGAACGCACAAGATTTTACTAGCCTGTGATTTTAATTACATATCTGAACTATGGAAAGCAATAACATCAATAGAATTCTTAAAACCATCCATGTACATGGAGTTGTGAAACTAATCAATTGGTCGCATTACAAACTTCACCCTTTTATTTCTTACGTACAGCCACAAACAACACAAGGAGAGATTGAGGTATAAATTCCAATTTTACAGCATTACCTTTGTGCTTCATCCTTCGACTTGAAGTCAATATAGGCCAGGCCTTTGCAAATAGGATTCCTGGTCTTCTTGTTCCCAGTCACAATTGGGACTATATTAGTTATTCCTGGAACTCCTTTGAAAGCCACTTGCAGATCTTTATCAATGTTCATTTTCTTCGGAAGATTGACCAAGCGCACACAGTGTCCATCCTGAATAACTTTAGAAATTGTAGAACTTAGTAAAATACCACGACACTAGTAACATGGTAAGAGGGACAGTTTTTGAAACATGTCAAGTACATTTTAAAAGAGTAGAAGATGAGAAGTCATTGAAGCTCCATGAAGTCTTTACTTTGTCCTCCAAATTCTTTGGTTCTACACTAAGCAGCTACATATAATACTACCAATCACTGTCTGGAGTTAAGGCTGCTTGATTCCATAACATTCATAATTTTAGTTCCAACTTCTAACTCAAATGTATGATTTGGGTTGGGATAGACCAAATTGCACCTCTGATATTTAGTCCATTTAGAGTTAAGAATGGACAATGAAAGAGAACAAGAGGAGATTAAACAGGGGAAAGGGAACTAAAAGGTTATGCTAGATATTCCTTTATCTGTTTACTGTTGTTTGAATTTTGATAAGTACTACTCTGTCCGTTGTGCACCGGGCTGCCCTTTTCTTAATAGTAAAAGATTTTATAAATTTGTAGACTAAGCCAGTTGTTCAATAGGCATGATTACAGGTTATGCAATCCCTCAATTTTGTCTAGCATTACATCTACACCATGTACAATAACCAGATTGCCACCCAAAAGCTAAAAAAATATACCTTTGCTTAAGGTTGTGTATGTTTCTCTTGTGCCTTAAAAAGGGGCTAGTTTCAAATATAAACGATA
>JAOTQJ010000091.1:1480730-1492935 GCA_025642045.1 Solanum sejunctum | reverse complement strand
TCCACCAAATACATATTCTTTTATTTCAAGTTTTAGGTGCTAGTCAAACATTGGTGCAAGTGAAGGGTATTGACTCGACGCACACAGCTTAATTATTTAATCAAAATATATTTTGTATATAATTCTTAAAAGAATATGTTTAAGTCGAATTGATAAAATTAAATTCAGTTGTTCAATCCGTCCAATTTATTAAAATTCGGGTGAATTATTTATTAGTTTAATTTATTTTAATTTAATCTATTTAAAATTGTAGTTGATATGTAATTTAAATTGATTCGAGAGAAATTTTTTTAAAATATTATTAATTTTTTTTAAATTTTGATATGTTTTATATGGCTAGAATAAAAAATATATAATTTAATTCAATACTAAAATATTGAAAAAGAACACATAAAATAAGTAAAACTTAGTAAAAATTGAATCGGATTGGATCTTAACTCGTTCTATAATCCATTACTCAACCTATTTTGACCAACCCATTTTTGGCCCAAACAAATTTGAGTTGAGTTGGATCTTGACCCATTATAACCGACTCAAATTTAACCTAACCCGCACAATTATAACCCCTTTGTTTAAGTATATATTTCTTGTTCTTTTATATACAAGAGGCTACAAAGTAACTGAACCAGATAACTGTTAGACGACATGTCTGCTTCAGCTGCTCGCTTAAGCAGGCAGCTGCTCATTGACATGTCTACTTTAGCTGCCTGATTTTAAAAAATTTTATTATTGAAATTAATCTATCGGCTTAATTAGGAAGCTACTTAAAAACTATCATGAATCTAGATAAGTATAAAAATATACTATAAATCATGATATTGTCTTTTTCATTTGCTTGTTTCTAAAATTTTTTAAAAATAAATAAAAATTCAATTGATTATTGAAAATAATCTATCGGCGATACATAAAGGGGGACAGAAGAAATAACATGTATTAGGCTACAAAGCAACTGAAGTAGGCAGCTGTTGGACAACATTCCTGCTTCAACTCCTGCTTAGCTGCCCATTGACGTGTCTGCTTCAGCTGCGTGATTTTAGTTTATCGAAGCAGCTGAAGCAGGCTGTTGTTGGACGACATATCTGCTTCAACTGTTTGATTAAGCTGGTAGCTGCCCATTGACGTGTCTGATTCAGCTGCTTGATTTTAAAACTTTTTTAAAACAAATAAAAAATTCAAATGATTATTGAAAATTAATCTATCGGTGTTACATAAAAGTGGACAAAAGAAAAAACATGTATTATTTAATTAAGGAAACTACGTAAAAATTATCATAAATCTACATAATTAACAATAGTAATATATCTATATATGAAAATTAAATAAAAAATACTATAACTCGCAAGAATTAACAACTTAAAATATTTAAAAGACATACAAAAAGTTCGATTGACACTCGAATCGATTTCACATAAATAAGGATAGATGAATAACATATGTTATGTAAAACTAGCGTAAACATAATATAGATCATAATAATTAAAAAAACTTAAAAACTAAAAGACGTTAAAAGAAATTGACTTTCAAAATTTTATCAGCCACACATAAATTGGGACAAGAGAAATAATATCTTTTATTTAAAAATTATGTAGAAAAAGCATTATAATTCAAAATAATTAATAAGTTAAAATATTAAAATTTAATTGACTTTTTAAATTATATCTATATTACATAAATTGAAATGTAAAAATAACAAATATTAAACCCACGGTGGCATGGGCACCGACATTTATTATATCTCATATATACCTGCTGGGTAAAAAAGTTTCTCCTTTGTTTTTCCAGTGGAAATAGTAATATTATATAGTCACGTAGTTTTTTCATTTTCTAATCTGTGTTACTATATGTTGCTTTATTTACTTTATATTTTTCTATTTGGCCATATTTTTTTAGAATTTTTTCTTCGAATACTCCTCTATTGAGTTGAAAGATTTATTGGAAATAAGTTTTCTATGTTATAAGATTTGTGTACTAGCGAGATAAGCCTTTTATCATTACATTAGATATCAAGTAAACGTACCGTAATATATGAAGTTGAGGAATTATATATCATTTTCATACATTAGAATCAATTTATAAAATTACATTAGGTATATTGTTATTGGTAACGCATGTGATGGGACTTGTCAGAAAGGAGAAATGGGAAAGTAGATGAGAGTGTGTAGGACTGTGTACATGTAAATGTAAGGATATCGTGTCAAAATAATTATGTATGGAGTCCAATAGTTGTCCTCTTTCTATGTATTGTAATGTTTCAAGCAAGAGGGACCTATATATCAACTATGCTTTCTGGGGCATTGTCAGAGTCCATGAAACCCCTTGGATCTTTACTGTATTTCTAAGACAGGTGTCTTTTTGATCAAAATACTATAGGGGGCTGCAGCTTTCATGTTTGATACTTTACACTTTTATTGGATGGTTTATTGCTTATTGATTCACAATTATCTACCGTATTATACTATATTGAGTTGAACTATATTGTTTCAATGAAGATAACATGATCTTGAAAATATCCTTAGTTGAGTTTAATAGGTATTGTTTTGTGCTTGTAAGAGACTCCATTGACTTAGATAAAGTCATTGAAGAAGAGGGTAAAAGGGGAATGTCGGGAACAATAGTGAGATGTACAAAAATTATAACCTTAAAGTTGCTCGATTTTAGTGAAGGTTTAGAAAAATCATATATGCAATAGGTTGTGATTCTACCTCACTACTCAAAATTAGACATATGACAAGGAAAATCATTGCTATAGATAGATTGACCGCGGCCATAGGCCTATGGCAACGGTTAATAAAGCGTTGCATCAGTTTCCGTGGCTACAAAGCTATGGCAATGGTTTGTGCAACGATCGTCATAAAGTATTGACATAGATCATCCTATGCCAGTGGTTTTTATTTTTTTTGATGCGATTATAATATGTGGGAATGATAACATTTTATAATTGTTGCCATAGACCTTTATTATAAATATATAATTTTTTTTCAAATTGATGCTAATGATTTAAATGATCTATTGCGCTTATATGATCAACTAGAATATTTATATGGTCTATTGCAACGCTTATGCGATCTATTGTAACGGTTATGTGATCTATTGCAACATCCTTATACAACATAATGCAAGTATTGCAATACTAACCTAACAATAATTAGTATTTGTATTATAAAAGGAAATTACAATTGTAACAATGATCCTTTTGTGTTCTAAAAATAAATCACAACACAAATTAGTAATTTTAATATAGCAAAATGTTAAACCCAAAAGATAATTAGTAGTTTTACACGCTTCAATAAGTATCAAAGTATTTGATAGCAAAAAAAACTAGAATTTTCATCAACAAATCAAAATTTTTTGTAACACTCGATAAAATTATCAAAATATCCCTAGAGGTGGGATGTACACATAAAGCATTTTCTCATACTTCATTTACAAATCGAGACTGGATTTGCAATCAGCACAAAAAATTGAATGAAAAAATAGTTTCGTTCGATTTTTAGAGTAAGCAGATAGAAAAATAATTTTTCAATCCAAAAATCGAGCAAGTAAGGGTATGCATCAAGGCCGCAACTCACCTGGGCGCACACCCATACTTAATTTTTAAATTTTTTTTGACGAGAATTGAAAAACTCGTTTGAAGGATTTTTGGAAAGAAAATACACTGATTCGCATACGGTGCGCATCGTGGACCTGTGTAAATTCTGAGACAGATTTTTTTATTTCATGAGAGATATTTCAAATCGTTACCAGCCCCTCCTAAGTTCAATAAACGAATATAAGGGATCTATTACATCAAGCCAAGTTCAAAAATTTTCTACCGACTAAGTTTTCGTATGAGTTGATAGAAGGGTCAACTTCAAATGATTATATCTCCTAAAGTATAATGAGTTAGGTGACTCATAATATATCAAATCGAATACATTTGAATTAGCTTTCCAACGCATCTAATTTCGTCTTAACCAGAGTTTGAAGTAGAAAATTATGACCATTTTAGTGAAGTGATGTAGAGTTGTCTGAAGGTGCGCTACAATTCTGCGTCGCGGACCTATCATGGACCCTTACTAGATAAGCTAATGACTTTTTTTCTATTTATTTTGAGGGTACTTTCATCCTAAAACCTTTGGGGTCTATTTAAGGTCCCAAAATGCATAAAACATCGCTTTCATAATCAAAACCCTCTCCCTTCACTTCTAGACATAAATGCTCAAGAATAATTAAGAAAGTCATCAGTTAGGATTAACTTTCAATATTAATCATCAAGGTAAGTTATTCTTTATAAATTTCAAGCTACCCAATCTAAATTTCTTTATCCATTTATGAATCTCTAATAGGATCTTAAATCATAACCTAAGGTTTCAAGATAATGAATTCAAGAATCACAAGAAAGGATTTCTTGATTATTTTTTTTCAAGAATTAGGGTTCTTCATCTAGAATTCTAAAGATTCTAAGTCAAAAATTCAAGAATCAAAGAGAAGCCCTTCAAACAATGTCTTTTCAAGTTCTTCCACTCTAAAAGAACTACCGAGATTGAGGGATTTCTCCAAGAAAGCTCGTATTCATCAAATTTCAGTTGTAATATTAACTCTCTAGGTATGTAAGGCTAAACTAAAATAATGAGATTATTCTCTCATATGCCTCATAGATGGTCATAGATGAGTTGAGAGTCCATGAGTCCCCTTATATAATTCTTGAAGTATTATCTTGATTAAATTCTTGAAAGCTATATCACTGACGTCATTTGGCCATCTTACATATCGTACGCTCCATGTACTGACGTTATCTGACATTGTATTGTTTTGGGATGCAGATTCAGGTACTTATGATAGTAGATATATATTCAGTGAGGCAGTCCCCATCAGTAGTCAGTGTGACTTCTTCGCATTCAAAGGAGCTCGGGAGTCTTCATTTCTTTTGTATTTATTTTAGTTGAGATAGCCGCGGGTCTACCCCGGTACCTAATTCAGATTTAATACTTTAGAGACTTCATAGACTTGAAAGATATTATTCGTTTTATTCCCTTGAAGTTGTTTGAAAGCCTTCAGTCAAGTTTTATGTATTATTATTGTATGTCTGAGTTTATGAATATTGAGTCTATTCTAATTCATTAAGATGTTAGTATCTTTCGCTGAGTAAGTTAGTTAGGCCAAGTGATTTACTTGGTAGCAGAATGATTTTCGAGTGTCGATCACATTTAGGATGTAGACTTGAGGCATGACATATATAAAATGGAGAAAATAGTAAGTAGTTATTTTTTAATATAATTCTTTCACATATAAACAATCTTTTCATGCAAAGCATAAGTCTTTTTCTCCCCACAAAATTTACATGATGGGGCTTTTTTTATAATATAAAATATAAATTTATGAGTTAAAATTATATTTTAAAAAGTTAAAATCATGATTAGAAATCACAAATTATATTTCTTGAAGAATTTGAGATATAAAATTATGATCCCAAATCACATATCTAAATGTTAATTTAAAATCATGAGTTCCTATATAATTTAAATGCACGTCTGATATTTAAAGGCCATTGATTAATTTCCTGGCAGAAATTTCTACCAAAAGTCTTTGGAAAATGGAGCAATAAATATGAGTAACTACTACAATTCTTCAAGTTTATGATTTCTCCTTTAATACAAACTGAAATATTGTAAGAAAGTAGGTGCAATAAATAAAAATGACAAAAAATTAGCTGGTAGGTTAACAACATGTTGACTAAAGACCATAGCTTATATGGGGAGAATTATATTCTTGATTAAATGCTTGAACTGTATAGCTATTGGAAGACAGACACATTGAAGAGATATCAATAAATGTACCTTAGTATTGTATGTCCCTACATTTGGAGGCATTTTCCTGTTGTGCCTTTGCCATCAACATATTTCTTTTTGGTTTAATTCTACTTGGATTTGCCTATTAGAAAGGGCACCAATTCAAATATTTATTTATGAGCACTTTTTAGTAAAATAAAAATGATGTTGTGATGATATGTACTGATTCTGTTCAATAATAGTTGTGTTCGTTATTATTTTGATATAAAAAGTAAGAAGTAGTAAATAATAAAAATAATTTTACCAAAGTACCCTTGAAATACAATAAATATTACAATATTTTGAAAATTATAATAGAAAAATCATTATAATTAATTATAAAGATAAATTAGGAATTAAGTGTAAATTTATGTCTTGATTTCATAAAGTGCATAAGTATTGTTGAATATTTTTTTTAAGTATAGCGAACAAGTAAAAATGAACAGAGAAAATAGTACAACAATAAAATAAAAAAAGCGAAGGTTATGCATCATCAATTAAAAAAAAAAATTGCACCCATAATGTAAAAATATGGCAAATAGAAATTAAAATTTTATTGAGATAGAAAGACAAAATGTAAAAGATCCAAGTACAGAAAAAAAAATTATTTGTCTAGCAATAATATGGATTTAACTATTTAATATTTTAACTCTATATACTTATAGTATTAATAATTTTACACAATCAGAATAGTTTGACCAATTTAAGTAAATGACTACCTTTAGAAGCTAACGTCTCATGGAACTAATAATTATGTTTTAATTCCATACTTTATACTTTGAATTATTCACTCTAAAAGTATTTAAAATGGCCCGTCAATATAGTTATGTAATGCTATGAATTTAATTATACCATTTAAATGCTCTCATTTTCTTGTAAAAAGTTTGAAAAAATGTGGTGCGTGTTCATCTCGCTCGATGAGCTCAACTGAGAGGGAGGATGTAATTTAGTTTAACTTACAAAGAAAGGGAGAGTGATCAAAGGAACTCAAACTTTTGATCTCTTTTCTATGACCGGAGATTTCTTTGTATCAAAAGTGTATTGGGAAGGTCACGAAAAATGGATTGACTCAATGTCTCTTCTGATAAGAGATCTTAAACAGCATAAGAAAAATAGACTAAAACTTATATAATATATAACTTTCATTCTATGATAATTATTAATATTATAAACTTTTTGTAATTTCTGCGAGGCTGAAATGACAAAAGATGAATTTGGAAACATAACACAAGTAGTCTAGTCATATCATCCTAAACCTACAATATGGTTGAAAGAAAAAAGAAAAAAAATAGTGATTTTTTTTTTAATATGATCATGCAAAGGATAAGTCCAAACCTTGAGGAGATAAAAGTCTCTTTCAAATTTATACTATACTAAAACAAGTGGTGCATGGTATATTACTTTACCAGAGTCTGTCCGAATTGATAAAATTCATTGTTTTTTTATAAATATCTTAAATTTTAAAGAATGTTTATTTCCTTGAATAATTTTTACAATGACATAAATTTTAGTAAGTTAAATAAAATTATGAATATCGGACACAGAATAAAATTTTTTTAAAAAAAGTATAGTACTATTTTATTGTGGTGTGATTCCACTAAAGTTTTAGGAGTTCAAAGTGTTAAATCATGTCGACGCTCCTCCAAAAGCTAAAAGGTCCCTTAGAATAATACTTCCAAAAATCACAAATATTAATCATATATACTGTGCCATGTTCAAAGGGGGGCCTGGATAAAATTGAGGGCACCTCTCAACTTTAAGGCTGATATGATCTTTTTTCTTTGTTACTCAAATTCCAAACATAATATTCTTATTCCAGACTGTTAAATATACTAAAATATGATTGACAAGTACATACATAGCTTTTAAATAATTTTATTTTTTTTCTAGATCATCGACCTAGTAAAACATATAAAAAATAAGTATGCAAAAAAAAAAAAAAAATGTTATAGTAGCAAAAAAGTCATGATGCAAATCATGAAGAAGAGAACCATAGTAATGACAATATTAATAATAATAATTGAAGCAAATGCAACATTGATGATAGTAAAATTGAAGAAGAAAAATATCATAGTAAGAAAGTAACAATAGTGTAGATATCGTAATTTTATAAGAATCTATAAGATAAGTTCTATTTCAGTATGTAGATGCTACTCTATCATAAATCCTAATTTAGGCCTATATAAAGAGTATTATATTCTTTTGAAAATGCATCTCAAAAATCTCATAAACTCTTGGGATATTCATAAAAAAAGTCAAAATATATTAAACTTTTCTTGATAATCAAATATTTCTAGAAGATTTGCGCAAATCCTTTCATGGAGATCAAATCTAAATTATTCTAATTCGAGAAATACGTTACTAAAGGCCTTCGAATCATGAAAATATCTCAAGAGAGAAGAATTAAGGAAGAAACAGATTTATACCCACATTATTTATAATTATGTTTCTTCGTATTTTATTTGTGATTGTATTTTATTTTTCACCACTTTAAAATTTGTTTCAAGCAAATAGCAATACTAAAAAACAAATTTAATGACTATATTGTTACTATTAGTTTTAGAGAAACTATTGTACTGATCGAATGGACTTCCAATATACTTACAGTAACAAATCTTGGGTTATAATAAACAATAAAACAAATATATAGTCATAATAAATTGTGAATAATGTTAATTAATAATTGAGCTTTTTAAAAATAAAAAAATCCAGAAAATTGTTCAAAAGCATTTCATCGATTAAATAATCCTATTTCTTAAAATTAATTAAAAAAAATATTATTTTTTTGCATAATTTTTATTAGTTAAGTGGCAAATAATCAACTCCAAAACAAAAAGAGAATATATGTGAAAACTCAAAAGTAGATCCTTTTGTCTACTTTAACTTATTCAATTTAAAAAAAAAAAAAACTTAATTACCGCGTGTGATCTTTGCTTCTTGCCAAAAAGATAGTAATTATTACTATAATATTTAGAATAATAATCATATTTTAAAAAATAAGAGCACATTTTTTTTTTATAGTTGCTAACAAGTAGTGCCCACATGGAATATTAATAGCAAATATGTGATGTACACGTGCTCTTCATATTTTCATAAAATCTCTTTTTATCCCAAACTTCTCCTTTTCTTCTCTTTCTTTTTTGTCTCTTTTGACAAGGTGTCAATTCATAAAAGTGATCATGAACATTAAGTAATAAATCAAATTATCTTGATCATCACAATTATGTCAAGATTAAAAATATAAATTTATTTAATGAATTAGAGAAGTTATATATTAATATTCAGAATATAAATAAATATTTTTACTTACTCCGTTTAATACATTGTAAATGTATTATCACAAAAAATTGAAATATTACTATACTCATAATTAAAATTAAATTATTTCTCTTGTATCATATTCATCTAAATGTTTGTTCAACTTCATCTGTAATTACGAACATTCAATTATAACTTATAAGAATCAATAATTTTAATTTTTCAAGTATGAATTAATTAATTTCATACTCAAAAATCATATACTATATAAGTCAATATTGACACAAATGATCTATTTAACTGAAGACTTTATTATATTAAATAAAATAAAATAATTAGTCTTTACAAGAGATTAAAATGTAATACTACCACTTAACCACATAGTTAATAATATATTCCAATATTGCTACTTCGTGGAAGGTAAAAAAATTATTTTTTAAGAAAAAAACTTTGGGTTAAATGCAGCAAATTAAATTTGTTATGAAAAAATAAGGTAGTGAAGAAAATATGGCATCTAATAGCATTACAAGATTTTTTTTTTCTCTGAAAAGAAAAGAAAAACAAAACAACAAGAAGAAAATTGGATAATTAAAATACAATAAAAAATAGATGGTAACAATATATATATATATATATAAAGGAAATTACATGAATAGGCTAATAATATGATACACACATAACTCCAAATGCTTATAAAGTCAAAAATAAGACACATTTAATTACATATTAATCTTCTACTCTAATTTATGATCTTCATATTCTTGATATGCTAAAATTATCCAATAATATTTTTTTTGTTTTTTCAATTCTTTTGGCGGGAATTTGTGGGAAAAAGATCTAATATAATCTAGATGAATCTACAATTTAAAAACTTACTTTAAAGGAGAAAAGATCTAATCCACCTTTACCTTGTCTTGATGTTGTATTTATAAAAATATGGAGAAAAATAAAATATAAAGTTGACTTACACAAAAATAGAAAGTAAAATCACTCTCACCACGCGTTTCATCCAATTAATATGTCGAATGTGTTAGACATATTGAAATAAATTAGATCCACATATAAAATGTACACTATGAGATATCTACTAGTAAATTACACCCGTGGTCATTATTTATCATATAAAAATTATTTTTTATTTATTATTACATAAAAAATTATTAATTTTTAATGATATTTTGAAACTCTATAAATATAAGTATAGTATTTAACATTAATTATAACATGAGAAAAGATAAAGTAATAAAACAAACTTGATTTGCTAAAACAGATAAGTAAAAAGTAATAATCTAATTTTAATTATAATATTGAAATAAAATAAATAGAAGAAAGTATTAGAAACAAAATTCTAAAGAAGAGCGAAAAGAGACATTTAAAATGAACTCACTAGTGTTTGCCTCTAAATTTTTAAATATTCTTGACAAGTTATTGTTGACAAATATTTTTGACAAGTTTTGATGAAGTTTCATCATGTTATTGATTCTAAATATTTTCAAGAATATTTGATTACTCCATAAAATATAATTTGCACACATAAATTTCACAAATTAATAAAAATACTTGTAAGTTTATATTATAATATAATGAATATATTCTGTTAAAAGGTAACCTTATAACATAATTAATAGCTATCAACAATAACAAAATAACAATATGAGCAACATCAATATATAAATTGAATACTTAAACTTATCACTGATTTGATTGAAATTATAATCTATTAAAAGCAAAATATTTTTTTTTTCAATCTAATCGTTCAAATTATATAAGTTAAAATAAATAAATAATGAATATTTTTTTTATAAAATATAAAAGTTTAAGATAATTTTTAATATTTAAAACTTTTCAAATACTATCCTAAGTACTCAAATATAGTAATTTTTTTCTATTATTTCAAAATTTAAAAATTCTTCAAATATATCTATTAAATTTTATTGCCAAATACTATTTTTTAAAATTTTTCTCAAAAAAATTTGGGATCAAACGGCACCTATAGTCTACCATCCAGAATGAACTCATTTAATTTGCAAGTTTAACAATCTTGTCAGATACAAAAACATGAATTTCAATCTTTTAGACATTTGGTAGTTGAAATTCATTTCATCCTAGTATTAAAAGGTAAATTCAAAAATTTAGAATTATGAGTTTGAATTCAAACTTCTATCAAAATCTACTTAATTTATCTGATTTAAATTTTTTCTATATATACTTAATTTACTTTTAGTAGTACTATGTAGTCAAAGCTACTACATTAAGATGCACTCAAATATTTAATGTGTGTGGAGAATCAACTACTACTATTTTGGGATGAATTTATACTGTATTACTCTTTTTATTCATCTTTACTTGCTCTTTATATTATTTTGAAATGAATTTATGTTAATTTTTTCATCTATCTTTACTTATTTCTTTATACTATTTTGAAATGTCTAATAATACTTATTCACTTTATTAAATAAAAGATAATTTTATACTTAGTTCCTAATTTATTCATATAATTAATTATATTTTCTATTTTTTAATCCATGTACTAAATCAATAGGGAATAAGTAAAGATAAACGAAGGGAGTATGCTACTCCCTCCTTTTTCATGTATCTATTTGGTATTTTATTTCATATGAAATTTTAAAAAATAAAATATTAAATTTTATATCTTATTTATCTGTTTGATTTTTTATTTGATATGAAATTTTAAAAAATAAAATATTAAATTTTATATCTTATTTATCTTTTAATTTTTTATTTGATCTGAAATTTTATAAAATATTAAATTTATATCTTAAACTAAAGATATATAGAATATATTTAAATGTCTCTTAATTGTATCATCTTAAATATATAATTATTATATAAACATTATAAATTAATGAATTATTTTTTAAAAAAAGGAGTATAAATATACTATCTTTATTTCAATTTATATAACTCACTCTATATACTTTTATTTTTAATAATAATTTATTTTTATATTTTCAAAAATATAATTTATAATCATATAAATATTTATTTTAGATCAGGGTGTGTTATACCGAAAAATAACTTTTTGAAAAGAAAAATAATTCAAAAAATCAAAAATCGATTCAGACTCAATTAATTTGAGAAAAACCAATTCTCGATATTCGAAAGAAAAACAGAGTCGC
>JAOTQJ010000091.1:1456404-1467670 GCA_025642045.1 Solanum sejunctum | reverse complement strand
CTTCTATACTATTATATTTGGATTGTTATTTTCACTCACATTTTGGGCTTTCTACTTTACATACTTGGTAC
This sequence comes from Solanum sejunctum, assembly GCA_025642045.1. Lineage (NCBI taxonomy): Eukaryota > Viridiplantae > Streptophyta > Magnoliopsida > Solanales > Solanaceae > Solanum > Solanum sejunctum. The sequence continues at coordinate 1,467,599 of JAOTQJ010000091.1, read as the reverse complement.
GTATTTCATACTGACACCTTCCTTTCGAGGGCTGCGTTCATGCCCGCAGGTACAGACGAACAGGTTAGAGGGTCGTCTTCTTAGGACTTCCGTCTACCTTTGAAGTGCTCCCTTGCATTAGGAGCAGGTCGTTTGGTATATATTTGTACACGTTCCTTTTGTATTTTACATTTATATAAATATATACTCGAGGGTATAACGGGGCCCTGTCCCGTCGTGTGGTCCGGTTTTTGTACATAGAGGTCTGTGGATTCATGTGGGTGTGGAAAATTACGTTGGTATGATCTCGTTTGTATGATATGTTTGTTGGGCGGCTCTGTCGCAGCGGTGACCTTGTCGGCCCGCATATATTTATGTGAATCTGTTCTTATGGCAATATCTGGTACTGTTGGGTTTGCTGTTTGCAGGTGGGGTTAATTAGAAAAACAGAGGAAACTCTGTCGAAATTTTGTGAAATCCCTTAGCTGTCATAAATGGAGATTCAGTATAAGTGTATGTCCGGGTGCCCTATCGACACCATTCACGGCCCCTGGGTTGGGTCATGACAACAAGTCTTTGAGAGAAGCCTTGTGCAACAAGGCGTGCTTTATATCTTACAATTTTATTTTGCTTTAACACAAAAACTCATTTATAGCCAACTGATTTAATACCATCAGGAGTTTGGACTACTGGTCCAAATACATCACGCTTAGAGAGAGAATTCAACTTAAATTGAATTGCTTCTTTTCATTTAGGCCAATCATCTCTTCGTCGATATTCTTCGACGGATTTAGGCTCAAGGTCCTCACTGTCTTGCATGAGTTTAAGTGCAATATTATATGAAAAAACATTATTCGTTATAACTTTTGATCAATCTAAATTTATCTCATAACCAATGGAACTTATAGGAAGTTCTTCATTCACTTGATTCTCGAGATCACTAATTTCTTTAGGAAAATCAGGATTTCTCAAGACTTGATCTTCTTCAGGTTCTTTTGCAGTGTCATCTTTATTATTCCTTATACTTCTTTTTTTTAGGATTTTTATCCTTTGAACTCAATGGTCTACCATGCTTCAGGCATGTTTAGGATTTAGAAGCTGTGATACTAGGAGATGGTCCTTTTGGGACATCAATTCGGATAGACATATTCACTGCAGGGATATGTGGCTTAGTTATCCGTTTCAAATCAGTAAATGCATTTGGCATTTGATTTGCTATTTTTTTAAGTAAATAATCTTTTATATTTTTTGCTCACAAATAGATGTACGTGGATCAAGACGAGACAAAGATGAATTTTTTCACAAAATTTCTCTGTTTGATCTTATTGCTTTCTCCTCCTAATTTTGAAAAATATGTCTTATCAAGTCGACAATCTGCAAATCGTTCAGTGAACATATCTTCATTCAGTGGTTCAAGATACCGAATGATAGGTGGTGATTCAAACCCAACATATATTCCTAACCTTCTTTGAGGTCCCATCTTTGTATAGTATGGTGGTGCAATAGGCAGATACACCACACACCCAAAAACTCTGAAATGAGATATATTAGGTTCTTGACTCAAAACCAACTGCAATGGAGAAAACTTATGGTAATGTGTCGATCTGAGACAAATCAGTGCTGCCATATGCAAAAATTCATGACCCCAAATAGAAGTGGGTAACATAGTTTTCATAAGTAGTGATCTTGCTATCAACTGCAATCTTATAATTAATGACTTAGCAGGACTATTTTAAGTGTGAATCTGAGCTACATGATGTTTAACTCTTATCCCAATTGATAAGCAATAATCATTAAATGTTTGGGATGTAAATTCTGCAGCATTATCAAGGCGAATTGTTCTAATCTGATTATCGAAAAACTGTGACCGTAATTATATAATTTGTGCCAATAATTTTGCAAACGCCAAATTGCGAGATGATAGCAGACATACATGAGATCATCTCGGAGATGAATCTATTAGCAATATAAAGTACCTAAACGACCCACTAGGTGGATGAATAGGTCCACAAATATGTCCATGTATACGTTCAAAGAACGCAGGAGACTCAATTCCTACTTTTGTTTGTGATGGTCTCACTATTAACTTGCCTTGATAACAAGCAGTACAAGAAAATTCATTATTTAAAAAAAATCTTCATATTCTTTAATGGATGATCATTTGAATTTTTTATGATTTGTCTCATCATTATGGATCTAGGGTATCCCAGACGATTGTGCAAAAGTATTGAAATTAGTAAATTTCTGATTTACGATAGAATGTGATTCAATTGCACTGATCTTTGCCCAATACAACCCAAAAGATAATGCTGAGAATTTTTCAATAATACATGTCTATCCAGAGACATTTTTAGTTATAAGAAGATATTCAAGACCTATTTCATCAATTGTCTTAATATGAAAATCATTTTCACAAATATCATTAAAACTCAACAAACTTCTCCGAGGTCGAGGAGAAAACATAGCACTATTTATTGTGAGTTGTGTTCCTTTCGGCAAAATTATAATGACTTTTCCAAAGCCCTCAATCAAATTTGTACTACCAGAAATTGTAGTAACATTTATACGGCCCATACTCAAATCAGAAAAATATTTTTTATTTTTGAATATCGTGTGCGTTGTGCAAGAATCAATCAAACAAATGTCTTCATAATTAGACAACTTGTTTTGAGAATTATCCTATCTTCAAAAAGAGTAAAATAAAATCTCTATTAATTATACTATTCTTTGATTGTTTCACTTCTATTTTGTGTATATCTTCTTTGTAATTATGTTACTTGAACCAACAAATTAAAAGTTCATATTTTCATATATACTACTAGAGCAACTTGATAAACATAAACATACAAGTTTAGAAAATTTTATATTATTACTATTATTTTATGTTATAAGCAGTACAAAGACAATAAATATTATAAGTAGTGCAAGATAATAAATATTAATAACATCATTATTGATAGATGTTAATCGTCATTATTTTATTCTTATACATTTATGGAGCCATCATCAATCAAGTGATCTATCTTTTCTTTAGGATGCTCAAAGAAATCTGCCACATCTAAGTGTGTCAAATCAACACAATCTTCGGCTACAAAATTAGCTTCAGGATTTCTATTCTTCTTTCTTAGTGATGCCTAATAAAGATCAACCAAGTGTTTAGGAGTTCGACAATCACATGCATAGTGATTTCTTCTGCCACATCAAAAATAATTTATTCTAACTGCTTCACGTTTTCCATCTTTTTCTTTTCCCTTTCTATATTGATTTTTCTTTGGTGGATGATTAACACCAGGAAAAGAATTTTGTTCTTGGTCATAATAACAACCATGACCACGTCCACACCCGCGTCCACGTCCACAACTAAGACCACGATCTCTTCCACGTCCAGTGTGGTGGGCCTCCACCTCATTTATTTTTGGTAATGATCCTGACCCAGTCGATCGATTCTCGTGATTTTTTATGAATAAATCATTATTTTGTTCAGCCACGAGAAGATGAAAAATCAGTTCAGAGTACTTCTTGAAACCTTTTTCTTGATATTGTTATTGTAACAGTACATTCGAGGCATGAAATATGGAGAACATTTTCTTCAACATATCATCGTCACTAATAGTTTCTCCATATAGTTTCAATTGAGAAGTAATTCTAAACATGACATAATTATACTCATGAATAGACTTAAAGTCTTGTAGCCTTAGATGTATCTAATCATATCGTGCCTTTGAATGTATGACCATCATCAGGTGGTCATATTTTTCTTTTAAATTATTCCACAGAACAAGTACATCTTTGACTGTGAGATATTCCATTTTCAGAATTTCGTCAATGTGATGACGCAAGAATATCATTGCTTTAACACAGTCTTATTTTGATACTTTACTATTATTTTTTATGGTATCTCCAAGACCCGTTGCGTCCAAATGGATTTCAACATCTAGTATCCATGAAAGATAATTTTTGCCAAAACTTTGAAATGCAACAAACTCAAGCTTAAGTAAGGTTAGACATAATGTATATAAGTAAAATAATAATACCTTAGCCTTGAAACATAATATTCACTCAGATAGAGTCTCGTACTGATAATGTATTATAAAACTAATGCAAAAATACTAAAATTATAAAGGAACAAAGAGAGAATAATAATATTTCTTCTTGATATTTTTGATGTATTTCTTAATATGGAAATCAATGTCAATTTATGGAATTAATTAGATGTACAACCAATAGACAAGTATTAGATTAATAAGAATACACAATATTTTCCACATTATACAACTTAATAGGTAAATGGGTACATCGATATACATATTACATGTATTTTCAACATTTTCTGCATATTATATTTTTTTGCTTCAAATTTTGTCATCACTCATTCCTTCCAAAAGAATTTCAAGAAATGGCGCTTCACCTTCCAACCTTCACCACCACTGCTGCTCCAATCTTGAATTATCCGTTTCAACACATACCCAAACTCTCTCTACAGCTTCACTTGTCAAAACCCATCTCAAGAAACCACTTGTCTGTTCCTCACAGCGCAACACAGCCTCAGAAATACGTCTATCCTGACCCAATCCCTGAATTTGCTGTTGCTGTAATTCATTCCTGAATCACTCTTTTCAATAACTGAAAACTAACCCTTTAAAGGGAGAAGAATAATAAATTAATTTTGGTTGGTTTGATTTAATCGGGAATTCCTAATTTGGTTCTAATTTGTTTACCAGCCCCACTTGTGGGATTTCACTGGTATGTTGTTGTTGGAATGAAATGAGCCTAATTAAGTAAAAGATTTGGTATTGTGCATATATAGTTTATCAAGGAAAATCTTTCATCATACTATAATGACATACTGCTTTGGACTATTTTTTTCTCGATATCTGAGGAAGAGATAAGACTTGTGTATGCTCTACTCTCTTTAGAACCCAATTTGTTGACTATACTGACTATATTGTTGTTGTATGGTAAAATGACATGCTTTTTTGGACTTATTTTTCCTTGAACGTCTATCGAAAACTATCTTTCTATCTCCTATATAAGTTGTGCCTATACTCTATTACCCTACTTATGAAATTATATCAGCTATGTTGTTGTTGTATGATTGAATGACATGGGCACAAATAGAGTAAGTAGCTTGAGATTGAGTAACTTTCTTTTTGGAGGGTTAAAATTGATTAATTGATAGAATTGGGAACCCCTGTTCGTCTTTCAAAGATAAATTCTTTATAAATATTGGAATGTATCAACTATAATATAGTTTGACATAACTAGTTTGGGATTGAGAACATATTTTATTGTCTAATATTGATTTATTTATTTGTGCAATGTAGGAGACTCGTAAGTTCAGGTCGGAGCTCTTGAAGAAACTGTCAAAGGAAAAAGAGATTCTTGGAGACGAGCTTGGTGATGTTGTTAGTGTTTGTGCTGAGGTAACGCTATCTAATGACAGTTCTCCATGTTACAAAGAATCCCTTATTCTATAAGGTGGTAACAAGTGGGAATTGGATATCTCATGAATTGTTTGATCAAATGTCTAGGTGAACATATAGTTAGAGTTATTAGGATATTATTAGTCGTCTGTACAACAACAACATACCAGTCTAGTCCTACAAAGTAGAGTCACAGGCCTTACCCCTTCCTCAGTGGAGATGCTGTTTCTGATAGTTCCCGACTTAAGAAAAACAATCCAAAGCAGTCCAGAGCATAACAAATCATTCTGAATAGTAACTATTAATCATAAGGAATATTCAACTAAATTACTCTTTTTCTCTTCTTTTAAAGAGTAACCAATGACTAATATGCCTTGTCAGATTTGTCATTTCCTATAAAAGAAATGAAAAAACATTTCTTTTGTAAAGTTTTATGAATTTCTGATCAAAAAGATATTCCTTTGTTATAATTTATCTCTTCAACAAGTTTAGTTATGAGCATAACAGCCTTATTGTTCCAATGGAGAGAAGAATTTGTGATTAGCTTTTTTCAAAATTTTCAAACGAACAATTTCAACGGAATCTAATCAATTTCTTATTTAAATAAGTTCAATTCTATGTATTCATCTATCGGCAGAATACATTGAATGTACAGAAATGGAGTAGTGGGGATGGAATTAGAAAAAAAATGAATACCTTCTAGGCTTTCTGAAGTAACAAATAGTTTGTACCGAATTATTTTGTAGCTAAAATGACAGATAAAAGAGACCGTTGGGAGCACTAAATGTAGAACATTGAGGCATGCATATAGAACTATCATCAAATATGTAAAGAGGCATTCCATTCCTTGCTTTACATACCAATATTTGAATTAATATACTTATTTATGAAGAGATTGCAATGTTGCGGAGTAAGCATGTTTTATTGATTAAGTGTAAAGTCTAGGTCGATTAAATAGTAGAACTGAATTTAGTAGTGTTTTTCAAGTTTACTGGTTTCACACAAGAGAATTCCAAGAAATTTGGATAGGATTGCATTACGATTTAATTGTTGTTTAATAGGTAACTGAAGGTTATGGCGGAGAATGGTTATGTTGTTATATCTCAGAGTGGATATTCGTTTTTAGCTGGTTATGTTCCAAGATATCTGTTTTGTCCCTGTAGTTCTTGATAGCTTCATGTAAGATAAAGAGAAGAGCATAAGAAATTGATGGAAAAGGAATCGATTTCGTTAATCATGGCTAAACTAAAAAATCATTGATAATAAGATGCATTAAACTGGAAGTGAGTGCTTGGCAGATCTATAGTAGTTTTACTATATTTGAACCTACATCCCCTGACCATTTACTTTGAAGGGATAGAATCAGAGCTTATAGAATTGAAAAAGAACAGTTTTATCAATTTGGTTCGAATGTTAGAAGATAAGTGCATTTTAAGCCGTCTGAGGTGCAGTAAGTTCTGCTTGGTACGTATTGGAAATTGAACGGGACTTGAGCATTAGGAAGTTCATCCAGTTTAGCCTGTCAAGATCATAAAGTTGTCTTCCAATCGATGCTACAACACTGACATGTTTTTGTGGAGTTTTTTGAAGATAAAACACAGAATTCATGTACTTGCTGCATATGGACCTCATTTGATAAAAAGTTTGGTTTGGGTTAATGCTATGTGTAGAGCACAAGAGGAATGTAACACAGATAGTCAAAAGTAATCTCCGCATTGGTTACTATTATTAGCTGGCTAATTGAAAAGCGTGTAGTGGCCTCCAAAGACAGATTTAACAACATAACCAATGTAATTCCACTGGGTAGGGTCTGGGGAAGGTAGAGTATGCAGACTGTACCTTTACCCTGTTGAGGTAGAGCAGTTGTTTCCAAAAGACCCTTGGCTCAAGTAACACATACCCATGCTACAAGGACAGATAGCTTAGATGCAACTTTGCTGAGGTTATATCACCAGAACATGCGAAAGTATTAGTGGTGTTTTCCTTCTATAAGAAGTTGTGAACCCTTTTGCTGACCTATAACTACTCAAGAGTGCTAAGTGTAAGAAACTTATGTTCTCTTTGTTTGGTTTTAGTTCCTAAGGATGAGTACGACATTACTCCACCAAATATGATTAGGTGTGAGTGACTGTCTTAGTTTGAAATTTTTTTTTCCTTCATCATTTATTTGGTTTGCACCCATAGTATGTCAAGACTTAGATGTTTCATTCAATGAAGAAATAGTACCTACAGACAATTGGGTAATGGATATGAGAAAGGAGCAGCCCGATTCTCTAAACTCCCATCATGCGTTGAGTTCAGGGAAGGGCTATTTGGGTAATGGACATGAGAATGAAAGAATTTTTCAACATTGCCAACGTAGTTTGACTTTTTTTTCCGTAGTAGTTTGGCTTGGAAACAGTATACTAATATGCTAACAACGACTCTCAGTATTGAATGCTCTAATTAAAATATGCTGACTTTGATTAGATATGGAGAAAACCAAAATAGGTCACAGTCAGCACATTTTGGCACTAATGCATTTTAAAGAATTTGGTACTCAATATGGTATTTGGTGTTTATAGAAAATATATTGAAATACCAGATACTGCACTGAAAAACTTAAATTAAATATACAATCGATATAAATTATATTGTTATTATTCAATTGATCTAATATATATTAATAAAAGGCCTTAATCCCTTTAGACCCAAAGTATCTTTCCTTTACTACCAAACATTGGTGTTGTTTCTAGCCAAAACTAGACAATTTTTTATTTATTTTGAGAATGAAAGAGTTTGAGTTTTAACTATTGCTGAAGTCATAATTCTTCACGGTATGTAAGTTGAAGTCGAACACATCGTGATTACCGGCTTACCATACTGCTTGAACCTCAGTATGGTAATGGTAAAACATCTTTAATTACCGAACAATAATTTCAAAATCATACCATACCATTCCATGAACAACCTTAGAATAGCCTGCCTCATTCCATTTTGATATTCTGCTCTTGGACTGGGAAAATTGTTTAAAAATTTGAAAGCTGCTGGTCTTACTTTCTTAGTCCTCTTGAGCAAATAATATTTGGGGGAGGATATTGCTTTCAGAGCCTGTTTGAATTGACTTATTTTTAGTGGTTATTAATCAAAATAGCTTTTAAGCGATTGAACTCATAGCGTTTCTCGGTTCTTTTAGAAAAATTCCAGACCATCATAAACATTTGATAGTCATCTTCCAACTTCAGTTTAGCAACTGGGAATGAATTACGACATATTTCCATTTCTTTGTCTTACTTTCTTTTCAATTCTGTTTAAAAGATAGTTCTTTAATTTTACCGACACATTTTAAATCATAAAATTAATAGATATTTTATACATGCTACCTATTTTTAATTTAAGCTAACAAGATCCAAAAGTGCTCTTTACTTTATTAACTTTATATAAATTGAAACTGAGTGAGTTAAACACTACCAACATTATGATCTTTTCTACTGATATACTTTTATATAATATCATGTACTGATAATCTGACCTGGAAATAGTACAATGATTGACATTTGAAAGTAATATTTCTGGTACTCCTGCTTGTCATACAATAGAAACATAGATGAACAGTTTATATCAAGCTGGACTTGGCTTTTTGTGCCACCAATGCTGGCATTTTCTAGAATAAATAAACACTTACTATATGATGCTTTTTAACTTTCATTGAGTATTTTAAAATATACAGTTGGTTTGTTACTCATTTAGCTTTTTATGTTAAATCAGATTTTTAATGAATTCTTGCACAAAGAATATGGAGGACCTGGGACATTACTTGTGGAGCCTTTTACTGATATGATGGTAGCTCTCAAAGAGAGGAAACTTTCAGGAGCAGCATCGGCTGCACGAGCATCACTCTTATGGGCTCAAAATTATGTTGATCAAGATTGGGAGAATTGGAACTCAAAACACCTGAGATAAATTTTCGTGCTCACATAGATCCATAATCATGGTTTATCTTCAAAGTTATCCCGTACTTTGTGTTGGTGAATATAAATGCAACAAGTATCTGGTGGAAACATTGAGGTGCACAACTAGCGTTACAAAAAGAGAAAAGAATCAATTCTAGAATTCTTGAGAATATGTATTTCCATTATAGGATGTTGTTTCTATCAAGGTGGATTAGTAGTTCCAATTCGATTCTATACAAAAGCATTATTGCTCAACATCCCTCTTTAAGGGTGAACAAGACATTAGAACCACCAACTTCTGTGAGTTCCTTGTGCATAATCTTCCACGATTTTAGAAGTCCTCGTTGTGTCCGGTGATTGAGTTACAACCACCATTAGCTATTGGACTCAGAGATACTCTGTAGAGACGGACGCCATGATTTGGACCTTGCAGCAGCTGATAAGTTTGTTGTTCCAGGTCTTTGCCTGTGTCCTTCATGTCTTATAGCCTGCAAATGATCAACCCTATGGAATTAGTAAACTTGAATATCATCTTATATTAGTCACTATCATGTTTTCAACTCTTCTATCAGTTATTATTAAATTCTTGGAGTTTGTACAGTTAATTGATCATGCATTTGACTTTTTCTCCTTGTTATTATACTATGCTTTTGCCTCATGTGGTTCTGTTTTCTTTTATAGGAAGATGATTTTAAGAAAAAGACAAACCAAAATATATTAAATTTACAAGTATTACCTTGTTATCTGATACAGAGTTTCCAGCTTCAAGTTCACAGCTTGATGTTTGATTTTCTTGCAACTCTGAGTGATTCTTCTTCATCTTTGCATGTTTCTTAGCTCTCAACACCTTCATCACCTCTGTAATCAAGAAAAAGATTTAGCGTTTTCAGTACAAAAAAGAAGAGAGAATCACACAAGTATATACCTTGAGTTGTAACAAGTCTGTAAGCTCTGCCAAGGACTAGAGTGTCCGTTGGGCGGAGAAGCTTAACGCGTGTGAAACGGACAGTTTTGTCTTCGTCGTCGGAGATTGGAAGAGGGATGATGAGAGAAACATAGTGACCAGGGTTCATTTTCATAACTTCACTAGCAGTCATAGGCCAATACATCCTGTCTATCTTTCCATTTGGATGTTGTATTACTAGTGCAGCTGCATCTACAGCCTGGCAATTCCCCATTTGTTGATGATGAGAGGAATGAAGATGGATAAGAAGGGAAGGAAGGAGATCAAATAGACAAGAGTCTCTTTCCAAGCAGTGCCCACCCCCTTTGTGTCTTTCTGTGTGGTAAAATAGGTCTCACTCAACCTACCCTTCCACAACTAACTTATATACTACTACTAGTTATATATGCCACCCAAAAAGATAAATTGATAAAACATTATTTATAAAAAACGTGATTAAGCAACCTCACTTTTTGCCGGTTTTGTATTCAAATTTTACCACACTCAAAATAAAACATTAGGGGTGCATTCAGTATAAAGATTTTAGGATGATATATTTTCCATACCTATCAAACACCAGAAAGCAAGTGAGAAACCGAAAATTCGTTTTCAAGATAATGGGCAAATGTTTTCCTTCATTTCGAGCACACCCTATTTCTTCTCATCTATTCTAGTATTGATGGATAGATAAAATTGAAAAACCAAATTAGATTATAATCAAATTTTTATAACAATTACTTCACTATAACTAGGGGTGTAAAAATAATATGAAAAACTTACTGAACCTAATTGAATCGAATTGATTTATATAATAATATGAAAAACTTACTGAACCTAATTGAATCGAATTGATTTATATCCTCTTTTTTTTTTGAATAAAATCATAGATTTTTATTTAAGCATATAATCATTCCGAAC